>ONZH01005568.1:325000-849952 GCA_900303285.1 Rhinella marina
GGAAAGAAGGCAAAGAGCCAAACAAAAAAAAAGTGTCAACTGTGTTTCAAGAGGGAGGTAAGAAAGGACACCATTTATCAATGCGACACTATAAACCAGCACTGTGTATAATAGAATGTTTTAGGATTTAGCAATGCAAATACAGTAGTGGTCACCTCCTAAATGTATTCAACAAATGCACGTATGCATAAAAAGACTGCACCTCCATATACCAATAAAATCAACAATAAGTTTAATGAGGCATTAAGAAATGTACATACAACACACAAAAAGCAGCAACAAGGTGAAAAACTATTTACCGACAGGGCCAGGCAAGATGCCTACACAGGAACCTGGCTCTATCCATCAAGAAGGAGAGTCAGGGGCTGGCAGAGGGAGCATGAGGAGCAAGGGTGCACAGAGTGGCTTGGGCCCGCCCTCAGTGCACGTAACTGCTTATTTGCATATGTATTAAAAGTAATGAATGAGGCAACACATCCCTAAGGGAAAGTTATTACATTCAGTTCATCTTACCCTACAACATTTTGTGCCCTGGTTTAACAGTGAATTTCCTAGTGACAAACACCCTTGAAGTTCTCATTCTCAGTACCTCCATTTTCAAAGTCATCTGGGCTTAAAGAGAAATTTTGCAGGTGGAATTGCAAGTGGTGCTGCTCCATTTCGAGGTGGTGAACGCAAATTCAGCAGTGGAGACAACACGAATTTCCATTGTTTCCATGTCACTAATAATGACTGCTGTGTCCTGTTTAGACTGGGTAAGACTATCCAGGTCGGCACCAACAGGCACTAACTCCTGCAATTCTGCATGCCATCTGGAAAATGGGCATCTGTTAAACTGCCTCTAAGGGCAGTCTCCAATGTAGTACCCATCCCCTGCAGAGACCAGTTGCAACTCTGTGGATAAAACTAGCCATTCTGAAATGGTTATAGACCACTGTCACACTTTCTATACTGTGTTCGAGGATGAGGCAGAAACTACGTGCCACCCCATAATGCTACTGAAGAGATACTTGGCTGATATCTATCACTACAGGCACCTTGATGTTCTCCACATCCCCTCAGCGTCCGCATCCACTTTTTTGTCAAGTGTATTTAGGTTGTATTACTATGCAATGGATACTGACGATCGTCCTATAGCAGGGCTCCTGTAGCACAAGTCCCAGAAGTCGGTATAAATGAACACTATTTGTTCCCTCTGTAATGCCCACCCAAAGCTCCTGTGCCCAGAAAGTAATGTGCAATAAAAATGTGGGGTTGGACTGGGCCCACCAGAGTACTAGCGGATCCTGCATTGGGCCCAGGCTCATAATACCATAGTGGGCCCCAGGGTTAAGGAAGAAATAAAAACATTTGGCCGCCTTCGGAGCCAGAAGGGTGTAATTTGCTCATTCAAAACCTAATAGACTTTATTTATGATATAAGGGTTGGGCCTAGAGAATTATTTCCTCTGGTGAGCACGAGAAACTCCAGTCTGACACAGGTCCCAGACATTGCTGCTATAGTTATAGGTTTGACTAGAGCCTGCAAAAACTCATAGTACTATAGATAGTAAAGGGTATGGGCAGATTCTTGGGTATGGACAGTCACAGGTGCCAAGTATCAGTACGTTTAACCCCTGTGGTACTCACACTGGTAGCTTCGGGGTATGGTGCACACAATAGGGTCCCGACAGAAAAATGTTTTAGTGGAACAGTCTCTGATAATATGATGCAGAAAAGGAAGGTGGAACTTTGTCCTCTGTGGAGTCTTGCAATAGGGCATAACGCCAACTCCAGCCTCCTAGTATGCTGTGAGAAGTGCCACTGAGTAGACAAGCCGCCCAGGCTAACCACAAAAGCTTGATGCAGCTCAACAACGATATGCATTGGGTGGGTAGGGCTTCTTCACACAGGATACAACACCCAGGCCCTTGTCATCCTTCCACACTTGATTTACTTAATAGGATTTTTTATTTTTTCTGTTTAAAGTAGAGGCTACCAAATAATAACTGCAAATTTTTCTGGTTTGTCAGAAAACAATAAATAAACACAATCAATAAAAATATTAAAAAATAAATAAATAAAATGAATTGAAATTTTAACCAGCCTAGAATGAAACATCTCCATGATATGTACAATTTTGGGAAAGACAAGCAGGAGTAGCAAGGGAGAAATCTCTAACACTGTAATGCAATACTCTGCCCATCCCTACTCATTTATATTTGAGGTGAAAATGTTTATGCTTCCTCAACCAAAAGCAAACTCAAAACAGGGAAATTGTTACCTCATCAACAGGACATTCGTTTGCCTTACAAAGAGCTTCTATAACCCTGGTGTCCGTTTCAGACGGCTGTGACGTCCACGTATTCCGGTTTTGACCGCGTCGGGACGCACGGGTCGGTCCATTGACAGAAATCCCATTCACTGCGCTCTCTAAAGTCAAGTGACAGCAGGATTAGTACATATTGACTTTCATATAAAATGTTAAATGGTTGATTCAAAATAAAAAGTGTCAAACTTATCCAAATGAGAAGTGACAGCTCTGAAAATATTGTCAAGGAACGAGCATATGGAGGCATTTACAGCTCCTCATTTTCTTACACAATAAAGCAGCGTGTGCATTTCAATAGTTGTAACAAACCTCACACTGTGAGACCTGTAACCGAGTTGGTTCAGATTCTGAATGATAAATGCATTAAAGATGGATGAAATCAGAAATTAGTAGGAATGTCAAAAACGGTCAATGCATTTCATGAGCCAATTTTTTTTTATTTTTTTTTTGTGGAAAAATTGAGGTCTTAGGCCCCTTTCACACGAGCGAGTTTTCCACGCAGTGCACCTGCACTGAATCCTGACCCATTCATTTCAATGGGTCTGTGTACATGAGCATTTCTGCGTTGCGTGAAAAATGCAGACAAAACTGACTGAACTTGCTTGCAAAATGGTGTGAGTTTCACTGAATGCACCCTGAACGAATCCGGATGTAATTCATCACGCTCGTGTGAAAGAGGCTTTATTGTTGGGATGAGTTATATTTTTTTGCACTATTTTGGGGGACAATTATTGTTCTTTGCGTTTCTTTTCACACTAGGCTCGTTGCTGTTTAAATAATGCATTTTTTTTCCTATTGATCATTACAATTAGGGCGGATAGCTTCAGAATACTAATATTTCGAAGCATTATTGCCAGTGTAACACGGACAGGCACACTATGAGGCAAGGTCCCTGGCTTGGCCTAACAGCCTAATGCCTCTGGCAGAACTGGCAGTCTTCGATGCCAATTGGCAACCCACAAGCTATTGACTGGAGCATCTGAAGTGGTTTAAAAGGCTGGAATCAGAGGTAACTTTAATCCAGGGCTTTTCAGTTGCTATAGTATGTATGGTAATTATGCAACAAGGGGTTAGAGGATTTTTACTAATACAGAAGTTGTCCGAGTGAGCACTAAACATTA
Organism: Rhinella marina; assembly: GCA_900303285.1. Taxonomy (NCBI): domain Eukaryota; kingdom Metazoa; phylum Chordata; class Amphibia; order Anura; family Bufonidae; genus Rhinella; species Rhinella marina. The sequence goes on from ONZH01005568.1 coordinate 328,432, forward strand.
AGACTTTAGAGTATGTTAAGCAGGGCAGTGGGCAGTTTTCTTCATGAACTGCGGTACACTGATTAAATGCACCAGGTCACGGCTCCTGGATAGAGACACTGGGAGGTGATTGATTAGGGAGACTTCTGGCGCTGATAGGACCTGCTCTCATTCTGCCTGTGTATGACATGCGCTCACTGGTATGAACAAAAGTGGGTCTATCCAATGATAGTGCACCACAGGTTTCTAATCAGGTGACTATGCATGTAAATGGCATTTATCTTAGTCCCTCCTAGTATCCTGTTCACCTGTCTAAGACTGAAAACTGTTGTTGCACATGTACCTCATTTCCAATTGTCAACTGACCCGATAGATTAAAAAAAAAATTAAAGGGGTTGGCCACTTTGTTAGCACTTATTAAAACTCTAAAGAATACAGGGAGACAATAAACTTCCTAATATATCCTGCAGCAGATCTGCCTGGTTCCCTTGCTATTGGAAGCCACACCCCCTCAGTCCTGCCTGGCTCGTCCATGCCTGCACGTGCACTAGTCCATGGAAGGAGTGTGCTGCTCCTGGGTCCTAAAGGCACCCTGCTGGTGTCAGAGAAGTTTCCTTCTGATGTGACTGCAGTCCTGACTATACAGGGCTGATGGGGCTTAGCAGAGAAACTTGTTAGAAGCTGAAATAAAGAAACTTTGCAAGAGGAAGAGAGACTGAGGAGAAGCTGTGATGGACCTCACTGACTGCAGTGATGTAGCAGGGCCAGGAAGGTGCTGTGGACAACAAAGTGTGAGCAATCCTAGTGCCTGTCCTGTCTATGACCACTCTGCAATGTGATCTTATCACAGACATGTTTATTCCAGCCAGACCAACAGGTCAGGAGCTTTAACCCCTTCTGAGCTGTCAGTATGGACGAGGTCAGTGATATCAGCAGCAGTCACTGATGTCATCTGTAAATATGTGCCCTCTCCTTCCTGCACACTGTATATAGTGATATATGATCACCACTTTATACTGTATATAGTGATGTGTGACCCCCTGTATACAGTAATAATTGACCCCACCACTATACACTGTATATAATGTGTGACCCCCCCTACCACTGCATACAGAGATCTGTGAACCCCTGTACAGTGACCCCCTTTATACTGTATATACAGATGTGTGACCCCCTGTACATTATATCTAGTGCCGTGTGACCCCCTGTACATTATATATATAGTGATGTGTGACCCCCTGTACATTATATATATAGTGATGTGTGACCCCCTGTACATTATATATAGTGATGTGTGACCCCCTGTACATTATATATAGTGACTTGTGACCCCCCTGTACGTTATATATAGCTATTTGACTACACTCATTTTCCCTTTTTTCCCAGATGAAGGGTAGTCATATATTCATAGATGATTGATGGGCTGTCAGCTGGGAGCAGGTCGTGTGATGATAGACAGGAGGCTCCTCTGTATGTCAGCAGATCGATTTGTGCAGTCCGTGCACCTAAACAGAAATCTATGACAGCTCAGAGCTGCCATAGATTTCTGGCTTCATTTGAGTCAGAAAACTGGTGAAAATGAACATAAATTTGTTGGGGGGACTGGTCACGCCCTTTAAAAAAAAAAAAAAAAAAATTCAAATTTTTAACTGCGCTAACACATAGAGGGAGATTGATTAAAACTGCTGTAAAGAAAAACTGGCTTGGTTGCCCATAGCAACCAATCAGATTCCACCTCTCATTTTCCAAAGGAGCTTTGAAAAATGAAAGGTGGAATCTGATTGCCCATAGCAACCAATCAGATTCCACCTTTCATTTTTCAAAGCTCCTTTGGAAAATGAGAGGTGGAATCTGATTGGTTGCTATGGGCAACCAAGCCAGTTTTCCTTTACACCAGTTTTGATAAATCTGTCCCATAGTTTGCAACTTTTTAACACCACTTTTTAGGAACAAGGGAAATGATAACTCCCCCCCCCCTCATTCTGTTTTTAGCTTACATCCAGTGGCACAACTAGAAATGACTGGGCCCCACAGCAAACTTATGAAAAGGGTAACCCCCCCTTTACTGTTGGGACTGGGGGGTTCTTTCTATTGCTATGTCTGTACAACAGTTATTCACTGATAACTGGGTTATTGATATTATCTAAGGGGCTCTTGTCTCTATGGGAACACAGGTGGGCGGGGAGGTCATGTGACTTCTCCTCTAGACATGCTTGCTGCAGTGCATGCTGGGATTGTTACTTTCACTTTGCAGCTGCTCCTCCCACACAGCCTGTGTGAGAGAGCTCCTCCAGGGAAGTGTGTCATGGTGAACAGGTTAGATAAATGACGTACAGCCAGTACATGTCACCTGAGAAATACTTCATAGTGTTGGCTATTGTCTGGGGGAACTTTGGATTTTTGATACTTGGGGTGGCCAACCACCCCTTTAAATAAATGGACCAAAGGCTGGGAATGTGCTGATAAGATCCTTTGCACACCAGTTCTGACCCAATCCACTCCAGTACCTGTTCCATTCTGACATGTCGGCTTGGTTCACATAGCTGCAGCAGTGACATACCATATACCCCACACAACTTGTGCAGCTAAACACTGCCCTCAGTAGTGTACAGCACAAGGCAGATGTGGCAGGATCCCGCCTATGTGCACTGGCTGTAATCCTACTGCTGATCTAATGGCAGTGCTCGAGAGATAACTATGATGGTGTAGTATCCTATGTATTCAGGCTACATGTTTCAACAAAAGTCAGGTGATTTATGGCCTAGCCCTGTGATGGCTAACCTACGGCACTCCAGCTGTGGTGAAACTACGACTCCCAGCATGCTCCATTCATTTCTATAGAACTCGGGGAACAGCCAAGCAAGTATGCATCTTGAGGGCCGTAGTTTTACCACAGCTAGAGTGCTGGAGGTTAGCCATTACAGGCCTAGCCAAAGAATAGGCCATAAATGTTAAAAGGCATCGGTCAGCAGTTTTGATGACCTATCCCATCAGATCAGCAGTGGTCTGACTCAGGGCACCCCGCCGATCAACTGCGCTCTCTTCGCGGTTTACCTGTTCACCATCGACACTGTAACGGCAATCAGTGTAATTACAGCTCCTCCATACCATTCAAGTGAATGGGACAGATAAACTTTAATTACACTGCTTGCAATGTCGACAGAGAAGAAAATGCAACAAGGAGTGTTGTGGTCTGTTCACACAGCTGATGTTCGTGAGTAGGAACTCCGCCGATATGATATTGATGATCTATCCAGATGAAAAGAGGACAACCCCTTTAAAGTCCTAGATAACCCATTTAAACAAAATCTGTCCCTCTCAGCAGCATCCTACAGAGTTGAGCACTACTGGAAGCAAACACTGCAGCGACGACTTACCCATACATATATTTATTATGGACGTCCCAGATGTTTGACCCCATCAGTCAGTGTATTCTTTATATTTAAAGCCAATTATCACATTTACTAAGAATAATTGCGGTTTGTAACCAGTAACAGTCCCACAGTGAGATAAAGCTGAATAAGACTTCTTTCACTCTTGCGTTTGCAGGATCCGTTTTTGAGATCCGTCACAGGCTCTCATAAACGGTCCAAAACCGATCAGTTTTGTCCTAATGCATTCTGAATGGAAAAGGATCCGTTCAGAATGCATCAGTTTTGCTTCAGTTCAGTCTCCATTCTGTTTTGGAGGCCGACACTAAAACGCTGCTTGCTGCGTTTTGGTGTCCGCATTAAGAAACTGATCCAAACTGATCTGTCATGATTCACAATGTAAGTCAATGGGGACGGATCCGTTTTCTCACACACAATAGAAAATGGATCCGTCTCCCATTGACTTTCAATGGAGTTCATGACGGATCCGTCTTGGCCATTTAAAAGATATTACAACCGGATCCGTTCAGAACGGATGCAGACGGTTGTATTATCATGACAAAAGCGTTTTTACTGATCCAAGACGGTGGTGTGAAAGTAGCCTAATTCCAGCATAAAAAGTACAATGAGAACAATATGATTACTGGGGCATTTCTAGAGGGAACATACTATATGGTTCCTTGAGAACATCTGAAGGTGATCGCTTGATGAAAAATTCCAGGACACACAGCAGCAACTGGAAGGAGATTACCAAGTCATCGTCCATCTGTAAAACCTTCCCTAATTAAAAAATAAAACAGAAAGATAACAGCCGCTTACTAAATGTTGTACATTTTTCACAGTTTTACCAGAATACAATTCAAATATCAATGTTGCAGGAATCTTTTTCTACTCTGACAACTACTGTAGTGCTCTTCCTCCACTCAAAAAAAAAAAAAGTTTACTCTGCAGCAGGTATTAGGCATCGTAACTGCACAGACCTATTATAAAGTCAATAGGGCCTGCTGATCGCCAGCCACTGTGCAACAGATCCGGCAGTTCATCATAGTTTCCATTGATGAAAAACCACAATCTAGATGTGAACAAAGACATATTCAATACTGTCATCAAACTGCTGCAACAGATAATAAACATCTCAAGTGCTGCAGACCTTCTTTTGTAAAAGGATTAGGATATTTCATATCCTTAATCATGGGCGGGAGTGAAAATGGAGTAAAATCTCTAGACAGAAGAGTTAGACTTAAAGGGGTTGTCCGAGTTATGAAAAAAAATATATAGCACTTCAAATCTGATGGGCAGCAATATATAACTAAGTTAAGCAAGTTTTAGGCAAAAAAAAATCCATATTTCCTCATTTCCCTGGTTCTCTTCTGGTCTTTGTTTACATGCAATAACAACAATCTCAGCCCCTCCCCCTTCTCCCCCCCCCTCTTTTCAAAGGGAATGAATACAAGTGCTGAGTGACATGTCTGCCTGCTGGAATACTCAGCAGCATGTTGTATGTGTAGGACTACAAGTCCCAGCTGTACAATGACAATGCTGATACACACAGGAAATTCTCCCTACCTGTTCTCTTCCTCTATAGCTCCTTGCCCAGCATTTGTCTCCTCTCACTGCTGCAGCTACTGTTTGTTCTAAAGCCTTGAGCCCTTAGTGTGTTCTGGCTGAAGGGGTTAATGTTTTATCTGAAGGAAACCAGGGAGAGCAGATAGCAGCTGGCAAAGGAAGGGGGCATGGCCAGTGACGTCTTGTGTACAGACTCTTATCTGAACTCTGAGGCTTGTGAACGAAACATCACAGAGCAGAGAGATAAGGTGACATCACAGGTCATGTGACCCTCAGTCAACTCTGAGAAACCAGCAGCTTTGGAAACACAAAGTATATGGGAAAGTTGTTCTACCTGACAAGTTAGAAACATATAAAGAACAAAAAAATAACTCGGACAACCCCTTTAAAGATACATCAAAGTTATCAAACACTGAGTGACATTAAATACATTTGGCCCAAACCCCTGATATAAAAATCCCCCCACCCCCATGTCTTCTGTTTGAAAGAAGTCACATGATCCTTTTTAGAGCTGCTGACAGGTCGTAGCATATCTCTGACCACCTGGGAGTGCCTTCCAGGTGGTCAGCCTCCCTGTTGGGTCTTATTCTCATATATAACAAACAGATGTGTAAAAGTCTTTAAAGGTCATGTATTAAGGCTGCTTTCACACAGCCCTATGTGATCCTGGAAACACTGTCCGCTTGACAGCTGCGTTTCCCAGACCGACTGAAGCTCATCTGAGCCAAACTCACTGCAACAGCAATCTAGGACACGTGAGTTCCAGCCCAACCATGGGTCGAACGCCCTGTATTCACAACATTAACAGAGTACAGGACGGTAGGCCTGCCACCTGGCTGGAACTCACTGCACGATAGATCAATATGATGCAGTGAGTTAGGCTCACAGACCACACATGACTATGTGAAAATAGCCTAAGGCAGGGATACCCAACCTGCGGCCCTCCAGCTGTTGTAAACCAAAATTCTCACCATGCCCTGCTGTAGGCTGATAGCTGTAAGCTGTCCGGGCATGCTGGGAGTTGTAGTTTGACAACAGCTGGAGGGCCGCAGGTTGGGAATCCCTGACCTAAGGGTATGTCCACATGGGACGGATGTGCTGCAGATTTGCCACATTGTACAATAGCAGTGAAGTGCATGAGATTAAAAAAAATCCACACACTGTGGAGTGTGTCCAAACCGTAACCATACATAACGTGATGTGAATTTAAGATCGCCTTTAATATTTTTAGCTTCAGGTTTATGTGTCCATATTTTATTGTTAACCTGTGCTGTTTCAACATTTTTTCAGATTTTCTTCCACAATTCACTTTCCTTTACAACAAACAAAAATAATGTATAAAGGGCCCCAATATAGCACAATAACATCTTTATCTTCAAAATTCTTACCTTTAGCTAAAATGAAGGTGATCCAACAGCTTTTCATGATGTAAAGCTTATTCGAATCTGCAGTGCTCCTGCATGACAAACAATATTTTAACATTACACTAACTACAGGCTATAATAAAATAATACACATTATACAGAGTCTGCAAAGTTTACAGCTTAGAAGAGAAGAGACCATTTACAAGTTGGCGTGCAAAAACAGAGGGTGCATATGGGTACATTTTAGTAGAGACTAAAAGACATGGAGCGGTTTGGCATACGTATGCTTGCAAGAGTAACTTTCATCTTTTCCCATAACTTAATAGTACAGGGAAATATAAGAAACTGTAAAAATTCACTGATCAAATCTGTATCAGTCTTCATGGCTGTCTGCTCACCGCAGGATCGGATTACATAGAAGTCTGTAGAAAGGGGTGAAGAGCTGGAGGAGAAGGGATCAACTGTGGCAAACAGGAAAAGGCAGAGAGACTGACAGAAATTGCTGCTGGTTTGTAACTGCTTAGATCTGCTACAGCGAATTGGGAAGCAGGCTCTCCCGTTTCTCCATATGTGGTCTATGGGAACATGACTCTAGCTAACCTCCACCCAGCAGCTCAGAAAAAAAACTGAATTACAGATTGAAGAGGAAAAAATGCTAAAAATGCAAGTGATACAAGTCATAATAGCCCGAAATAGTGTAATAATTATTATAATAATCTTTATTTATAAAGCGCCAATATATTTGGCAGACAGTCATAAATAACATAGCCGTAAACACCTCTGGCACTTTACCAAATTTCCTAAAACAGTTACACTTTAATATGGCAGCTAACAAGTTAGTCACGATCAGAATGAAGAACATAACACATGAAAATATACTTACTGATTACTTGTCTGTTCCATGAAAATGTTGTCAAATGTGCTAAATACAAAACAGCAAACAATTATTTATCTGCTAAAAACGGCATTATTTTTGCAATTCTCGGATTGCAGTTACTTACAAGTCATGCTGCGGCCCCGTTTGGTTCAATACATGTATCGTGGCCAAGATTGGCATTTAGCCCCAGCCCAACAGGAAATATATTTAAAATTATTACATGGCTAGAAAAATGACTTTGAGGAGATGTATCAACCCTTGGCCACACCACGATGTAACCGTACGTCATGGTGCAGTGTACACGCCGAGCCAGCTTCATACATGGTGGGTGCCGGCCGTGTAGTCGAAGATAGAACCATCCTGGTCATTTAACCCAGACCCTGTGGGGTTAAGACAGGACTGGGGTCTCTCCGTCCTCCAATCGGAATCACTGTGACGAAATCACAGGGCTCTGATTGGTTGCCATAGTTCAATAAAACAAAAATGAAAGCATAAAATGAGGCCATGTCCTGAGAGGGTTAATGTCATTGGGGCCATTTTCTAGCATCTTAATAGGCAGGACCGGGCACCTCTACTGTTCTAGTGCAGTGATTTTCAACCAGTGTGCCTCCAGCTGTTGCAAAACTACAACTCCCATCATGCCCAGGCAGCCTACAGCTATCAGCCTACAGAAGGGCATGGTGGGAGTTGTAGTTTTGCAACAGCTGGAGGCACGCTGGTTGAAAATCACTGTTCTAGTGTATGCAGTCCCCATAAGATAACCACCCTGAAGCATCTTTTCTTAGAATCGGGCTGCACCAGTCCTAGTTTTACCTGGACACTTTCATTTTGATTTTAGTTGATAGAAACTGGTGTCACTTTCCACCAAGTGCAAAAACTGCCCCTTTTTCAGCTCAAATTGTCCAGTCACTGTTTTGATGAATAAGGGCTTATGTTTTGTCCGTATTCGTTCAGTTTTTGTTGCAGCCCGTATGCAGAAGCATTCACTTAAATGGGGCCACAAAAATAACGGAAATGACTGTGTGCATTGCGTGTCCGCATGTCCATTCCGCAAAAAAAATATTACATGCCCTATTATTGTCTGCATTATGGACAAGGATAGGATTGTTCTATTATGAGCCGGCGAATGCAGAATGCACCCGGCCAGTGTCCATATTTTGTGGATCTGTAATTTGCGGGCCACAAAACGGTCGTGTGCATGAGCCCTAAAGCAAATACTAGTCTGCAGTTTGTCAGGCATACTATATTGTGGTAACCCAGTCTTAGAAAAGAAACCCCTAAGGCCCCTTTCACACGGGCGATGTTTCCGCGCGGGTGCAATGCGTGATGCGAACACATTGCACCCGCACTGAATCCTGACCCATTCATTTTAATGTGGTTTTTCACATGAGCTATGTTTTTCACGCATCACTTCTGCGTTGCGTGAAAAACGCAGCATGTTCTATATTCTGCGTTTTTCACGCAGAACTGGCCCCATTGAACTGAATGGGTCTGTGTGAAAATCGCATTGCATCCGCACACAAGTGCGGGTGCAATGTGGTTTTAACGCATGGTTGCTAAGAGATGTTGTTTGTAAACATTCAGTTTTTTCGCACGCGCGTGATAAACGCATCAAAATGCTTCGCACCCGCGCGGCAAAAACTGAAAGAACATACGCAATCGCAGTCAAAACTGACTGCAATTGCGTGCGGATTTGGTGCGGATGCGTGCGGATTTTCCTGAACGCATCCGGACCAAATCCGGACACGGTCGTGTGAAAGGGGCCTTAGTGTTTTGCCTAAAGTCTGCACAACCACTCAAGATTAGTACCCTGAATACTGCACGTCATCCACGTCTCACTATCTTAAAGAGATTGTCTCAGCATTTATCAGAATGGCATTTATCATGTAGAGAGAGAAATCTAATACAAGCCACTTACTAATGTATTGTGATTAGAGATGAGCGAACGTGCTCGAAACGAGCACTGTACCGCTCGGCTCCCCTGCGCTAGCATAGGCGCCGGCAGCCACTTCCGTCCTCTGGAGGACGGAAGCGGCTGCCGGCGCCCATGCGAGCGCAGGGGAGCCAAGCTGTACAGTGCTCGTTTCGAGCACGTTCGCTCATCTCTAATTGTGATTGTCGATATTGCCCCTTTTTACTTTTTCTTCACATTATACACTGCTCATATCCAGGGGTTACGACCACCCTGCAATCCAGCAGTGGTGGTCGTGCTTGCACAGTACAGAAGAAAGTGCCAACCTATACACCTTTTCCTATAGTGTGTATGCACGACCACCACTGCTGGAGGGCTGGGTGGTCTGTAACCATGGAAACGAGCAGTGTATAATGCGATGGAAAAATGAATCCAGCCAGCAAAGGAGGCAATATGGACAATCACAATACATTAGTAAGTGCCTTGTATTAGACGGGTTATCCAATCCCTATAATGTCCGGGTACCTCATAGTGGTCATACTTACCTCGCTCCCCAGCACCCGCGTTGCTTCTGATGCAACTCCCTCTCGCACGGATCAAAACATTGGGTGACGCCAGGGAGTGGGTGGATTTGCAGGCAAAAGCAGGCTGGCATGTTTTGATTAGAAGGTGCCAGGACATTGCGGGGTATTATAGGATAGGATATTGCGGGGTATTATAGGCGTTGGATAACCCCTTTAACTTTCTCTACATGATAAATGCCACTTGCTGAAGTGAGACAACCCCTTTAATGTCATTATCCTTCATCTCTGTCATTACCGAAGTCTTAATGCTGATTAATTGTATGGTTGTTGTAGTTAACTTTCTCTGTACAATGATGCAAAATTACTACTTTTACTTGCTACATGCTACAACATATCACACACAGTTTGCCGAATACAGACTTTAGTAGAATTATTACACACCTCTGCCCTTCCCAAGTAATTATCTGCTCAGTGACGCTGTAATCTGCAGACAATGCTAGTTAGAAAGAAAAAATCTTGGCAAATCTCATCACGACATCTCTCTTCACTTACCCTGTCCTGTCTCATATAATAGAAAAGGTGAGAAATAAAGAATAAAAAGAAACAAGTAGAGGCACAAAAAACACCCCACATGCATGCACTAAAAGAAAGAAAAAATGTAATCTGTGATGCCATTCACCCACAGATAGCAATGTCCAAAAGAAGAGTGAACACTGTCTAAATCAGCTAGGTTGCTTTGCTAAAGAGAACCGTAGGTATAGCACGATTTAGTGATCGGTGCCCTGATTTATTCTAAGATGTGTTTTTTTTATAGAAACTTTTAACAATTCTCTCATTATTTAGTATAGAGGATACTGGTCAATCGTGCAGACCCGGGCGAGGAGAAGGCACTTCAGCATGAGCTGGCAATTGACACTGACTGGAAGCCAGTTAGCATGACAACTTTTATCTCTTGTTTTTTCGTGTGGTGTATAAGCAAAAAATATTGTGGCAATGCTTTTTTTATGCCATTCAACATGCAGGACAAATTACAGTAGTTTAGATCACAGATGCAAAATATGTGGAAGGGTTTTTTAAAAAAAAAACTTTTCAGTGCAAAATGTGATTTTATTTCTTTTTTCTTGTTTAGTTGGAGTTAGATTTATTTTATTTTTTTTAAATAAAACTTTTACGTTTATCATTTAAAGAAGAACTCCCGCAAAAATTTTTATTCCATGTCCTGCTAGAAATGTACATGATGTAATCTGTAGTGAATGTCATTTTCTTACCAGTAGCTGAATTTTTGAGTTATATCATCCTGAAGTTTCTTATCTGTGTCATGTGACTAGGAATTAGACCCACCAACTCACACAGCATTTTATGTGTGGACAGGAAGTCTATTTCTCTATGCATTCCTATGGGAGCCTCACTTTCAGTCTCATAGGAAGGAATAGAGCAGTGACTGGCTTCCTGTCCTCGGTCAGTTGGAGGTCAGGGAGTTGGTCACATGACTCAGCTACAATAAGAAGAGAGTAGAAACTCTCAATTTCAGCCTCTGATAAGAAAATGACAATCACTACAGATTATATCATGCACCTTTCTAACAGGTCAGAGAATAAATTTTTTTGCGGGAGTTCTTCTTTAACAGACCCATAAGGGGACTTTGACCAAATGATCATATACCACTTATATAATAGACTGTACTACTTGTGCAGTACACTATATTAGGCTGTCAGTAGAAAACAATCCATTATGCTAAGCATTTACAGAATGTAGATCTCTGGGCCTTCATTAGACCTACTGCTGTCATGTACTGGCACTGGCACCCAGCGATCGTATTTGCAAGGTGCTGATGGGTAACAGCCACTTAGATGGGGCAGCTGCAGCTTATTACTGCAGCTTATTAATATTAGCAGAATAAGGTTAGGTACACATTGCAGAATTTTACCCTGGTAAAATACAACGTAGTTTAACATTTTGAATTTAGCAGGTCACCCCATGGATTTAGCCCTATTCAATAGGGGAAATCTGTGAGCAATAACCACATCAAGAAAGGAGATCCCCTTTCTGCAGAAATCTGTACACAAAATCTGCCGTGTGAACGAGGCCTAACGTTGCCTTGAATGATTTTGCTAACAAGTTTCTTTTTATGCCCAAGTCTTATCCATTTAACTACAAACCAACTCACACATTATACAGACATCTGAATGTTTGGCATAATATAATAATTAACTGTAGTCATGCAGTGAGAAAGTGCAACAAGGCAATAATGTGTCATGTAAAATTTAACATAATTTAGTGTAACATTTACCTCTGAAACTTTTGGTACAAGTGGCATGTTGTTTGAAATTTTTTCTTTAGCTTTGAGACTGCGTTGTCAACTTTGGTGCTCAGATTATCCATGTTCATATCGATTTGATTCAGAAGGCCAAAACATTTGCTGACACTGCAAGAAGAAGCTGAATGTCAGAGTAATGCCTGCAAGAAACGTCGCTTCTTTTTTTTTTAATTATAAAGCTAAAAATAAAATTGTATTTTTTTAAATTATACAAACACACTTTTTGGCAAAAACAATCTTGCAAACAAGTCCCTCAATCTTATAGGCGCCAGTCATAGGGTCCTGCAGCACAAAATCTCCCCGATTGCCCCCATAAGGCCTCTTTCACACGGGCGCCACGGATTCAGTCCGGATGCGTTCCGTAAAAACCGTGCGCAATCGCAGCCAGTTTTGACTGCGATTGCGTACGTTTGTTCAGTTTTTTCTGCGCGGGTGCGAAGCGTTTTGATGCGTTTTTCACGCGCGTGATAAAAAACAATGTTTACAAACATCATCTCTTAGCAACCATCAGTGAGTCACTCATTGCATCCTTACGTGCGGATACAATGCGTTATTCACACAGCCCCATTCACCTCAATGGGGCCAGGGCTGCGTGAAAAACGCAGAATATAGAACATGCTGCGATTTTCACGCAACGGCGAACTGATGCGTAAAAAACATCACTTATGTGAAAAGCCCCATTGAAATGAATGAGTCAGGATTCAATGCGGGTGCCATGCGTTTGCATCACGCATTGCACCCGCGGGGAAATCTCGCCCGTGTGAAAGAGGCCTAAGTTAAGCCGAAATTGAGAAAAGTAATGTTTTTCTATATTCTGAATTGATGTCTCAAAGACAGTTGGAGCACAACTTACGTAACTTGAGGTCCTTTTACACAGACCAATAATCAGGTCAGTTATCGGGGGCGAACATTTCTAAAAACACTCATTCCCTATAACTGGCCCATGAAAAGGTGTCAGCAGTCACCGTATGCAGGAGCAAATGCTCATTCATTGGGAGACCGTGCCTTGAGGCTGTCACCAAAAATCACCATTCGGCAGATCTCCCTATGTAAACAGTGACCTGCTACCCAGAACCAGACATTCACTATGGGCTTGTCCTCATACAGATGACATAACTGCGTGTAAATGCAGCTCTCACCTCCTGATGAGCAGGCAATAGTGTCAAAGGACTATTAAAGCGGTAATCCCATCTGGGACATTGATGACATATCACTAAGATATTCTATCAATGTCAAGCTCTCTGATCGGGGAGAGAATTGTGTGACTGGTCATAGCTGCACAGTTCTCCATCCCTGGAACCATAATTGCAAGACACAGAGAACAGGGCTGACATAACTAGTAGATAAAACTAATGGGAGCTGAAAGCCAGACTCTCCTACAGAATACTTACATAGTAAGTTTCAATTCCTATGTTTTTCAAGATCTCCGCTTGCTGTTATTCAATGAAACCTTCACTTTTTAGTTCTAATAGATATAAATCTGTTCTGCTTTCCAGTATAATTTTCACCCTTTTTCTCTCTCTTTACTCACAATATTTGGAGGAATTACCCCTTCCTCCCCTGCATAGAAAAGCATCCCTCATTCACAGCACTAGAGATTTCACCCTCCACCCTCTCCAAATTTTCTTCCCCATTTGAAGGGAGAGAGGGTGAGTAGGGGAAGGAAGTCTAGGTCACTAAACCTGCAGGGAGCAGGTAAGCTATTGAACTGAGAAGGCGGACCAGAAGGATAGACAGCAGGGGGCGCTACCAAAGGGGAAAATTGAATGTACAAAACTACCTAACAATATTGTAATAACACTTTTTCATGGGATAAACCCTTTTTTGCTAAAGTTGGAATACTGACCTACAAACCTCTCCTCGAAAGTAACCATGCTGGAAACCCCAACACTGAGCACGTTATCATTGTTAACTCAAAAAAACAGCAATTTATGTCATATTTTAGCAATGCAGTTTCCTGTATTTGTTGCTCTAATCCTTGCCGAGTGTCAGGACACTAGAGATACTGCAATGCCAACGTACGTCCAGCAGGTTCCCATTTTACCATTTGTCTATTGCACTCATACAGATCAATACCACAATAACAGAAATGTGATAAATAAATGAAAGTTTACCTAATATTTAAAGCCCTTAGAAGTTCAGTAAACGTGAATGTCACGTCATCAGAGTTGACAGAGGCGATAAACAGGCAAAGTCCCAAAGCTTCAGTCTTCTGTAGAGTGTCCTGCTGACAAGCACAAATGAGCTTTGTTATAACAGGTTGGCAGCTTTTTGACTTTAAGAGCCATCTAAGCACACACAAAGCCTTTAAAACTGAACGTGATGCATAAACCCGGCTACTTAATCACAAACATACATTTTGTCTAAGGACAATAACACATCCCTCTAAATACCACTATTACATACCTTCTATGTACAAATTTGTACCAGCATATTGAGCTAGGCCTACATTCACTATCGCACAGGAGAATTCATGGAGTTCGCCTGGGAAACCTTTTCCCCAATTTTTTTTTTATTTAAAAGGAATCCGTCAGAAGTTTTGTTCCTGAAAAACTGCTAAATTGCAACAATGCATGTAATGAATCTCTTGTGAATCTGTGATGTCATGCAGTCGCAATACCGCGATCGGGAAACCATCAGTCCTGGAATAATTGCTCAAGCAAATTGAAACCCATCCCTTCTACTTGTCATTATTGCAGGTAACATAGGACATGCCAGTTAGTGCTGCAATCTCACATAAGAACGTACTTCACGCAATTAACCGCTGTGAAGCTTTGGGCTGAAATGTACACAGGGCCGACATTTCCTAATGTCAGTGCAATTTGGAACACCTTGCTCTTGAGAAATCCTCTGTATCTGCCTCAACAAAGGGGGTGTGGGTCACTGGAAAATTGATGTGGCTTTGTTGGCATGGTCTAATAAGCAACATTTAGAACCAAAATTCGGCCACTAATCAGGGGTAAAATTCTAACTCAAATTAAGACAACCAATAGTCGGTATAGAGTTGGAGAAAAGTATCCCTGCACCAGATTTATCATTCATCCTGAGCCCCTGTGATAAGTCTGATGGAGGTCTAGACAGCCTGCCTAAAGGTCCCATTACACGGGACGACGGAAAGGAAGCGCTCCTTCCCAACAATCGCTTGCAGAGGAGAACACTGCTATTACATGAGTGAGTGATCGCTAACACCATCGCCCGATCCCATACTGACTCGCTGTTTGCCGGCAGCAGATCATGTTTATACAGCGCTATCCGGTAGTAGTAAAAGATCATTTTTGTGTCCGCACAAAAGGTTCAATTACCCCATGAATGAGTGTTTTGCTTGTACATCGGGTTATCGGCAGTACTTTTACACCGCCAGATGTTCCTATGAACGCTTGTTAGTGATTATTTTTAGGATTCTTGACCCGTGTAAAGAGCCTTTAAAGGGAACCTGTCATTAACTTTATGCTGCCCATACTAATGGTAGAATAAAGTAGAGACAGGTGAGTTGATTTCAGCGGTCTGTCATTTACTAGTTAAAAGTAAGTGGTTGTCGAGAACCAACATCACAAACATTGCAGATTGGGCCTGGAAAAGAGTCATGGCCACCTGAGAAGAGTCATAGTTATTCATGAATTCCTGCTTTCCCTGCCCACCTGCTGAAGATTGACAGTCTTCTACCTAGTTTTCTCCCTTTCTGTCTAGGAGACAACTTCCAATCATCAGCAGGTGGGCGGAGAGAGCAGGAGATTATGAATAACTGACTCTTCTCAGATAGATTTGACTCATTACAGCCCAGTCCTTGAAAAGATTATGATGCTGGTTCTTGGCAACCACTTTTAGCTTATGAATGACACGCCACTGAAATCAGCATTTCTGTCACTACTTTATGCTGCCCTCAGTGAGATCAGCATAAAGTTGATGACAGGTTCTCTTTAAGTAGACGCCATCAGTAATGTGTTGCAACCTCATATGAATTCTGCGCAAAGTTACTTACTACCTTAAATAGCAGTAAGTTAGAAGAGGGGTTCTACTGAGCTTATGGAATTATCACATAATTAGTCGACTTTTTTTCTGACTGCGATATTGAGCTGTGGATACCTGGGCGCACACATGCATGATAACCGGCTGGAAAAGCTCTAGAAAACAAAAGCAACTATAGTGGGATCACAAGATGAACAAATTGTGTGACTTTCACAGTTTTCCACAAGATGTGCTGATTTATGGTCAGAGGAGTGTAATCAAAAAGGGAGAGGGGGTTTACCATAGCTGCTTTTATAAGAGGATTAGATTTATGACAGTTTGCACATAAATTAGAATTAATAGCAGACACCTATAAGAAATCTCTTTACCATTACATCTCATCTACAAACAAAACAGCGCCACTTAGTGGCCAAACTCACATTGTGTTTCTAAACAGAAAATTAAAGCATCAGTGGATGTTAATCAAATCCTCCGAACAGGATAATACAACATAGCGAAAACTCCACTTCTGTGTTAATGTGCTATGTGCGACATTAAAAAAATCAGAAGGTTATATCGACATCAACTAGCTCTCTATTCTGAATGATACGATTCTAAATGTTTCCCCAGCGCTGGTGCCGAGCTGCTGTTAGGCTACACGCACACGACATTGAGAAAAAACGTCCGTTAAAAACGGACATTTTTTCACTGATGCCTTTCTGCGAAACGGACGTTAAAAATGGACTCATTTAATTGTATGGGGGCAGTCTGTCAGTGAAAAACAGACAAGATAGAACAAGCTCTATTTTTTTATTTCCATTTTTCACTGACAGTCAAAAAAACTGCTGTGTGAATAACCCCATAGACTACCATTGGTCTTAAAATGGACATTTGATGGCCGTTAAAAAAATGTACATTACACGTCCGTTTTTCACTGTCGTGTGCATGTAGCCTAAGGCTACATGCACACGACAGTGAAAAAAAAACGTCTGTTAAAAACAGACACGCTGTCAGTTTTTCTTGGCCATTTTGCATCAGTGTGCGCATCCATTTTCTGGCCGTGTGTTCATTTTTAATGTCCGTTTTGCATCAGTTTTGAATCACTTTTTCATGTCTGTTAAAAAACGGACATGAAAAATTGATGAATTGGATTGGCAGTTATTTCTTGCCCCCATGATGCCCATAATGTCCTCCATAGTTCCCCTAACTAAAATAATGTCCCCTACGGTGTAAATAATTTTTTATATGGCCCCAGCAAAAATAATGTCCCCCATGTAGGCCCCCTGGTAAAATAATGTCCCCCATGTAGGCCCCCTGGTAAAATAATGTCCCCCATGTAGGCCCCCCTGGTAAAATAATGCCCCCCATAGTGTAGGATTTTTTTTTATGTTCCCAACTTTAATAATGTCCCCCATGTAGGCCTCCATCTTAAATAATTTCCCCCATGTTTTAAATAAATGCTCCCCACAGCTGCTTTTTGATAATTTAAAAAAACAAAACCAAAAAAAAAAACTCACCTTATCCACTTGCTCACGCTGCAGCAGTCTCTTCTCTCTTCACTGAACAGGACCCGCCAAAGGACCTGCGATGTGAGCGATGACTTCACTGAACGCGCCAATGTGATGACGTCACCACGCATAACGCAGGTCCATCTGCAGGGCCTGCTCAATGAAGACTGGAGACTGCACTGCGCGAGCAAGTGGGTAGGGTGAGTGGCCATATGGTACTCGTTTTTAACAGCCGGTAGACGGAGCACTCCTGTCAATCGGCCGTTAAAAACGGCCCCATTTATTTCAATGGGGCAGTCGGGCCGTGAAAACGGGCCAGAAATAGGACATGTCCTATTTCTGGACGGACGCTATTCACTGGCCGTTAAAAAAAACGGCCATGTGAATAGCCCCATAGGTTGACATTGGCACAAAAAATGGCCGTGTGACGGCCGCTACTTAGACGGCCGTCACACGGCCATTTTTCACTGTCGTGTGCATGAGCTCTTAGGGTCCGGATACACATGGCGTAAAGCCGGTGGACTGTCTGCAGTGGGATATACAAAGCATGGACAGCAAAGTGGATGAGCTGCACAAACGGACTTCCACTGCGGGTTTTCGACTGGCAGCATGTCAATTTATACTGAAGGTTTAACCTGCCAAATTCAACCTTTGCTGTGAAACCAGCCTAAAAGGTGGGAATGCACAATTGTCTAAAATGTCCTTGTATGCTGCAGTATTAACACTGCCGATTAAAGAGGACCTTTCACTGCTCCTGACATGCCTGTTTTAATAGCTTCATTCATTCCTCATGTAATAACCATTTTGGAACATCTATTCTTATGACTCTGTGTTGTGTCATTGGTTTATTATTTCTACTAGAAGTTATGAATGAATTTCTAGCAGTCTGCAGTAAGGGTACAGAGGGGTGGTAAAAAGTTAGGGGGGGAGGGTGTAGCTGCAAAGTCTGACAATGACAACACTGACTGGACAAGGTCAGGCACAACCCAACTGGTTACCTCCCCTCTGTACCCTTACTGCAGACTGCTAGCAATTCATTCATAACTTCTAGTAGAAATAATAAAGGAATGGTACAACATACAGACATAAGAATAGATGCTCCAGAATGGTTATTACATGGGGAATGCATGAAGCTATTAAAACAGACATGTCGTGACAGGTCCTCTTTAATGCAAATAAAGGGCCCAGTCCAAACCTTGAAAAACATTATCCCTAGCTGTAGGGCTTCTACCAATATCCATCCAAAAGAGATTCAGGTACTTTATGGGGTTACTGTCATTGGGAGGTTGTATCAATTTAGACTTCCATGTGCCTCACATTAATAAGTGACCTTATCAAGCACCTCATCATATAATGAGCAATCAACACTTTGCAAAAAAAAAAAAAAAAAATACCCACATATTAACCCCGTTTTGCTTGGCAACATGGGATTAATGTGTGGGCATTTTTTATATTAACAAATGTCAGCACTGCTTAGAACAAGTAATGAGAATTTACAATTCATTCTTTCAAAGTAGGTTTGAAAATGAAACCAATGATCTGTTATGGCCAATACAAAGATACTTCTTTACCACTCAACTTAAAACTTTTAACAGAGAGTTTGGTCCGGGATGTGGGACATATTTACCGGTATAAACCCCATGTGCATCACGTGAAACCAGGTGTACAACTTCTAAACAGTCTTAAAACAATTACCAAATTATGACAGACTTACCAGCGTCCTATCTGAAGACATCTTCTCGTATGTCTGCCAGGCCCGCAATCTCACAGGAGAAGATATTTTTAGTTTCTCACATAATGCAGCAAAATCTTGGTCACCAATTTCTTCCCTAGTAAAAAAAAAAATAAAAAATAAAAATGATGTTTAAAGAGGCTCTGTCACTAGGTTGTAACCTATGTATTTAAATACATCGGTTACAAGGCCTAGTGACAACTTTTAAAATCATACCTTTCATGCAGAGTTCTGCGCAGCGGTCGCGTAGAAATTTAAACTTTAAAAAGTATGCAAATGAGCCATCGGAGCACCGGGGGCGGCCTCTTTCCTCTGGAGCACCGCTCCTTCACCGCCCCCCCCGGGCCCGAGGCACGTCCCCTGTCTGTAATCACGCCCCTTTCTGTATATGATAGACAGCGCTAGACTGGTAAGTCTAGCGCTGAACTCTCGCGCATGCGCCCTAAAATTTTCCCGGCGCATGCGCAGTAGTGCTTGCAGTGTCTACACTGCAAGCGCTGTCTTCTCTTCTGCGCACGCGCCGTCACTCCCGGGACTAGCGAAGTGACGGCGCGTGCGCAGAAGAGAGGACAGCGCTTGCAGTGTAGACAATTTTAGGGCGCATGCGCGAGAGTTCAGCGCTAGACTTACCAGTCTAGCGCTGTCTATCATATACAGAAAGGGGCGTGATTACAGACAGGGGACGTGCCTCGGGCCCGGGGGGGCGGTGAAGGAGCGGTGCTCCAGAGGAAAGAGGCCGCCCCCCCGGTGCTCCGATGGCTCATTTGCATACTTTTTAAAGTTTAAATTTCTACGCGACCGCTGCGCAGAACTCTGCATGAAAGGTATGATTTTAAAAGTTGTCACTAGGCCTTGTAACCTATGTACTTAAATACATAGGTTACAACCTAGTGACAGAGCCTCTTTAAGAAAGTCCAGGATTTTATGAGCAGGAAGCGGTATAAAGAAAAATATCAGCAGTCACCACTGCTCCGTTCAATGTCTATGGGACTGGCTGTACACAGTGACTGTCAGTCCAACAAACAGTGACCGGAATGGTAGTGAGCATGTGTGACCACCTCTTCATTTAAACGGCGTTCTTGTAACTAGTGGTGGGCTTGGGGTCCCAGCAATCATTATAAGGCCTGTACTGATATTTATGGGATCAGCTACAATTTCCTCCTTAGTAAGGGTTCAGGTTTTTTGGTGCAGTTTTGGAAGCCTAAACCAGTAGTGAACTCAATAAAGAGAGAAGTCGTATCTGTCCTTCATACGTTCTCTCCTTTTATGATCCACCCCTGATTTTGGTTATCAAAACTGCATCAAGAAACTTAAAATGTGCAGCCATAGCCTTAAAGGGGTATAACAAACAGCAGGTGGCGCTATACAGATACATTTTGTTGAATAATTCAGTAGCTATGCTTCATTTTAATTACATGCAATTACCAAAGTATTTAGATCCAAAAGCTGGTTTGAGAACTGTAGAACATTTTTCATGGCACAACCCCTTTAAAAGGGCCAACACTTTCAGGATTAAAGGGGTATTCAGGTAGGTAAAAGTTATCCCTTATGCACAGGAGAAAGGGGATAACCTAACAGACCCCATTATAATCTATGGGGCCCATAGGTTCAGTTATGTGCCGAATCCGTCCCTTCCGTTCACCTGCTCCTATAACGGAGCAAGAGAATGGAAGGGATGAACGCTGATGTGAACTCAGCCTAAGGCCTCATTCAGATGGCTGTATGCTGTCTGTAAAAATGCAGATCCGTTTTTTTGCAGACAGTTCAGCATGTCCGCAAAAAAGAAGGTATTGCATTCCGTTTTTTGTGGACCCATAGACTTCAATGGGGCCATGTCCTGACAAGTATAGGACATGTTTCATTTGTTTTGCTGAGCCGTAGAATGGAAGAAAAGGGCCCCACAGAAGTAAATGGGTCAGCATCTAACCCGCAAAAAAAAAAAAACACGGATCCGCATTTTTGCTGACAGCATACAGCCGTCTGAATGAGCCCTTATCCTGTACATTAACCTCCCAGTCATAGTTATCGTCCGGCCATGTCTCAGTTATTCTCACTAATTCCAGTTCACCAGTTTTATTAGCTAGGCTTCTGGCATTAGTGTACATACAATTAAGAGGTTGATGTATATTTCTTACCCTACACCTTTCCTTCTGAACTGTTCTAGTTCCTCCTTCCATTCCTCCCCCAGTTCCTTTACCTTGCCCCAGGTCTCTATCTGCACTATCTTCCCCATCTATAATGTAGTTACCCTCCCCCAGTCCCTAGTTTAAACACTCCTCCAGCCTTCTAGCCATCTTCTCCCCCAAAACAGCTGCCCCTTCCCCATTGAGGTGCAGCCCATCCCTACGATAGAGCCTGTAGCTGACAGAGAAGTCGGCCCAGTTCTCCAGGAACCCAAACACCTCCTCCCTACACCAGTTCTTGAGCCACTTGTTTACCTCCCTAATCTCCCGCTGTCTTTCTGGTGTGGCTCGTGGCGGCATAAACGCAGATGTGTTGTTGCAAAAACCGCATGTGTTTTTTTGGCCTCATTCGAAATGCAGCACAGCCGCGATATGTGACAGTACCCTGCCACTGAACAATTATCAGGAACTAGCACATCTAAAAACCCTCATCCATAATAATTGTGGTGATGATCGGCCAGTATAAAGCTTATTGGTAGAGCCTGAAAGGGACAGATGTTCTGCCTCTGGTACACTATTCTTCTGTCACTTGTCACTCGGGTGACAATGACACGGCTGTGAGGACTGTACCAGCACTAAGTACTTCCCTTCTAGCAGGAGGCAATTAACAGCAAATTACATCTCCGGTACTGTGCAGAGAAGACAGTCCTGAGGGGGAGAAGCTCCTGTGCTGGAATACAAGGCTGACTACAAAGCAGAGAAAATCAACATATAGCAGACAGATATAGCAGACAGATATAGCAGACAGATATAGCAGACAGATATAGCAGACAGATATAGCAGACAGATATAGCAGACAGATATAGCAGACAGATATAGCAGACAGATATATCACATATAGTACATAGATATATCACATATAGTACATAGATATATCACATATAGTACATAGATATATCACATATAGTATACAGATATATCACATATAGTACATAGCTATATCACATATAGTACATAGCTATATCACATATAGTACATAGCTATATCACATATAGTACACAGATATATCACATATAGTACATAGATATATCACATATAGTACATAGATATATCACATATAGTACATAGATATATCACATATAGTACATAGATATATCACATATAGTACATAGATATATCACATATAGTACACAGATATATCACATATAGTACATAGATATATCACATATAGTACACAGCTATATCACATATAGTACACAGATATATCACATATAGTACATAGATATATCACATATAGTACATAGATATATCACATATAGTACATAGATATATCACATATAGTACACAGATATATCACATATAGTATACAGATATATCACATATAGTATACAGATATATCACATATAGTATACAGATATATCACATATAGTATACAGATATATCACATATAGTATACAGATATATCACATATAGTATACAGATATATCACATATAGTACACAGATATATCACATATAGTACACAGATATATCACATATAGTATACAGATATATCACATATAGTATACAGATATATCACATATAGTATACAGATATATCACATATAGTATACAGATATATCACATATAGTATACAGATATATCACATATAGTATACAGATATATCACATATAGTACACAGATATATCACATATAGTACACAGATATATCACATATAGTATACAGATATATCACATATAGTACACAGATATATCACATATAGTACATAGATATATCACATATAGTACATAGATATATCACATATAGTACATAGATATATCACATATAGTACATAGATATATCACATATAGTACATAGATATATCACATATAGTACATAGATATATCACATATAGTACATAGATATATCACATATAGTACATAGATATATCACATATAGTACATAGATATATCACATATAGTACATAGATATATCACATATAGTACATAGATATATCACATATAGTACATAGATATATCACATATAGTACATAGATATATCACATATAGTACATAGATATATCACATATAGTATACAGATATATCACATATAGTATACAGATATATCACATATAGTATACAGATATATCACATATAGTATACAGATATATCACATATAGTATACAGATATATCACATATAGTATATAGATATATCACATATAGTATATAGATATATCACATATAGTATATAGATATATCACATATAGTACATAGATATATCACATATAGTACATAGATATATCACATATAGTACATAGATATATCACATATAGTACATAGATATATCACATATAGTATATAGATATATCACATATAGTATACCACGGCCTCTGCTAACTACCTGCACCTGAAGACCTTCAAATATCACTTTGTGAATAGGGAGTGACATCAGGCAAATGAGACATGTCACAGCAAGGACCGGAGCTGGGATTCTGCACGATGGAGGCGAGAGCTGCTTCATGACACCAGTATAACAGTATAACACCAGCCTGAAGCCCCCAAAGACCTTGTTAAGGCAAAGAAGAACTGTCTCATTGTCTCAGACCAGTACCTGGACCAGAAACTGAGATCTTTACCCCTTCCCACTGTGGATTTTCTGCAGAAACTGAGCGCTTTTCACCCACTGACATGAACAAGGAAAATCATAAGAAACATTTCTGAAAAGCAGTCCTCACAGAAACAGTGTATGCAAATATTAGGCTGTGTCCATATCCTGGTTTTCATGCATGCTTTAAAGAAGAACTCCCGCAAAAAATGTTATTCTCTGACCTGTTAGAAAGGTGCCTGATATAATCTGTAGTGATTGTCATTTTCTTATCAGAGGTTGTAATTGAGAGTTTCCACTCTCTTCTTATTGTAGCTGGGTCATGTGACCAACTCCCTGACCTCCAACTGACCCAGGACAGGAAGCCAGTCACTTCTCTATTCTTTCCTATGAGACTGAAAGTGAGGCTCCCATAGGAATGCATAGAAAATTAGACTTCCTGTCCAAACATAAGGTGCTGTCTGAGTTGGTGAGTCCGATTGCTGGTCACATGACACAGATGAGAAACATCAGGGAGATATAACTCAAAAATTCAGCTACTGGTAAGAAAATGACATTCACTACAGATTACATCATGTACATTTCTAGCAGGACATGGAATAAAAATTTTTGCGGGAGTTCTTCTTTAAGAGTCACCAAACTATACAAATGTGGCCTATACAGCTGAATATGAGGGATATATATATATATACACACACACTAGACCAGCGAAACACATGCCAATAGCCATCGTTTGCCAAAGTATCCACCTATCATCGCACTTATCCTTTTTCTGCCTTCATTACTCTGGGGCAGATTTAACCCAATGTCACATTGACCACAAGGTGACGCCACTAACAAAACAGTTACTTTTTGAGAAATTACAGCACAAATATTTCCTGATAACCGGCCTGATCCTCAGCCCATGTAAAAGGTCCCTTAGTACCAGGCCTCATGCACATGATCGGATGTATTCTGTGGTACCGGCAATGTGCACCCCGCACTTACCCCTGTCCCTGTTCGTAAGACACGTTCTATAATTTGAATGGCTGCACAGACACGGACAGCACATGGATGACATCTTTGTGCTGTCTGCAGTTTTTGCAGCCCCATAGAAACGAATGGGTCCCTGTCTGAACCGCAAAAAATGCAGATCGGATGTTGGACCAAAGATACGGTCGTGTGCGAGGACTTAAAGGGCTTTTCCAGGTCTTCTACTGTATATTGATGTTCTTTCCTGAGGATAAGTCATCCACATCTGATCCAAGGGGATCTAACTTCCAGCAAGATCAGTTGCTTGAAGAGGCTGCTGAGCTACAGTGGACGCTGGAGCCTCCTCGCTGCATGTAAAGTACAGCGCCATCCATTGTACAGAGGCTGTGCTTGGTATTACAGCTCAGGCCCATTCACTTGAATTGAACTGAGCTGCAACGAGCCCATGTGACCGATGAATGTGATGTCACTAGCCTCTTTAAACAACTGATCAACAGGAGTGCCGGGAACTGGAGCCCCAATGAACTATCCAGAGGATAGGCCATCAATATAGAAGACCCAGAAAAACCCATTAATGGGTGATCCAGGGAAAGACATTTACGACTTATCTTCAGGATAGGTCACCAGTATCAGAGTTGAGCTCTGCAGCCTCTTCTTTGGCCAGTGACATCACTGTACATCTGTCACATGGTCTAGTGGCAGCTCAGCCCCATTGAACTGAATGGGGGTTGAGCTGCAATACCAAGCCCTGCCACTATACAATGTACAGCGCTGTCCTTGTAAAGCTGCCGGGAGCCAGCATCACCCATCAGATCTCTGGTGAAGGCAGCAGCTCCCTGAAACAGCTGATCAGCAGGGGTGTCGGGACTTGGACCTCCGCTAATGTGATGGCGTTGACCTATCCTGGATAACTCATCATTATCTTTTCTAGAATAACCCCTTTAATAATTGTCTGGAGCCGATACTTTAAGCAGCCACCAAAATAAATTTACGTCATTGTCACTAAACGTACCACCTGCAGAGAAGACACGGATCTCCCTGTCCTGGCAGGGATCTGAATACGGCCAGCAGTCACCGCATGTAATATTTGACGTGTGTGGTTTGAGCCAAAACCAGGTGCGGCTCTAAACACAGACCAGGTGCAGATCTTTCCCTTATACCTTATGTCTGTGGAGGCTCCAATCCTGGATAGAAATCACTGACCAACACACTGATGTGTGAATGACACTTAGTAACACAGAATTAGAACAGTGCTGGTACAGAGTCAGAGAAAAGTGTCTGTCCCTGCACATGTATCCTCCAGCCTGTCCCCTGTGATAAATCTGGTGCCGGTCTAAGCTTCCACCACATATAGGATTAGTAAATCTGGATCACTGCACTCTATTAATCAGCAACTCAAGGAAAGGAAGAACGACAAATATCAAAATTCCCTTGTGTTGTGAGGATCAAGTAACACAACTTTCTGGAAAAAAAAAAAAACTAGATAACTACTAATATAATAGCTGAACATAGTGTCTACGGAGGCAGGACAATGGCAACTTTGAGGCAAATCGCTTGGAGATAAGCAGCACCAGACGTGCTAGGCACCGACTTATGCCATTCTCCCTACGGCCTTTCACATGGTCAGTAGTTGTAAGGCAAAACCAGGAATAGAACCTACAGAGAAAATGTATAATAGATATATCTGTGCCTCTTCTGTGTTTTGGACCCACTCCTGGTCCATTCATATGTCCACATCAATTCATTTCAACAAGGCCACAAATGATGCAGACAACACACCCTTCTTCTCCCACTCAGCATGCTCCAATGGTCTCCCTTGCCCTCCAAGGGGTTTTTCTGCAGATCCAGTGACGTACTGGGTCTCTGCTAGGAGCCCGCCCCTCAGAACCAGGAACACTGCTAGGAGGAAGCCTCCGCCTAGCAGTGTAAAATGTAAATTAACAGCCCTTGTCCTGCACGATTCAGCGTAGGGCAAGGAGGAGCACCAGAGCATGAAATGCTCATGTCAGAGGAGCAGCCTGAAGAAGAGGATATGTCCACGTTCAAATCTGAACCCAGACAACACCTATCCGGGTACAGCATGTTGATGGCCTAACCTAAGGATAAGCAATCGATGACAGATCAGCGAAGAGGCAAGAGTCAGTCCCCACTAATCTGACATTGATGGCCTATCTGGAACCAGCAAACAACCTTTAAAGGGGCTGTCTTGGTGTTAAAAAAAAAAAAAAAAAAGCTGCAAATGTAATAAGATATCCAAAAAAACTAACAAACACAACAATAATCTCTTCACTGATACACTGGTGGGCACAAAGCAGGCTGCTAGTGATGATGTATGTGCCACACCAACATGTGAGCCCTGGTGACAACCAGTCAAGTGACAGGTGAGGCCACTTACTGGTCATGGTAAGTCATGGCTGGCAGCTAGTAAACAAAGACCAGAGACTGATGTCTGTGCTGGAGGCAGTGGACTCTGACAGGCACAGGCTGGTCTATGGCATTGGGACAACCTGATGTGCTGTAGATGAAGCACGGATGACATGTCTGCACTCACCCTCTGGGCTGCGGCTGCTGCTGCTGCTGCTGCTGCTGCTGCTGCTGCTGCTGCTCCTGGGGGCGGCTCGGGGCTCCTCTCCGCGGGCTCTTGGGTGGCATGTCAGCTGTGAGGAAGAAGAGTGAAGGAGCAGACGGTACACACCGCAGGGTACACTATGCCCTGTGCCCACCTGTGGTACTGTCAGCCTGGAGGAGTGAAGTCACAGTGCACACAGCGCAGTATCCCCGCTCTATGCCGCTTCCTTCCCACAGACACAGTTTACACTGGAACCGCGGGAAAATGAATAAAAAAAACACTTCCGGCTACTGTTACCAAGCAACCAGGCGATTCGACAGCTGTGAGCGGAAAGGCTGGACTGCGGTGGCCATGTTTGAGTCGGGCAATGTAGCGCTGTGTACTAGTTTATTGTTTATGTTGTGCCTTGGAAATAAAACGCAGGCGTTATCCTACGATGCAGTAATTGGTTCAATAGGAATGAGGCTGCAACAATGTATCTGAAGAGATATCAGGCATGGAGACACGGACCCTGGAGCAGCAGGAGGACGCTGTTCAATTTCTAGGTCCACATCTGTTCTGCAATTTTGCGGAAGGGGTGAGGACCCATTCATTTCAATGGGGAGGCAAAGAATGGGGACAGAACACTGTGCTTCCCTTCTGCAGCATTGCAAAAAAGATAGCGCATGTCCTATTCTTGTCCGGACAAAATGCGTAATGCATGTGGCTGGTATCCGTGTTTTGCGGACCGCAATAGATATGGTCGTGTGAATGTAGCCTTATTGTTAGCCAAAACCAATAGTGAAGCTACACAGAGATAAGATATAATGTTCTGTTTTTGACCCACAGCTGGTTTTGGTTCACAATTACTGAAGTGTGAACTCAGCCTTTGGGCTCATGCACATGACCGTATGTATTTTGCAGTCCACAAAAAACAGATCCACAAAAAATACGGATGACACCCATGTGCATTCCATATTTTGCGGAACGGAACAGCAGGCCCCTAATAGAACAGTATTATCCTTGTCCGTTCTATTTTTTTGCGGAGCGGAGATATGGACATACAGAAACGGAATGCACATGGAGTAACATTCGTTATATTTTGCTGACCCATTGAAATACATACGATCCGCAAAAAAAAAAAAAAAACGGAACAGACATGGTAAGAAAATACGTTCATGTGCATAAGCCCTTAGGGTTCTGCACACAACCGTATGTATTTTGTGGTCCGCAAAGAAACATGGATCCGAAAAAAAAACAGTGACCTCTGTGTTACATCTTTTGTTTATTTTTTTGCGGATCCATTGTAACAATGCCTGTCCTCCGAAAAATGGACAAGAATAGTTCTGTTTCTTTGCGGAACAGACATATGGATATGGAATGCACATGGAGTCATTTCCGTTTTTTCAGGCATCATTGAAATTAACGGGGTTTTCTGGGAGTTAACTACTGATGACCTATTCTCAGGATAGGTCATCAGTATCTGATCGGTGGGGGTCCAACACCCGGGACCCCCGCCGATCAGCTGCTTGAGAAGGCACTGATGCTCCTGTGAGCACCACAGCCTTTTCTCAGGTTTTCCTAGGCCAGTCATGTCACGTTCATCGGTCACGTGGCTTAGGAGTGCCTCAGCACCATTCAAGTGAATAGGGCTGAGCACGATACCAAGCACAGCCGCTGTACAATGAACGGCGCTGTGCTTGGCGAGCTGAGAGAAGGCCTCACGGGAGCGCTGGTACCTTCTCAAACAGCTGATCAGCGTGAGTCCCGAGTGTCGGACCACCACTGATCACATACTGATGACCTGTCCTGAGGATACATCATCAGTAGTTAACTCCTGGAAAACCCCTTTAATGGTTCCGCATACAGACCTGTAAAAAAATAATCGGAACGGAAACAAAAGAAAAATACATCCATGTGAATTAGCCCTTAGACTCGGACACATGATGGAGACAACCCTATTCATTATGTTCCTATGGGTCCCTTCCCCTAGGAACATTGCCTTTGCAGGCCTTGGATCCTTCAGAGGGCCTGAGACTGCCAGAGCAATCGAACAGCTCTCTTGATCTTAGCCCTGGAGCCGTTCAGGCCCCAAGAGCACAGCGCCCCTGGGGTTTCACCACTCAGCTGCCATGGTCGCAATGGTTAAACATCTGTGATCAACTTTAGGCCCCATTCACACGTCCGCAAATGGTGTCCGCATCCATTCCGCAATTTTGCGGAACGGGTGCAGACCTATTCACTTTCAATGGGGCCGCAAAAGATGCGGACGCACACAGTGTGCCGTCCGCATCTGCACTTCCGTTCCGCGGCTCCCAAAAAAAATAGAACATGTCCTATTCTTGTCCGAATACATGGACAAGAAAAGGCATTTCTATTATGTGCGGTCCGCAAATTGCAGAACGCACATTGCCGGGCACACGGATGTGTGAATGAAGTCTTACTGACAATCACAGATATTACGTCCGGGTGTCTGCTGCTTAAAACAGCAGGCACTCGGCCGCTTTGACACCCACTCCGCTTCTGGACGGGCACAATGTTTAATCCCCAGACAGAATCATTCCTTCAATAATTCCAAGTGGAAAACTTTATTGCAATAACTCCTGTCACACCTGAATATAGACTTTAAAGGGTTTGTACATACCAACTTATACAGTATCCACAGAATAGGGACTAAACATCTGATCAGTGGGGGTCTAACCGCTGGAACCCCCACTGATGATGAGAAGCTGAACCTGGGTCCTAAGTGCCCTGGAAGAATGGAGCGTAAGTGGTGATGTTGCCCCATTCATTCACTATGGCATCAACTAGTTGTTGGTGAGGTTCAGCAGAGGAGGTATCAGAACTGATCATATAGTGCAGAGTACTTTCTCTGCAGTAATCTCTGGTTCAGCAATATAATTTATACATTTAGGGGGTCATTTATCAAACTGATGTAAAGTAGAACTGGCTTAGTTGCCCGTAGCAACCAATAAGATTCCGCCTTTCATTTTGGACAGCAGCTTTGGAAAATGAAAGGAGGAATCTGATTGGTTGCTATGGGCAACTAAGCCAGTTCTACTTTACACCAGTTTTATAAATGCTTATAAGTGCTTATTTTAACATTTTCAGACATATTAAAGACAAGTGGAGTAATAGTTTTAATTTTGGCATGGACTTTGTTCTGGCTGGTGAGGTCTCAGTAGAAAAAAGTTTGAGAAGCCCTGATCTATGGGACCACCAGAGATAGCCAAGTACATATTGGCTCAACCACAGGGACTATAAATAATGCGATTACCTGGTCTACAGAGCATCCACACAGACCAGCCGTGCTGTGCTTGGTAAGCAGCCATGTGGCCGTTTCTGCTGTTTTCATTGGTAATGGCCACTTGGTAAAAGGATGCAGCTGCAGCTTGCACAGCCACGCAGTACATCACAAGTGCAGCACGGCCGCTCCGTGTAGTTGTACCTTATCAGTGTGCTAGCCATCTACAGTTACCTTTTTATTAAAGCCCTTTATTGAATTGTCATACAACATGCAAATTTAGAATATAACTTGGCATAACATAACACCCAGAGGTCTATGTAGAGAGGGTGAACATTACATAATACACTCGTCATGATACTAGAGTACCCCATATTATCTAACACTGTACCCATTCTTCTCAATGCAGACCCTACCAACTCTAATCATGAAACTCGAGGGATCGCCTATATAACTGGAGTATTTCTCTCCACACATCCTCTCCAAACTGCCAATGACCCGGGGTCCCCTTCCAGTCCTCTGTCGCATACCACTCCATAAACTGAAATAGTCTCGTTAGCTGATCAATCTCATCCCTGGACCAATGTCTAACTATGAACGGCTTCCACTGGTCAAAGAACTTCTTGGAATAGGATTCCTTATGCCTCTCAACTTCAATTCTCTCCAGGTTCATCAGCTTTCGTAAGTAGTCAACCAGTTCCCTAAGAGCTGGGACCTGGGTATCCAGTAATGGATAAAAAGAAGTTGCAAAGCATGAGTACTGCATGTAACAACATAGGAACAGCCCATAGCATTGAGTTCTGTAAATCCTCCGTCTTCATTGAGTGCAATAACAAAAAAACTGTAAAGTGATGTCCCAGAAGAAAGATCTATATTGTATCACTACATCCCAATAACCAGCAACCTGTGGACATTGCCAAATCCCATGTCATAAATCTGTGTAGAGAGTTTTACATTTTTGCCAATAAACCAATCAGAGAGTTCTTGGAAATTCCACCACCATCCCTCCTCTGGGCAGAGAAACTACAGTGGGGTATGTATCCCCCTGCCCTCCCATTCCCTTAGAAATTTGCCAGAACTCCAGACCGGAAAGTCCTAGTGTCCCCAGAATGGCATACACTTTGATAACAAAGGAAGATTAAAGCCCTTATTCACCTCTTTCCAGCAAATTATAGTATCCCGGCCTCAACACAATGGAATTCTCAACGACCAGAACGCTCATCGTTCTGCAAATTCGTGCTCTAGTTCGAGAGCTGAATAGTGGGAGGAGGAGTTAGGCCAATCAATAGTAAGTCAGAACAAACAAAACTATATTGTGACCTCAGATATTTGGCATATTGATCCCTTCATCCGATCTACACAACATTAGTTTCTATTGGGCTATTCTGGGTTTTCTGGCCGCCCAGATAAATTTCATCACTATGGCGTTCCATAACCGTATGTCCTTATGTTTAAGTAAAAAAGGTAAGGCATGCAAGAAGTATAAAAGTTTAAGGAAAGCAACCATTTTGATCAAATTACATCTGCCTAGCAAGTATAATGAGGGTGGATTTGGACAGCCTATTTCCAATCCTTCACTTTTTGACACTTTAATCCAATACAAAAGCTCCAAATTGCTCTATGGTCCTGAGAACCGTGACTAGATGAACCTGTGGATTACTCAATAAAATAAAAGCACATAGTAAGCAATGTTATTTTTTGTTCCCTAACACCAATTTATATTCCCTTATAAAGAGAGGAGTCCTTAAGACATCGGGTTAGTGACTCCAAAGCTACATTGAATAATAGCGGCGATAAAGGGCATCCCTATCTGGTGCCCTTGACCAATATAAAAGGCTCCAAGAAGAATCCCACAGCATGGATACGGGCCAAAGGCTTATCATATAGTCTAACTAGTAACCACCAATGAGGCCAGGTGAGGCGATCGCCTCAGGCAGCACCAGGTAGGAGCAAGAGGGGGGCAGTGGAAGGGCCATAGGCAATGAGCGCTTTCATTGTGGCAAAGGGGTTAGGTTAAGAAACTGGCATGGGGGGGGCATTTTAGTTTTCGCCTCAGGCAGCATAAAGGCTAGGTGCACCCCTGCTGTTATCCCCACTTTGCATTATCAAAGGCTTTTTCTGCATCCAAAGCCAGTTACACCGGATACTCATCTGGCTGGGGTATCGCTATCTGTACTCATCCAGCTTCAGTTTTATTGCCACAGATTCCTGTATATAAAAAACATTTAAAGGTACAGTCTCTGGTGATTACAGAGCTCTCTGCTCTCACTAATTGATTAGAATGACACTGTTGATCTCTTAGGCCCCTTTCACACGAGCGGGAGACTCGCATGTCTCCCGCAACGGATCTACAGGGCTGGACTCCGCACTATATGCGATCCCTGTCCGTGCCGAGTCCAGCCCTGTAGATGCGTTGCGGGAGACATGCGAGTCTCCCGCTCGTGTGAAAGGGGCCTTACACCATCTGTTCATAGGAGGAGTACAACCCACATCAGACATAGCATGTGTGATTCTAGCATGTGTTCACTGCAGCTTCAGAGATGGAGCGCTGTAACAGTATGGGAGCAATGTAAGAAAAATGCATGTAATTAAGTCCTAAACCAGCATTTTAATACAAAAGCATTCATATACTATGAGTTATATAATGTACTTCTTAAAGGTGTTGTCCGGGATTCTTATATTGATCACCTACTATCAGGATAGGCCATTAATATATGATTGGCTGGGGTCTAACAGGACACACTCTGCCGATCAGCTGTTCTGAAGTCACTCAGTGCCAAACTACACAGAAGTGTAGAAGTAAATGGGAGCAGCACTGTAGTAACCAGCAACATCTGATACACAGTGGAAGGAACTGTGCCGAGCTACTTCAGAACAGCTGATCTGTGAGGGTGTGGGGTGTCAGACCCCTAGGGATTAGACCATTAATATAAAAATCCCAGGCAACTGCTTTAACAGCTGCAAAGAACACTGTACCATTAGTGGCAGGAAGAAGGTGAATAGGAGGGCATTGCTACATGATAATTACCTAATTAACAGCTAATTAACTGGACTTTGTTACTGTATCCCTGACTCACCTGTTCAGTCATTCTAAGGCCCCATGCACACAACTGTTCCGCACAATACTGATCTGTGTTTCATCTGCATTTTTTTGTAGAACCATAGACTTCAACGAGTCTGTGGTCCACATTTTGCAGACAGGTATAAAACATATTCTATCTTTTTATGGAACGGACATACAAATGGGGAAATCACACGTATCATCCTTGTGCTTTCTGCACCCATCTGCAAATAAAATGTGGACGGCACATGGACCGGATCCATATTTTGCACAGCCGCAATTTGCAGACTGCAAAACGGATACGGTCATGTGCATAAGGCCTCATGCACACGAACGTGTGCCGGCCATGCCCGTGCTGCGGGCCGCAATGCACGGGCGCTGACCGTGAGGCCACCGCATGTGGATCGCGGACTCATTCACTTGAATGGGGTCCGCGATCCGCATCCGAGGGTCCGCACCGCAAAAAAGTAGTGCTTGCAGGGCGGAGGCACGTCCAGAAACACCACGGAAGCACACCGTAGTGCTTTCGTGGTGTTCCGATCCGTGCCTCCGCTCTGCATCTCCCGGATCGCGGACCCATTGAAGTGAATGGGTCCGCGATCCATGATGCGGCCTGCACACGGCCGGTGCCCGTTTATTGCGGACACGCCGTATGCGGCCCGCAGCACGGGCGGCACACGTTCGTGTGCATGAGGCCTAAGGCTTAAAAAGGGAGTTCACACATGGATCTTTAATGGCATTTTTATGTACTTTTGCAGCTTTTGTGGTGTTTTTTGGTGTGTTGTTTGCTGCAAAACACTCAGGATGGTAGGTGAAAATCTATGGGAAATAAGGAACGGCAGCATTTTTTTTTTTTTTTTTTTTGCTATTGCCATTTTTGTTAATTAGGTCTCAGGTATCTTTGAAAAACACATCATGCTTAAAGGGAGTCTGTCACCTATTTTTTACCAATATAAGAGCAGTGCCCCACAGAAGATTGCAGACACATAAAAGACATACTTGTGTGCACTTTGTGTCTGTATTGTCCAGGATTCTTATATTGATCACCTGATGACCAGGAAAAGCAGTTTTATTCGGCTGGAAAACAGTTCCCAAGTGCCCAAAGCAAATCAGACTGCCGTGAGCTTTAGCTGCTCATATCTTAGGATTGGTTCCAGCTAGAAATATGGGCCTGACCTTTGTTTGAAAGCTGGCATTCCAGCTTTTGATACTATACCACAGCATATATTCACTATATCAGAAGATATAGCTGTTAGAAATCAAGTCAGGAGTGAAAGCTGTTTTTACTTTCACTTTTCAGCAGAATAAAAGTGCTTTTTCCTATACAGGCACACAGTGCACACAGGTATGTCTGGGATGTGTATGCAATCTTCTATGGGACAGTGTTGTTAGTTGTATTGGTGAAAATGAGGTGACAAACTCCCTTTAAACTGCAAGTCCAAAAAACACTACTAAAGCCTCATTCACATGTCCGTGTTCAAATCAGTGAGCAGGTGGTCAGTGAGGCATCCGTGAAGGATCCATGTTGGGTCCGTGTTTTTCCATCCGTGTTTCACTGACACTGAACAGCTGAAAAATTAAAGCATCTCTTCTTAATGATCAGTGAAACACGGATGCAACATGGATGGCATTCGTGTTGCATCCATGGTTTTCATGGAGCCATAGACTATAAGGCCCCGTTCACACGAGCGTCATGGATTCAGTCCAGATGCGTTCTGGAAAACGGATTGCGTACGTTCGTTCAGTTTTTTCCGCGCGGGTGTGATGCGTATGGATGCATCTCGCACGCGCGTGATAAAATACTGAATGTTTACAAACAACATGTCTTAGCAACCATCAGTGACGCAGACCCATTCACGTCAATGGGGCCAGGGCTGCGTGAAAAACGCTGAATATAGAACATGCTGCGATTATCACGCAACGGCGAACTGATGCGTGAAAAAATTCGCCCATGTGAAAAGACCCATTGAAATGAATGGGTCAGGATTCAGTGCGGGTGCAATGCGTTCGCATCACGCTTTTCACCCATGCGGAAATCTCGCTCATGTGAAAGGGGCCTAATGGACGTGATGCATCCATGCTAAAACATTGATGTCTGAATACACACATTAAAATGAATGGGGACGTGTGCTGTCAGCGGAAAACACGTACAGCACACGTCCGTGAAACACTGACGTGTGAATGAGGCTTAAGGGTCAGCGTTCAGAATCTGGCAGGCTGTTCCGGCAGAAGAACAGCCTGTGGGAGTTCACCGTATCTGGCATAACTGCTGGATCACATTATAGTCAATAGGGGTTCCAGTGGTTCCTGGCATTATCCACCTATGGTACAGATGCTTGTGGTTTTGTCCAGCCAACAGCTGGTATTTATGCCGGAACAGGCTGTCGGATCCTCTAACGCTAGTGTGAACCTAGTGTAATAATGTATGAATCAGATATATAAAGGAATGACTTTACTTTTCCTTCATGCTGGATTCACTTCTGGTTTTGGTACAAAAAACAGCACTAAAAATGCAAAGGTGCCCTTCACACATAAATTTGCTCATTCTATTTTGCCACTGCTTGCATTTTCTTTCATAACACATGTGATTCTTAAAGGGTTATTCCCATCTCAGACAATAGGGGCATATTGCTAAGGCAGGTCCCCACCTCTGGGACCCATATCTATATCGAAAACGGAGCAAGGAAATGAACGGAGGGCGCACTGCGCATGTGCAGCCGCCCTCCATTCATTTCTACGGGGCCGCCGAAAATAGCCGAGCCATTTTCACGTATTTGCGTACGCATTTTAAAATTAGTACGCTAATCATACGCATATTTTAATCTGTACACTAATGCGTGCGCATTTTAACAATTTGTACGCTATGCGTATGCATTTGTGTACAGATTAAAATATGCGTATGATTAGCGTACCGATTTTAAAATGCGTACGCAAATACGCTAAAATGGCACTCGAGCATGCTCGCTCATCTCTAATCCAGAACCAAAAGACAGCATTGTTATGTAGTGCTGCCACCTACTGGCCACAGTAATTATTTCTCCTCTAAAACAAGAGACATAATTAGGCCCCTTTCACGCGAGCGAGTTTTCCGCGCGGGTGCAATGCGTGACATGAATGCATAGCACCCGCACTGAATCCTGACCCATTCATTTCAATGGGTCTCTGTACATGAGCGTTTTTTTCACGCGTCAGTTCTGCATTGAGTGAAAAACGCAGCATGTTCTATATTCTGCGTTTTTCACGCAGCCCTGGTCCCATAGAAGTGAATGGGGCTTCAGTGAAAAACGCATTGCATCCTGAAGCAAGTGCGGGTGTAATGTGTTTTTCACTGATGGTTTCTAGGAGATGTTTGAGATGCAGAAAAACGCATTGCACCCGCGCGGAAAAAACTGAACAACTGAACGCAATCGCAGACAAAACTGACTGAACTTGCTTGCAAAATGGTGCGAGTTTTCCTGAACACATCCGGACCTAATCCGTCACGCTCGTGTGAAAGAGGCCTAAGGCTACATTCACACAAACATATTTTGTTTCTGTGTCAGTTCAGTTTTTTTTGCAGACTGGATGAGGACCAATTCATTTCAATGGGTCCGCAAAAAATGCGGGCAGCACACCGTGTGCTGTTCACATCCGTATGTCTGTTCCATAGCCCCGCAAAAAATATAGAGCATGTCCTATTCTTGGCCATTTTGCGGACAAGAATAGGCATTGTTACAATGGATCTGCAAAAAAAAGGATGCACTACGGATAGGACATCATCCGTATTTTTTGCGGATCAGTGTTTTGCGGACCGCAAAATACATACAGTCGTGGAAATGTAGCCTAAACCTGCAGATCTGGTGGATGCCCTTCCTTTAATCCAGCTGTTTCCACTACTCTCCACAGCCCGTTAAAGATCGTTAAAATCGCTGACAGATTCACTTTAAAATTGAGGCTTTAGACCTCTTTCACACGAGTGTGACGGATTAGATCCGAGTGCGTTCAGGAAAATGCGCACCATTTTGCAAGCAAGTTCAGTCAGTTTTGTCTGTGATTGCTTTGTTTTTTCTGATGCAATGCGTTTTTCTGTGTTTTTCACACGTGTGATAAAAAACGCAAGGTTTACAAACAACATCTCTTAGCAACCATCAGTGAAAAACGCATTGCATCCGGACTTTCTTGCGGATGCAATGCGATGCGATTTTCACTGAAGCCCTATTCACTTCTATGGCGCCAGGGCTGCGTGAAAATCGCAGAATATAGAACATGCTGCGTTTTTCACGTAACGCAGAACTAATGTGTGAAAAAAAAGTGCTCATGTACACAGACCCATAGAAATGAATGGGTCAGGATTCAGTGCGAGTTCTATGCGTTCACGTCACGTGGAAAACTCACACATGTGAAAGGGGCCTTAGGGCTCATGCACACCGCCTGGTCCACAGTACACTGGCACCGGCCGTGTGCACCCCACATCGCGGACCCATTCACTTGAATGGATCCAGAATAACGGAGATGAGGAACAGAGGCATGAATCGGAACACCACAGAAGCGCTATGGTGTGCCTCCACACCGCAAAAAAAGTAGTGCATGCACTACTTTTTTGCGGTGCGGACCGTCGGATGCAGATCGTGGACCCCATTCAAGTGAACGGGTCCGCGATCCGAATGCAGCGGCCCCACTGTCAGTGCCCCTGCATTGCAGTCCACAGCACACGTTTGTGTGCATGAGTCCTTAGGGTACTTACACACATGAATTTGGCTCTGGCTTTTTTACCTGTAAAAAAAACCCAAAAACACCAGAATAAGCACTTTAAGCCTTTTTTTTGCTCCAGTTTTTATAGCATTTCTTTCTTGCGTTTTTCCCCTATAGAGAAGGTGTTGTCAAAACACCTGAAGAAATGGCAAGATCTACAGCATGCTGAGTATTTGAAAAGAAGGCAGAAGGACAAAACTCCCATCAACAAAAACAACAGGAGATTGTGTTCCCTCGGTATCATATTTCAGCTAACATCTAGAGCTGGCATTTATACCACAAAATCTATTTTTTTTTTTATGCAGAAAAATGTCACTAAAAAATTTGTGAAAGCACTGTTTTGGCTATTTCTATTCTTAGGTTATGTTCGCATCATATTTCCACTTGAAGAATCATGGATGTGATCAGCCTCCATAGGGTTTCCTCCCCCTTCTACGTTTCCTTGGTAAGTGCTATGTAATTGCTGGCCTTGTCTTCCCTGTTATTATCCAGAAGGTTGGCAGTCCTAATTCTGCCAAAGGAAGCTATTCCCCAGTGCAGTATAATACTAATTCTCCTCAGTAGTGGAGAATATATTATTTATATATATATATATATATATATATATATATACAGTACAGATCAAAAGTTTGGACACACCTTCTCATTCAAAGAGTTTTCTGTATTTTCATGACTATGAAAATTGTAGATTCACGCTGAAGGCATCAAAACTATGAATTAACACGTGGAATTATATACTTAACAAAAAAGTGTGAAACAACTGAAAATATGTCTTATATTCTAGGTTCTTCAAAGTAGCCACCTTTTGCTTTGATTACTGCTTTGCACACTCTTGGCATTCTCTTGATGAGCTTCAAGAGGTAGTCACCTGAAATGGTATTCCAACAGTCTTGAAGGAGTTCCCAGAGATGCTTAGCACTTGTTGGACCTTTTGCCTTCACTCTGCGGTCCAGCTCACCCCAAACCATCTCAATTGGGTTCAGGTCTGGTGACTGTGGAGGCCAGGTCATCTGGTGTAGCACCCCATCACTCTCCTTCTTGGTCAAATAGCCCTTACACAGCCTGGAGGTGTGTTTGGGGTCATTGTCCCGTTGATAAATAAATGATGGTCCAACTAAACGCAAACCAGATGGAATAGCATGCCGCTGCAAGATGCTATGGTAGCCATGCTGGTTCAGTATGCCTTCAATTTTGAATAAATCCCCAAGTGTCACCAGCAAAGCACCCCCACACCATCACACCTCCTCCCCCATGCTTCACGGTGGGAACAGGCATGTAGAGTCCATCCGTTCACCTTTTCTGCGTCGCACAAAGACACGGTGGTTGGAACCAAAGATCTCAAATTTGGACTCATCAGACCAAAGCACAGATTTCCACTGGTCTAATGTCCATTCCTTGTGTTCTTTAGCCCAAACAAGTCTCTTCTGCTTGTTGCCTGTCCTTAGCAGTGGTTTCCTAGCAGCTATTTTACCATGAAGGCCTGCTGCACACAGTCTCCTCCTCAGGAGTCCAGCCCTGTAGATGCGTTGTGGGAGACATGCGAGTCTCCCGCTCGTGTGAAAGGGGCATAACAGTTGTTGTAGAGATGTGTCTGCTGCTAGAACTCTGTGTGGCATTGACCTGGTCTCTAATCTGAGCAGCTGTTAACCTGCGATTTCTGAGGCTGGTGACTCGGATGAACTTATCCTCCGCAGCAGAGGTGACTCTTGGTCTTCCTTTCCTGGGGCGGTCCTCATGTGAGCCAGTTTCTTTGTAGCGCTTAATGGTTTTTGCGACTGCACTTGGGGACACTTTCAAAGTTTTCCCAATTTTTCGGACTGACTGACCTTCATTTCAAAGTAATGATGGCCATTCGTTTTTCTTTACTTAGCTGCTTTTTTCTTGCCATAATACAAATTCTAACAGTCTATTCATTAGGACTATCAGCTGTGTATCCACCTGACTTCTGCCCAACACAACTCATGGTCCCATCCCCATTTATAAGGCAAGAAATCCCACTTATTAAACCTGACAGGGCACTCCTGTGAAGTGAAAACCATTTCAGGTGACTACCTCTTGAAGCTCATCAAGAGAATGCCAAGAGTGTGCAAAGCAGTAATCAAAGCAAAAGGTGGCTACTTTGAAGAACCTAGAATATAAGACATATTTACAGTTGTTTCACACTTTTTGTTAAGTATATAATTCCACGTGTTAATTTATAGTTTTGATGCCTTCAGTGTGAATCTACAATTTTCATAGTCATGAAAATACAGAAAACTCTTTGAATGAGAAGGTGTGTCCAAACTTTTGGTCTGTACTGTGTGTGTATATATATATATATATATATACACACTCATAGATCATGAAATGATCATTTGTATACAGTACCCTCACATTGCAATTTATTTTAATCATTTATTGGTCTTGGGTTGTAGCTTCAAACTACATTGAACATGTGCAATTGGCTTTTATATCCAGATTACCGGCATTGGCATTTCTGTGGTAAAACATGAAGTGAGTGCGTCGTCCGACTGTCTAGTAATGTTTCTTTACAGCAGTAATCAAAAACCTCTGGCACTTCAGCTTTTGTTAAAACTTAAATTCCCAGCATGCTCCATTCACTTCTATGTGTGAGTGAGTGTGCATGCTGGGAATTGTAGTCTCACAACAGCTGGAGTGCTATTTGAAGGTGAAACCCAGGTCCTGCCAAACCCTATTCAGTCTACCACCAGATTTATGGTCAGTGGCAAAGGCATTCCTTGCTACCACTCACACAAGGTATCTGCACTGACTAATGCCTCTTCCACACGAACGATACGGATTGGCTCCAGATGCGTTCAATGAAATTCGCACCATTTTGCAAGCAAGTTCAGTCAGTTTTGTCTGCGATTGCGTTCAGTTTTTTACGCGTGGCTGCAATGCATTTTGATGCGTTTTCCACTTGCATGATAAAAAACTGAAGGTTTACAAACATCTCCTAGCAACCATCAGTGAACCATCACTTGCTTCTGGGTACAATGTGTTTTTCACTGAAGCCCCATTCACTTCTATGCGGCCAGGGCTGCGCGAAAAACACAGAATATAGAACATGCTTCGATTCTCACCCAAAAAAAAAACCCCAATCATGTACACAGACCCATTGAAATGAATGGGTCCGGATTCAGTGCGGGTGCTATGTGTACACGCCATGCATTGCACCTGCACAGAAAACTCGTTCGTGTGAAAGGGGCCTAAGGGCTCATGCACATGAACCTGAGGGCTCCGTGCCTGTATTGCAGACCGTAACGGACTTGGGTCTGTTATCCACAAGATACGGCCAAAGATAGGACATGTCCTATCTTCTACAGAGCGGAGACATGGATGGGAAACACACGGACACACTACAAAGCGCTTCTGTGAGCTTTCAGGTCCGTGCCTCCGCATCGCAAGAGATAAGACAAGTCAATTGGTCCGCTTCCACAGCACAGAGTGCACATGGCCGGTGCCTGAGCACTGCGGACCCTTATTTGCGGGCCGCAGCATTAGCATGGTGTCCTTATGTTTGTGTGAATGAGCTTCATCCTGAGCCTCAAGATGTAGATAGACTGCATTTTCTCTGTTGTACTTATTGACACTTGGCAACGGAAGCCACCTTGATTAGGGTGAAATCATTATATCACAGATGCAGCCATTTCATTCCTCTGACTAGGGCAGTAAATTCGGGTCAGCCAAGATGCAGTCTGCCTGGGAAATGTCAAACAGAAACTGGTAGGTGGAGTGAACTTGTGTTTCAAGTTCAGCATACAATGTTCAGAATTGGGTTGTCTAAGAATTCCGTTATGGAATAAGAGAGGTCAAAGAGGTGGAAACAGGGTTCCTGCCGCAGAAAGAAGTCTCCTTCTATTCTGAGGGCATCCTATCAATGGAGGCGAAGTGGAATAAGTGTGTTGAAGTCAAGGAGGATTACACTGAATAGTAGTAAGTTCAGAAAATGTTGTTTTCATATTCAGGTAGATAACTTATTGAACACACCTCGTACAGAGAACTCCTGACAGAAAAACCCATCAGTAGTGGGCCCATCCAGTCATATTACTAAACAGTAATGTAGCTGTAATATGGCCGTGGGGAGTGTCAGGGTAGGCTTTAATATAACCAGAATTATACTTCGGCCTCATGCACACCACCATATCGGTTTTGCATTCTGCAAATGTCATCTGTGTGCTGTCCGCATGTGTATATCCATTCCAAATTACAGAACATGACTTATTCTGGTCCACAAAAAGTGGACCATGGACACCCCCCCCCCATCCCACGGATGGCACACGGAAGGTATTCATATTTTGTGGATCCGCAGTTTGCAGACAACAAAATAGATATGGTCGTGTGCATGTAGCCTAGCAGTAAGTGAGCCTAGCACATGATATGATACACTGTAAAAAAATACACACATACACTGAGGGCACCTGTACATTGACGTCCTGGCCATGGAATCCCCATAGAGATTAGAACACGTTGCCAGACACACCCGTACTTGCTGTTTGCAAGTATAAATTCAACCTGAAAATGAGCAATAATACGCATACGGATCCAGTGGCCGCACCACACCATGTACTGGCACCCTAATACCACCGCTTAAAGGGGTTCTCCAAGTTAAAGGGAACCTGTCATCACCAAAACACCCCCTGAACTAGAGTAAGCGATGTATAGTGTAAGTGATGCTGAATCCGAATATGCAAGTTTTATCTTCATACTCGCTTCCATTCCGACTCTGTTCCCACAAACTTGCAGTAAAATGTACTCACTGGACTCTTCTTTGAGTCCTCTCCATTATGTGAGTGAGCACTGGAGTCCAGTGAGTGCATTTTACTGCTGGTTTGTGGGAGCACAGCGTCAGAATGGAAGTGAGTATGAAGATAAAAATTACATGTTTGGATTCAGCATCACTTACACTATACACCACTTACTCTAGTTCAGGGGGTGTTTCGGAGATGACAGGTTCCCTTTAAATTTATTGATGACCTATCCTCACGATAGGTCATCAATATCAGATTGGCGGGGGTCCGACACCCGGCACCCCCGCCGATCAGCTGTTTGAAGAGGAAGCGTGCACCGTACCAGCGCTGCCTCCTCTTCATTATTTTCATGCTGGCCGTAACAGGGGTAGTGGTGAGTAGGTGTAATTACACCCAAGCCGCCCCATTCATTTCAATGGGAAGGATCGCTCCCATACAAGTCTATGGAAACGAATGGGGCGGTGAGGTGTAATTACACCCCCATCTGATATTGATGACCTATACTGAGGATAGGTCATCAATAGATTTAACTTGGAGAACCCCTTTAACTTACTACAGTGCTCAGATTTCCCCATTCGCCAAACCAAAGAGAAATAAAAACGCACAGGCAGAAATTAAACAGGTGGTGAAAGTTTTATTCTTTTACAAGTACGATTATATACAAATTAGTAACACGTAACCACCTAAATCTTTTATTGACACTCCTGGTTTTATATTACGTGGGCATACCAAACCATTAACTAGAGTTAAAAACAGATTTAAGAAAAGCTTAAAAACAAAGAAAATAGTAACACAAAAAACTGAATGTTTAGTAGGTGGAAATGCACAGCTGTAGATATGTCTTCACAGAAACAAGTTACTTACCAGCATGACAACTCTCCTCCATTGTTTTTTTTTTTTTCTTTTGGTAAATGCCAAACCCCTAACACACTCCATAATGCAAGCATGAATATATGTATGTACAAAGAGGCTTCCATAGGTACTATTCAGCGTCCTGAATATTTACATACAATGTCATTT
Organism: Rhinella marina; assembly: GCA_900303285.1. Taxonomy (NCBI): domain Eukaryota; kingdom Metazoa; phylum Chordata; class Amphibia; order Anura; family Bufonidae; genus Rhinella; species Rhinella marina. The sequence continues at coordinate 372,558 of ONZH01005568.1, forward strand.
CTGCTTTACGGATTTCATACCACCATCCTGAATATATCTGAACTAAGCACTTCCAGTTCTCTTACTAGAAGTGAAATATGCTGAATAACTATGTCACTGGCTTACGATAAGCAGGACGACCGCCACAATCCCTCTAACGTGTATCTTCTGCACACCAAAAGCTTAAAAAGACAACTATACGACAGGGCTGGATTCTGTAGTATTTGCCCTGCATCATGGACAGTTCATATTGACTCTTTCACAAATACACAGCTTAGCAGGAGAAACAAGATGTCAGTGCCAAGTAGCCTGCCATTGGGGACGGGATCTAGCCAACCTATGTACACAGAGAATTCACAGAGACTACGCTGGCTGCAATCCCTTCTAAAGTGCCTTGTTACTATCTTGTTTTGGGTGCTATTTTAAAGGGAGTCTGTCACCTCCAATATCAGTATAAAAGGAAGCACACTGCCATGTGGGGTAGGTGCCACAAAACATTACCATACCTTTCTTGTGAAGATCCAGTCTCCTAAACCCAAGCAAAGCTTCTTTTTAGGCAAATTAGGTTTTCAGTGCACTGTGAGAGAGGTGGCTCCATTCGGTGCACCTGGATTCCTCAGCATCATTGCTACCAGGAAAGTCTGGCAGAGCAAATGTGCACTTGCCCACACCGACAGTGCCTCAAAAATCTTATTTCATAAAAGGAAGCATTTCTCAGAATTAGGGCTCATGCACACGGCCGTGGCTGTATTACGGCCCGCATACTTCGGGTCCACAATGCATGGGCACAGACCTGAGCACCCTGCTTCACGGATTGCGGACGCATTCACTTGAATGGGTCTGTAATCCCGGAGAGGCGGAACGGAGGCACAGATTGGAACCCCAGGGAAGTACTACAGGTGCGGACCGTGGGATGCGGATCGCGGACCCCATTCAAGTGAATGGGTCCGCAATCCGAATGCGGCGGCCCCACGGTCAGTGCCTGTGCATTGTGGAACGCAAATTGCGGTCCACAGCACGGGCACTGACTGCACACATTCGTGTTCATGAGCCCTTAGAGGACTGGATTTTCAGATGAAAGTTATGGTTTCATTTAGGGCCACCTACCCTACATGGAGGGATGCTTACTTTGAAACCAATCTTGGAGGTGACAGACTCCTTTTAAATTTTCTGCATAGCCGATATCATTACTATATTAAAAAAAAAAAAAAAGCTATTAAAGCTCCACATACAAATCATTCAGTGTTACTGACTGTAATGTCATCTAAAAGATCAAAATGCTCATAAAGAACATAAGTAGGTGCCCTATGACTCGACACTGAGGGAGTTCGATAAAGTCTTCAGCTGGGAGTTGTAGTCCGCAACTGATTTAGTCCCATAGTTTTAATAAAACATATTCCTTAACCATATTATATGAAGCAAGACTTTCTATATTGAGCCCTGAGCTCTTCTGAAAACATTTTACTTATATCTTATGAAGAAAATCAGATATTAAGTGTATTAAGTGTATGAACATGCAATATTAAACAGGCTGACGAATGCATATAGCATGTGCGGCTTTTTAAAGTAGCATAAGAGTGCAGTGGACAAATGCTGTGACATTTCCATGTAAAAGTCTTATAAAGTAATCCACTAAATCAGCAGGAATGAACGTTGGTCTACATGGTCTTATTTAATGACTTATTCTATATATCTGAATATAAAATACCACACTTAGAGGGAAAATGGAAAGAACCCAGAAATAAATGATGAGGTTAAAAACAGATCAGACGAGATGAAAGCGAATCTGATGTGCAAAAGTCTGGCCACTAAGAACAAAACCCTTCCTTAAAATAAAGACTACACACAACAAAAGGGCAGGGCTATACTGTTGAGAAATGGCTGACGAGGTCTTCACAAGACTCCTTTTAATGGTGGCAAATTGATGTCTCCACCGCAAACCTGTTCTCAAAGTGAATGATCTTTGAACATTTTTCAGCCTCCCGTTTTTGCTTCCCTGTAAGGAAATAAAAGACAGGTTAACACCACGGAGGGGCTTTTTTTTTTTTACAGTACAACATTTTACACTTTCAGAGGTTTATGCAGCATAAAGTTGTAGTTTCACAGCAGCTGGAGTACGAAAGGTTGATAATCCCTGTCCTAGAGCATCCACCTTACCAATTAGGAAAATCTTTGGTTTTAAGTTACATGCTGCTTTAGCTGTGCTTTATGATTATATATCTATATACACTACTCGCAAAAAGTTAGAGGGATATCTGGCTTGTGGGTGAAATTTCAGGATGAACCTAAATAACGTTTACAGGTGAACTTAAAGGGATTCTGTCACCACGATTTTGCCTATTAAGCTATTTACACTACTGGATTCAGCCGATCATAAGGATTTCAAAAACGTTATTGTTAGAGGTCATAGATTAAGATTTGATTCTTAAAAAAACCTCTTTTAACAACTGCCAATCACTTACTTAAGGAGCCCGAGGGGATGTGCCCAGCGCCGTTGGAGCCCGGCCATGCCGATTCCGTTGGAGCCCAGGACCGCCCACCTCATTAATATTCACTTCACTGCTTCAAGCAGTGAAGCTCCGTCATGGCTGTAATCCCGGTCTGCGGGCATCGGCCTCAGAGGATGGTCTGCGCATGCGGCGGCTCTCTGCGCACTCCTTCCTTTCCGGGTCGAGCAGAGAGCCGGCACATGCGCAGAACATCCTCTGAGGCCGATGCCCGCAGACTGCGCGAGCACAGACCGCTTGAGGTACTGCGCCTGCGCGGGATTACAGCCATGACGGAGCTTCACTGCTTGAAGCAGTGAAGTGAATATTAATGAGGTGGGCGGTCCTGGGCTCCAACGGAATCGGCATGGCCGGGCTCCAACGGCGCTGGGCACATCCCCTCGGGCTCCTTAAGTAAGTGATTGGCAGTTGTTAAAAGAGGTTTTTTTAGCATCAAATCTTCATCTATGACCTCTAACAATAACGTTTTTGAAATCCTTATGATCAGCTGAATCCAGTAGTGTAAATAGCTTAATAGGCAAAATCGTGGTGACAGAATCCCTTTAACCCTTTCGCGCCCGGAGGTTTTTTCGGTTCTGCATTTTCGTTTTGCGCTCCCTGCCTTCAAACAGCCATAACTCTTTTATTTTTCTGTTCACATAGCTGTATGAGGGCTTATTTTTTGCGGGACAAGTTGTACTTTCCAACGCCACCATTTAATATTGCATATGGTGTAGTGGGAAGCGGGAAAAAAATTCCAAACCAGGTGAAATTGCAAAGAAAACGCTATTCCGCTACAGTTCTACAGGTTTCTTATTTACAGCATTCGATGTGCATTAAAACTGATCCGCTACTTTCATTCTACTGGTCAGTACGAATCCGGCAATACCTAATATGTATATGCGTTTTCATAGTGATAAAATAATTAGAAAGTTGCCCTTTTTTTTTTTTTTTCCTTGTCAAATCTTGACCCCTATAACTTTTTGGTATTTATGTGTACAGAGCTGTGTGGGGGCTCATTTTTTGCGGGACGATCTGAAGTTTTTATTGATACCATTCTGGGGTGTGTATGACTTTTTGATCACTTTTTATTTAATTTTTTTTAGAAAAAAAAGTGACAAAAAACGGCAAATCGCAATTTGGACGCTTTTTTCCACCACACAATTCGCCGTATTGGAATTTTTTTTTTTTATATTTTAAAAGTACGGGCGTTTTCGGTCACGGTGATACCCATGATGTCTATATTTATTGTTATTTAGGTATTTATTTTTTAATTATACGGAAAGGGGGGTGATTTGAATTTTTATATCTTTTTTATTTTTTATATATTTTTTAACATTTTTTTTTTTTTTTTTTTTACTATTTGAAAGGTCAAATATGGGCTTATATATTGTGGCTTTTTTTTTTTTTTCTTTATGAGCAATCATGGATTTTATAGACTCAGAAATCCAAGAATTGCTCATTTCTTATCCTGGCCTGCCATCTAGTGGCCAGAATAAGAATTGCACTTTGAAAACTGTAATCCTCACCAGCGAGGATTAGAGTTTTCATATGGTGTACAGACACCCCGATTGGCCACACGGGGTGTCTGTACACCTCACGGCATCTAGGCTCCCAGGAAGACGCCGCCGATGGCGGTAAGTAGCGGCAAGTCTCTGCTGTTAGAAACAGCAGAGACTTGCCGGCCATGACGCCCGCCGCACCCGCGAGCGAGCGTCATGTGCCCGCATCGCCCCAGCGCCGTACATGTACGGCGCTGGGCGCGAATGGGTTAAAGGGAACCTGTCATCTCCGAAACACCCCCTGATCTAGAGTAAGCGGTGTATAGTGTAAGTGATGTTGAGTCTGGTTATGTAATTTTTATCTTCATACTCACTTCCATTCTGACGCTGTGCTCCCACAAACCTGCAGTAAAATGCACTCAGTGGACTCCGGTGCTCACTCACATAATGGAGAGGACTCAAAGAAGAGTCCAGTGAGTGCATTTTACTGCAGGTTTGTGGGAGCACAGCATCAGAATAAAAGTGAGTATGAAGATAAAACTTACATATTCGGATTCAGCATCACTTACACTATACACCGCTTACTCTAGTTCAGGGGGTGTTTCGGAGATGACAGGTTCCCTTTAATGTGACCTTCTCTAAACTTCTGAATGCACATGTCCAACTGTTCAATGTTTCACTACTTTTTGCACAATTTGCTGTTCTCTAAAAAGGAATTCACAACAGGTGTTTGATCCGTGAATCGCTCAATAAATTTCCTGGTTCAATTAGAATTGGTATTTAAACAGTGTTTCACTGTACGGCGGCGGCCTCAGGAAGCGCACGGCGTCATAGCAACTAATGACGCCGTGCGCTCCCGTCCTCTGGGGCAGCACAGGCCGGGCTTTCACGGCCTGTATTGGGCCGTGAAATACGGTCGTCTGCATGGGGCCTTAAGGGAGGAGAGAGGCACCCAAGTGTCACATCAGACCATTTGAAAATCGTTTACATCAGTGTGGTCTGCGTGCTAGACGACCCTGCAAGGGACCGGACCACAGGCGTCATCGTCTTGCATGAGCCATGGAGCATCTACGCTGGATGAGGGACCAGTGGGCCTCACTGCTGTCCAATGATGAAAGTTGATTCACGCTGAGCAGAAATGATGGCCGCCAACGATGTTGGAGACGTCAAGGAGAGCGCTGTGCATCAGCCACTGTTTGCCTTTGGTGGTGGTGGTGTTACAGTGTGGACAGGTGACTAGTCAATACAGAACTGCTCTACACTTTGTGAATGGTACAGTAACAAGCCCATACTACTTGAATAACATCAATAATCCAGTCATTGTGCCTCTGCATGAATAACATAGGCCTAATTTCATCTCTATGGGCGACAATGCGCCAGCTCATCGAGGTCGCCTCATTAGGGGACAGCTGCTGGAGATTGGGGTACCACAAATAGAGTGGCCTGCACTTTCTCCAGACCTGAATCCCATTGGGGATCCCTATGGGTCTAGCTAAGCCGCCGTGTAGAGGCTTGTGACTCTGTACCCCAGAACATCAAAGACCTGAGGGCCACCCTTCAAAAAGTGTGTGATGCCATGCCTCAGCAGACAATAAGTCGACTTGTGAACAGCATGAGGCGTCATTGTCAAGCTGTAATTGATGTTCAAGGCCACATGAGAAGTTATTGAGACATTTTTGTGGGGATATACCCACCACTGGTGTTGGCTTTTGTTTCAATAAATTGTTTGAGATGAGGAAATCACCACTGCATGCTTGTACTTAAATGTCCTATTTTGATATAATATCACTGTAGCGGGAACTTTTTACGTTTTCCATTAATTTCAACCAAAAGCCAAATATCCCTATCTTTTGTGAGTAGTGTAATTAACCTGTGTCTAGGATGATTAGATAAGTACAATACAGAACTGCAGAACTCCAATATTATCATTTTCAATATGGTCAGTACCATGAATAACGTTTCTACGCTGGAGTTTGTAGGTCTCCTTGTCCTGACAAAGGCGGCGGATAAAGACACCCAGTTGGTCCACATTTTCAATGCGATCAGTAACTACCATCTGCTCATGAATTAAATAAGACTGAGGGAGATATGTTCCAGCCTGTAGAAAAAGAAAGGAAAAAAATTTAAGAAAATGAAGCCAATTTAAAGTAGCTGTGTCACCAGGGTGATCCCTACACAACCAGACATATATCCTAGTACGGTTGATGAAGCCGAGTAAAACGATCCCTTTCTTAGCAGTGTAGGTGCTGGCGATCAGGAGAAATTAACACTTTTAGGCTACATTCACATGACTGTTGTGTTTTGCGGATCCACAAAAAAAAAAAAAAAACAGATGACGTCCGTATGGCATCCTTTTTTTTTGCGGATCCACTGTAACAGTGCCTATCCTTGTCCGCAAAATGAACGTGTTCTATTTTTTTGGCGGGGCTACGGAACAGACATATGGATGCAGACAGCACAAGGTGTGCTGTCCACATTTTTTGCTGACACACTGAAGTGAATGGGTCCACATCTGACCCGCAAAATATGCGGCTCAGATTCCAAGGAAAACAGCGGTCATGTCAATGGAGCCTTAATGTTTATGCAAATTAGCTATTGGAGCACCAGGAGGCAGGCATAAGCGCTTTGAGCACCGATCCAGCGACACTCCTGGTGCTCCATACTGATGCCTCCAGCCCTATAAACACTCCTCCCTCCCCTTAGATTGACAGTGATAAACGTGATTCTAGCGCTGATCTCTCGCGCCTGCACGCTAGTTCTCTAGCATGCTGAGCAGTGAAGATGATCAGTGTGCACTCGCCCCTTGACGTCACTGAACAAGGAGCCGTCCGCTTCATCTGCAGTCACCTCTACTTTCTGAGTTCAGTAACATCTCCAGCATGTGCGCACTAATCATCTTCACTATTCAAACCGCATAAGCCCATCTCCTGCCGCTCCAATAGCTCATCAGCATAAAGCTAAAAGTGCTCATTTCTCCTGAACGATGGTATCTATCCTGTATGGTTTTACTCGGCTACATCAATCCTACCAGGCTATATACCTCGTTGTATAGGGTTGATCCTGGTGACAGAGCCTCTTTAAAAGGACATCTGTCAGCAGATTTGTACCTATGTAACTGGCTGACAAGCACACATGCATCTGTGCTGGTCTCATGTTCATATGTGTCCACACCGCGAAAAAAGATGATGTTTTAATATATGTAAAATGAGCCTCTAGGAGCAATAGGGGCGTTGCCCTTAGTCCTAGGGGCTCTGCGCTCTCTGTAACTGCCGCAACATCTCCACTTTCACTGAGAGGGTCAGGAAGTGAAAACATCATCGTGCACGGTCCTGTCAATCAAAGTGCAGAGGTCGCAGCAGTTGCAGACAGAGCAGAGCGTCTAGGAGTAACAGCAAGACCTCCGTTTCTCCTAGAGGCTCATTTGCATATATTAAAACCTAATTTTTCTCAGCAATGCGGGGCACATGTGAACATGGGACCAACACAGATGCCTTCAGCTGCCAAGTGCACATATAACAGGTCAGCCAGGTACAAATCTGCTGACAGATGCTGTTTAAGCCAAAATAGAACAGTTTGCATAAAAATCTTTCGCATTTTGCCTTCATGGACATTTCTACTGGAAGATCTGCCACACTCTCTAATAATAACTGTCAGTAACTCAACCTTTGAAAGACTATTGTTAGAAATTGTTGCCTATGGTACTAAGAGAACGTTGGTTGGAACAGATACATTTTTCTTAACACTACAATTATATTCTTTAGTCAACTATGATCGGTGCAGCTATGAAGAAGAATACTGGAATGCAGATCAAGTCAAATTCCAGATTTACTGATAAAACAGATGACTTGCTAGAGTGAAACATTACAATTAAGTGGATTTGGAGTACCCCCAAGCAGAAGCTGCTCAGCTCTGGCTCAGTGAGGGGACAGGGGGCATATAAATGTGTCACCTAGCCCTGATGAAAAATTAAAAGTGGAATCTGATTGGTTGCTATGGACAACTAAGCCCGTTTTCCTTTACACCATTTTTGATAAATCACCCCCATACTCTGCAGCAACAACCATGGCCAATGGACACAACAGACAGGAGGAGACTAGTTATCATAGCCTGGAGGATGCTGCATCCCTGGCTGGCATCGATTGCAGTGTCCTTCTACTCCAGAAAACTGGCATAGATGATGTGACGGGGCAGGCGGAGTAACGGCACTTGCACTTTGTCATGCCACAAAAGTGGCGTATTTTAATTATATATTTGGGATATTGACTTCTATGGGAGAGTTTTCTATGAATGCTTTGTGACCTGTGCGGTGGACAGGAAGGCGTAGATATGCTGTGATATCACCTATTGTGAGTGCTGGATCTTGTGTTATCGATATGTAGCCGATATCTGTCATTGTAATTAGAGATAAGCAAAGCAAGCTTTGGATGTAACATCTGAAGCCGCTACGTTGATAACTTCGGATTAATACTGTATGGAGACGGATCTCAGTATAGTATTAGGGCTTATTTAGACGACTGTATGAATGGGTCCGAATCCGTTCAGCAATTTTGCGTTAACAGGTGCGGACCCATTCATTTCAATGGTGCCGCAAAAGATGCGGACAGCACAAGCAAAACATACGAACAAAAACACTAACTTTAAGTTGTGTAAAGCAGAACTGGCTTAGTTGCCCAAAGGAACCAATCAGATTCCACCTTTCATTTTCCAAAGGAGCTGTCCAAAAATGAAAGGTGGAATCTGATTGGTTACTATGGGCAACTAAGCCAGTTCAACTTTACTGATCAGATACTGATGACCTATTTCGAGGATAGGTCATCATTTAAAAAATCCAGGAAAATCCTATTAGCAAGGCTGTGGAGTCGGAGTCGGTATAAAATGGACCGACTCCTGAAATATATAATAAATTGGTGCAGTTAGTTCAGTGCAATAAGTGCTGAATATATTTTCCTAAGAATTTGGGAAAATGATTAGATGTCCTATAAATGTCTGTTTTATTCCTGAACTAAGGATCTAGGCTTTTAGTTGAGATGACTGTGTGCTGCCCTTCATGTAGATGCTCAGAAGTGAAGCTCCTCCGCTACAGATCAGAGGAAAAGGCACTGGGAAGGAATGGCTGCACTCATCTCAGATCTGCTAGAGAAAACAGGATTAAAGGGGTTTTCTCACTAGTTACAAAGATTAGCTTTCAGCATAAAGGGACAGTTAAAAGATGACATTTTCTAAATACAGTGGTCAGTAGATTTTACTTTAGTCATGAACTATAGACAGTTCAGCAGGTCTCTCACTGTACACAGGTTTCTATGGTAACCTGCAGACCAGAAAGACTTATCTGATTGGCTGAGAGCAGTGAAGAATGATGGGACTGAGCTCTGAGTGATTACCTGCAGTAAGCAAAAGGTCCAAATCTCCTGCTCTGTCAGAGTAATAACTACTGGAGATCCCCCACAGCCTGAGGAGACAGAGTGAGTGCAAACTGCCTGTCAGCCAGTGAATCAATGTGCTGAGAAAACCCCTTTAAGGCAACTACTTCTTAGTATTTCAATAAACTGTGCATAAATCACTTGTCCAACATGTTCTCTCTATACGCTTTATGTTTTAGTTTGCTTTTCCTCTGATGTAAAACACCTATGGCCTTATGTATGAAAACTGTCTAGGTGTAGAAGTTTTTGTTGCCCATAGAAACAAATCAGAGCTCCCCTTTCATTTCATATAATGTTCTGGAGAAATGAAAGGGGAGCTCCGATTGGTTGCTATGGGCAATAAAGAAAGTATTAGACCTATATCAGGCCCTTAGTGAGCTGTACCCAGAGAAAAGCCTGATACTGGATGTTCAGAGTAAAGATATCTAGTAAAACATATATTACAAACTTTTTTTGTCATGACATATCCGTACTATTGATTTATGCAAAGTTTGTTTAAAGTTATCACTTAAACATGCGCCATGTATGAGGGAGTCGGAGCCGGGGGAAATTGAGGAGTCGGAGTCGGTGCTTTGGCTTACCGACTCCACAGCCCTGCCTATTAGTAGTAACATAATATGCATGCTGCTCATTAATCTTCAGCAGAGTGCATCAGTGCTTCTTATACAGAAAATGTAGTGATTTCTAGGACAGGCAGCTAAAGCTTATATCCATACCCAAACTGATCCATGCACGTTCTCCTGCTAGTACTGCTTGAGTTAGGCTACTTTCACACTTGCGTTTTTAAATTCCGGTATTGAGTTCCGTCATAGGGGCTCAATACCGGAAAAAAACGCTTCAGTTTTGTCCCCATTCATTGTCAATGGGGACAAAACTGAACTGAAGACAACGGAATGCTCCTGAAAGCATTCCGTTCCGTCTTCAGACCGGAGAACAAACCGCAACATGCTGCGGTTTTCTCTCCGGTCCAGGCATCTGCACCAAGACGGATCCGGAATGACCCCCAATGCAAGTCAATGAGGACGGATCCGTTTGGTGTGACACACCAGTAATCCGGATCTGTCCTCCATTGACTTGCAATGGGGGGGTCATTCCGGATCCGGCTACACAGAAATACAGAAAGAAAGACATACATACATACATACATACAAACACATACATACTCACATACTCCAGGCAGGGATGCCGGCAGCATGTCTTCACGTGCCTCCTGCGCACAGCTATGACGTTTCCCCACTGCGCCCAGCAGAGGGCGCTGTGGGGAATCGTCATCACTGCGCGCAGGAGGCGCGTGAAGACATGCTGCCGGCGTCCCTGGCTGGAGTATGTAAGTATGTATGTGTTTGTATATGTATGTCTGTATGTTTGTATGTATTTCTGTCCTAATGTCTGTGTCAACATGTGTGGGGCCGGAGCGCTGATCCGGCTCCACACATGTATCAGCGGCAGCACGGATCCGTTGGCACCCTTTAGGTGCCGGATCCGTGCTGCCGCTAGTGTGAAAGAGGCCTTAGTCCATTTGTACACCAGCTTGTATTTTCTGTATTGATTTGAATGGCAGGACATTATAATCAGCAGGGAAGCGAGAGGCGGAGATGGGGACCTGGCAGTCAATCCACTACAAACCAGACCGGTCATGGAAAAACAGCGTCCATAATGCAAGCGTCAACAGATGCCAACAAACAGATACGGAGTTGTGTAGCTGAAATCGCCTTTCATGTATTAGTACCTTAATGTTGATAAGAAGCTCCAAGAAGTTCTTTGGTGGCATAACCACTGACGTGTTCAGAGGAATAACATAGCATTTGTTCAGGCTGAGATCCAGGTATGCAGTGAGTTTCTGAGGAGAACAAGAGGTTACGATAGAAAGAGATATTCATGAAAACAGCTGAATCCAGTCATTTACTACAATCTTTATGTGGGGAATTGCATTGTACAGATTAATGGTACATAGCGGTATACTAATAGTGTTAGAGATCAGAACAGGCTGACGGAGCTCTAATGCTACTAGTGCAACTAGCCTTAGTTCTAAAAAAAAATAATAATAATAATGGATAAAAAAAACCCACAAAATTGCATACTTTTTTTTTTACTGTATTCTAAACATATCTGCTTGACGTACAGCAAAAACACAATGTGAACAGCCCCTAACACTGATGCAAAGAGCTGACCAAATACTGTGTGAAAGAGGGTTTCAGGTTTCATGTAATTAAAGCTCAATAACCACACACATTAAAGGATACGCAGCTTTCTATTGTACTTTGTATTTCAGTTACTCACATTTTGTAAGTTACTTTGTCTGTCATTGTAGCGAATGGGATTTGTGCATCTGTTGATGCATTTACACTGGATATAACTGTATGCACATCCAAGATAAGAGTCGGACTAGCTGTATATGGGATTGTAATTGTACTAAGACATCGCTAAATTACACGCTGCTCCATCAATATCACAAGAATCAAACCTCTGATAGATTATCCAATATACCTTACCCTGTGAAAGTCATGAACAATGTCAGCAGGATCACTGTCAGCAAATTCAGGGACAGGTACATTGATCAGTTCAACTTCTTCTTCTTCCAGGATCTGAATTCTCTCCTTAAATGAGTGGTAGCGGACGTGGGATTCTGCATAAGGCTCAGTGAGTGACATGTCATCCTCGGTGTACCTTATTCCACAAAAGTATACACCACGCTACAAGAGAAAAATGGAAGAAAATCTGTTACCAGGTATACAGATCTGGAACGTGCTGTGACTACTGGGGGCAGCGGAGGTCCTATTGTGATTGCTGGGTAGAGGCAAACATTATTGTCAGTGGTATCTGTGATAGTCCCTCATACATGTACCATTACACTGTAGTCATTATAAAGGCTTTCTGTAATTCCCATAAACTGCTTTAAAGGGGACTGGTCATAGCAGGAACATCTCTTTCAGTAAATGCTGAATTTCCCAGGAAACTGCAATTCTGGAACATATTGCTTCTTAACTCTGCATTGTATTATTCTTCTGTTATTCCCCTTGAATACTTATGAATAAACTGGGTGCCAACTGTCTGCACCGACTGGACAATATCACCCTCTTCTGGTAAGACCTAGATGTTATACATTTCTAGGATGTATAACAGAGGAACGGTGCACCAGAGATCTGCACAAAGATGCTTCTGAATTGTTATATCATGAGGAACACAAACGTATTTACTAACAGACATGTCAGGAGTGATGACAGATCCTCTTTAAGAGTCTAACCATTGTTTCCTAGCTTTTGGAGATGGCTCCCAGCCCATGCCAATGCTTATTTAAAGAGGACCTTTTACCACTCCTGACATGCCTGTTTTAATAGCTTCATGCATTAACCATGTAAAAACAAGTCTGGAGCATCTATTCTTATGTCTCTATGTTGTGCCATTCCTCTATTATTTGCACTAGAAGTTATGAATGAATTACTAGCAGTCTGTAGTAAGGGTACAGAGTGGAGGTAAACAGTTGGGGGTGTGTACCTGCACAGTCTGAACATGGCAGCACTGATTGGCTAGAGTCAGTCTGTGCAGGGACACACCCCCAACTGGTTACCGCCCCTCTGTTCCCTTACTGAAGACAAATAGCAATTCATTCATAACTTCTAGGGCAAATAATAAAGGGATGGCACAACATACAGACATAAGAATAGATGCTCCAGAATTGTTATTACATGGGGAATGCATGAAGCCATTAAAACAGGCATGTCAGGAGTGAAAGGTCCCCTTTAAGGTGACCACAGACAGTCAATATCTGTCAGCCCAAAGCTCGCTTTTTTGAAAGCTATTCCCCCTGACCTGTCCATACACATGAATGCTCGGTTTGCCCAGGCGTGCATGTGTTCTGTATGTGGGGAAGGAGACACCTGGAAGCAGAACAAACTACTGAGTATGCTGACATTCAACATGCCTGATTTCTGTTTAGTCCCATGGATATAAACTCATTGGATAGTTGGTCTATCTTGCCAACACTGGTTGGTCCAGCCAACTTTAGCATGTGACCAAGTTTCTCCCAAATTTAAACAGTGTTAGGCTTTTTATAAAACTACACACAAAACCAATAAAAAGAAAAAGATAAACACCCGGCTTCATGACTGCTCCACAGTATCCGGTTATTCTTTGCCTGAGCACCAGTGTAATACGTGTAGGAAACAGCTGCAGACAATAAGCAAATGGGGAATTAATCAGGTAAAAGCGCTAGAGCTTTACAGGAACAATAGCCGGCTAGAACAATGACCACTTCTAGGAAATACACACAATGGAACACTTTCCCAGAAAGCAGCATATCATTTCTCCTTGTCTTCAATGCGATATTTTACTTCTGTTGTATAATAAACCATAAAGGGGTATTCCAGTAATAACAAGCTAACCCCTCGACACACTGTATAGGAGATAGATCTGTGGTGCTCCGACTGCTGGGATCCCTCCAATGACAAGAATGGGGTCCACAGCAACCCATCTACATGACAGACACAGATTGCAGAGCACTGTACCCTACTACCACCTCTATGAGTAATAGTCCTACCAATCTAGCTGTTACCACCACCTACCCGCTGTACCGGGGATAACTTGCTATTACCGGAATACATCATTAAAAGTTGGTTCGGCTACTATTCAGTAAACAGCCCCTGGACCACCTATAGTTATAGCACTCTATGGGGCACACTAATTAAGACCGGCATTTTAGAGCTTGCTGAACTCATTGTTATGGAGGCTCACCGCCTCATAGTGACAGGAACATCATGAGTAATGGCGCATTTACACTGTGCAGATGAGCAGATGCTCCTTCCTGACAACTGGCGGCTCATTAGTGGAGGTGAATCACCTCCACAGTACGAGGACAAGCGATTGCTGGTCGTCATACAGCTGCATTGTGCTGTTTAGAAACCATGATCTGCTGCCCAGAAATGATGATTGAGGGGTCCGCACTTTAGATCTGGTCACCCAATAAGTGAATGTTACGCTCTTTCATTGTGTGATCTGTTGCGCCTTTAGACGGGCAGATTATCAGAAACGACCGAGCCGTGTAAATCCCGGCACTCACACTCCTTGATGCGGCCTTGTGTTCCAGCAGTATTCGCTATGATGGCATGTCACTGTGGTGGGCTGGGGGGCTGATATAGATTTCTAGATTCTGAACAAAACTAGAACTGTGCTTCATAGAAAAAGCAAATTAATCTATTTAATTAATTGCCCTTCATTGTACTATAATAAATAAGACTCTGATCAGGAGATTTATGACTACTGATGTAACAATCAAATCACAGTGCAGCTTTCATTTCTTACAATACTTCTGAAAAATGAAAGTTGTGCTATCATTGGCTCCTATGAGCAACACACTTTTTTTCCCCACAATTTCCCCATTTCACCATACAAACAAAGAGTTGCATCTTAATTCATTGACAAAAATAAAATAAGTTATGAAGGAAACAACCTTGCAAACATTGCAAATACCCTAGTGCTGTGTCCCCTGCACACCTATGGGTCTCCTCCTCATGTTATGGACGGCACTCACTGAAGGACATAATTCTAGATGCAGATAACATCGAACAAGAAGAAAACGTTCACCAGCATCTTCCAACAGACTGATTACAGCACATATGGAGGACACTAAGTGTCTCCATGGTTACAGACTACAAACACATTGTGTGTGTGTAGTCTGATCTTGCTCTAACCCTCTCCTGCAGGGTAGAAAGCACAGGGGCAGAGACCTGGGCAGCACACAGCGCAATTCTCAGGTTACACAGGATTTGTCTGTAACTACAGAGACATTGGCATAGAAACTGTGGGCATAAAACAGTAGAACAGACACAATGCGCAGTCATTAAACCTAGCTGGGTAACACAAGGCTACATACTGTCTTGTATCAAGAAGAGTAACTGAAAATGTTTCTGTCCAACCACCACTGTGTTCTCTGTATAAGGTATGTACGCCATGTCAAAGAAATGAATTATTACATTTGCCCACTCTCTCTCGCTCCTTAGCCCGGTTCAGGGGCTGGGCATTATGCCAACAAGACCCTTGGGAATAACTCTGGTTTTCTAAACACCTGCCGTGTCACTTACTCTTAAAATCAGGATCCTAAGATTACTGTCCATAATACCAGCAGATGGTGGGGATCTGGATTACAGGAAAGCAGAGTTACATAAGGAAAGGGCTGATATCAGGCAGTCGGGGAGAGAGTTTGGCCATCAGCGGTTGAAGGTTTAGACTAGGAGTTTTTTGTATTCTATGTATATAGCTGTACAATCTATAAAAGACATGGCGGGAGGGGGGGGGGTATTGGCAGGTAGATTTACATGTTAGTTCAGAATAACTTCTCAGTGATTGCTCCTCTTTCTAGGTAGCTGATATTTCGGTAACTCACCATTTCCTCTCCACGGCTGAGGCTTCCTCCTCTGTTCCTCTTCATGTGATGAGACATAAATCCTGAGCTAAACCCTGCGCCTCCATACAACTCCATTTCAATCTCAGCATTAGTGGAGTAGAAACTGCTCTAACTATTTGCATCTAAGATGGCATAACTCTCATTGTCGCTTCTCTCTCTCCTATTACCTCGCCCCCTAACCTGCTTAAAGGCCTATCTAGGGTTGCCTCCCGTTTGGACCTGGCCCTCCCGTCAATCAGCTGGTTGAAGAGAGGACCACACTCCGTATGAGCGTAGCCTTCCCATCATTGTTTACCTGCTCGCCATTGACAGCGCAGTGCTGGGCAGGCGTAATTACAAGAAGCCGTCCCATTCGCTTCTATGGAACGGCTCTGTAGTATACATTTGAATAGGAAAGAGCCATCCCATAGAAGCGAATGCTACGGCTTGTAATTACACCTGATCACCACTGTTATGTCGACAGCAAGCTGATCAGCAGAAGTGCTGGGTGTCAGACTCCCACCGATCTGATACCAATATTAAAATACTGGAAAACCCCTTTAATATTCATCACCTCTCCTGACAGGTCTGTTTTAGTAACTACTTGCATTCTTCATGTAATAATTCTGGAGCATCTATTGTTATAACTCTGTGTTGTACCATTCCTTTATTATTCCTGCATAATTGCATTGAATAAGGGCTCATGCACACGACCGTATGTATTTTGCGGTCCGCAAAAAACGGATCCGCAAAAAATACGGATGACATCCGTGTGCATTCCTTATTTTGTGGAACGGAACAGCTGGCCCCTAATAGAACAGTCCTATCCTTGTCCGTGATGCGGACAATAATAGGACATGTTCTATTTTTTTGTGGAACGGAAATACGGACATACAGAAACGGAATGCACACGGAGTACCTTCCGGTTTTTTTGCGGACCCATTGAAGTGAATGGTTCCGCATACGGTCCGCAAAAAAACGGAACGGACACAGAAACAAAATACGGTCGTGTGAATGAAGCCTAAGGCCCCATTCACACGACCGTATCTACATTTCCGCATCTTATCCGCATTTTTGCGGATAAGATGCGAACCATACGGACCCATTCATTTTTCCATAGGAGAAAAAAAAAATGCGGAATGCACACCGTATGCATTCCGCATACGTATATTACGGAAGTTCTCCCGCAAAAAAAATTAAACATGTCCTATACTTGGCCGCAAAATCACGTCCGTAGCCCCATTAAAGTCAATGGGTCCGCAAAAATGCGGAACACTACGGAAGACTTTCCGTATGTCTTCCGTTCCGTTTTTATACAGATCACGGAATACATACGGTCGTGTGAATGGGGCCTAAGTCTGCAATAGGTCCGCCCAGTTGAGCGTTTCCAATTGGAGGTATTATTCTGCACGCTGGCAGCACTGACTGGATAGTGTCTGCATGGACACAACCCCAACTGGCAACGTCCATTGCAAACTGCTAGTAATTAATTCATAACTTGTAGAAGGAATAATAAAGGAACGGTACAATCAGGTTGTAATCACTTGTGGAGCACAATAACACAACCTATGGAAAGGTGCTGTTCATGCCGTCACCAAAAAATGCAGTGTCATCTGCAGGCAGCAGTTTATAGAGCAGGAGGAGCTGAGCAGATTGTATATAGTCTTGTGGGAATAGATTCAGAAAAACTTGCAATTTATACATTTAAAACTATGCTCTTTCTGATCTCAGTTGTACACAGGGGAGGTGTTATCAGTGATTGGTCGCATCCTATGTGTAAGTGTGTATACATAGCTGTACAAGGGGTGGTCTTAAATATAGAAAGAGCAAAGATTTAAATGTATAAATGACAAGTTTTTCTCCCCACAAACCTGTATATGAATCTGCTCAGCTCCTCCTGCTCTATGACACGCAGCACTGCACTTTGTGGTGACAGGTTCTCTTTAACCAAGCTACATTTTGAGCCTTCAGTCTTAGGGCTCATGCACATGGCCGTTTTTGTCCGCATTATTTTGCTGGTCTGATGCGGCCCCATTCACTTCAATGGGCCGCAAAAGACGCTGACAGTACACAGTGTGCTGTCCGCATCCATGTGTCCGTTTCCACAGCACTCGCCAAAAATACAACATGTCCTATACTTATCTGTTTTACACACAAAGATAGGACAGTTCTATAGCTGACAAGATTTTCCATTCCGCAAAATGCAGAACGCACGCGGCCGATATCCGTCGTGTAGATTGCAAAAACGGCTACGGCCGTGTGCATGAGCCTTTACTCTAGCAAGTTAGAATAGTTGATCTTCTTAAATCTGCTTTCCCATTCCTCTAGTGAGGAATTACTCCTCTTCAGAAACTACTCTGAAATAAAGCAGGACCTCTGCAGTCAAAACGGCCTTCCTTCCAAATCTTTAATATTACTTTACAGAAACTTTCCATCCCAGTTCCTGGACATTTTAAGTGAACAGTCAAATATGGAATAGTACTACACTAAACACCAACTTTGTGTAGGCACCAGTTTAAAAAAGAACTCCCGACAAAAATTTTATTCCATGTCCTGCTAGAAATGTACATGATATAATCTGTAGTGAATATCATTTTCTTACCAGTGTCTGAATTTTTGACTTCTATCATCCTGAAGTTTCTTATCTATGTCATGTGACTAGGAATTAGACCCACCAACTCACACACAGACTTGTGTGGACAGGAAGTCTAATTCTCTATGTATTCCTATGAGACTGAAAGTGAGGCTCCCATAGGAATGAATAGAGCAGTTACTGGCTTGCTGTCCTGGGTCAGTTGGAGGTCAGGGAGTTGGTCACATGACCCAGCTACAATCAGAAGAGAGGTTTTTACTCACAGAAACAGTCACTGATAAGAAAATGACATTCACTACAGATTATATCATGCACCTTTCTAACAGGTCAGAGAATAACAATTTTTGCGGGAGTTCTTCTTTAAGGGTTGCTTTGGCATCACAGATGTCACTAAATTATACTCTGCTACCCAGCTATCCCTCTTGGTGAAATACCAGGCTACCAGCGGACACCCCTCTGGCTCTCATTGGAAGTGGTGGACCTTATTATATAACATATGATAACATTAACAACCCTCGCCCTCCTACTTGTATTTGGGTACATTCTTTTTTAACCTGACCTATATCGACTCTCACTGAACACGTCCTTCAGAATATTTCTATTTAAATGTAGGTCCAACCCTCATGTCTCCCGATCACTGCCCCATATGAACATGCCTGGTAATCATCTGACATACGAGTGAACGCTCGTTTCCTGTTTTTGATCGCAGGAGTAAGGACGATGAGTTTGTCGGCAGCACAATTCTCTGTGTAACCAGTCAAAATGAAAGTAAAATGAGCACTGACTGACTTCCTACACCGACGTTCTGAGCTCATACAGTAAATTCATCTGCCCATGAAAAATGACCTTTACAGCCCCCCAGTGGGACCAAATCTTAGCAAGCACAGCTTGAAGCTTCATGAGCACTCGGAGACGTCTTACAAGGTTCTGCTTAGATGCTACCTAGTACCAATCTGTGCTTCCCTCTGCAGTCCTAGGTTACACCTTTTCTTCTTTTAGGGGCTGTTCTGAGCCGGGTGATAAGTGCCATACTTGGTGGACATGTTCTGGATATTGGTCCATCATCTCATCCACGTAGCTCATAATCTAACCTGAAGCTGCACTCAATAAGGATATAGGAGTCCCTCATGCCAGCACCAAAGCAAATGATATCAGGAAATAACCAATCACCGACTTCTCTAAAATTAATGAAAAGGTGAGCCCTGTCAAATAAAGGATTCCTGGAACTCTTAATACATCGCCCAGACGTCAAGAAAAGAACACAGCAAACTCTACAAATCGCCTGAATATGCATGCTTTTTTCAATGAGGAAAAGCACTTTACAAAGACTCAACAAGCCCGATCCTGCTTTCATCTGACAGGAGATTGTCTCCACAGACATCAGAGTGTCATATCTGCATGGGCGGCTTTAGAAATGCTGCATTACTTACTGTTCAAGATTAGAAGACATTTAAAGGGAATCTGTGAGATCATTTTCACATAGGAGTCCGGTTTTAATGATTACATTTATTTATTTTAAGTTTCTACTATAAATCTATTTAAAAAATTTTCTTGTAGACCTTTATTATATCCCTGGAGAAGCCTTGTCCAAAAAAAAACCTTACGGCCTGTTTTAGTCTTGTAAAAAGCATCCATAGGAGAGCTGGATAGGACTAAACATGGCATCAGTCATGTGACTCTCAATAGAATCATGTGACCTGGCTTTCAGGTAACTGCCCAGGTGTCTAACAAGTTAATAGTAGTATATTGAGGAGCAGAACATATACACTATATACAGCACTACTACCTGCAGCAGCATCTCATCAGGTCAGTGACTGTGTAGAAACACATTTTTTTTTACACTAAACTTTATTCACAACATGACATCATGTAGAAACAGGCAGCCATGTAAATACATACAGTCATGTAATTACTGTAATAATCACAATTTAATTATGATCCCACCACTAGTGCTATTTACATATCACATGAATGTGTCCTGTGTGCTGACCCAGCACATGTATGTCATGTAACACTGCTGCTTACTGAATGTCAGAGATTATATGATATGAAGAGTGTCACTTGACTGAAGCCATGTTTCACTCAGGCCATGAATACATTACACAGGACTGATACACGGGATATACCATTTTACTGCAAATAGGGGGTCGACCGCCTAATATAAGATAGGTATATATGCAGAATTTTAAACACATGTATATTAGAAAATTGTGCAATTTTCCTATTATATAAACAAATAAATAAAAACTGGAATACCCCTTTAAGCTCTTGGCCTTTTTAGCTTTTGTGTCAGTTGCATCCAGCAAAAATTATCTTTATTTGATATGCAAATTAGGTCCCAAGTGCCCAGGGGGGGTGTTCTCCATCCTATATGTGCCCAAGCCCGCCTGTCCTAAATCTACATAGCTCCTCACTCTCCCCCTCTCTGCGATGTTATTCATGCTGTCCAGCGCCTGTGCACTACAAACACCACAGTGGCATCGGCTTCACAGCTTGTAATGTGCATGCACCCTGAGGCAGCACACCGCAGACCTGCTGGAAGAAGAAGAGGAGCTGAGGAGCCAATGTCCACTTACTCCTCTCCTACTGGTAGGTCTGTGGCGCTCTGCTTGACGGCGCAAGCGCATTACAAGCTGTGAAGCTAATGTCCAAAACAGTGTATGTAATGTGCAGGCGCAAATCACATTTCATGGAGGGGCATGAATAATATCGCAGGGAGAGGGAAGGAGCACTGTATGTTTAGGACAGGCAGGCTTGGGCACATGCAGTATGGAGAACATTCGTGCTCCCCCCATTCCTTGGCGCCTACTATTGGCCAGCAGATCACGCTGTCTGAACAGAACTCTGCTGGCCAGAAACAATGCAGCTGTATGAGGACAAGAAATAGCAGCAGTGACCTACTGTGGAGGAGATCTCGGCATGTAAATGCAGTGGTCTCCTCCACTAACGAGCAGGCAATTGTCATGAAGGAATGCTTCCTTCCAGACAATAGTCTGCAGATCGGCACAGTGTAAATGCACCTTAACCTCAGTCCTGAAACACACTAGAGGCAAATGACTTCATTAGGTATAAGTGCTCTGTAGAAATAGATCCAAGTGCTCTGGGTAACATTCTTTGCAGAGGAAAGCAAAAATTACCTGTGAAACAAAATATCTGTAAAGGTAAGCTCCACCTAACACGATGCCAGCCAGCATAAAGGCCAATCCAAAGCACATGCACCAGCACCAGGCCCGTCTCTGTCCAAGTGGTACAACTTCTTCCACCTCCTGCAATAGAAAGAGACAAATGGCATCTGTCAGAGACTATTACATTGATAGGAAAGCCACCGAACATTGGTCCTCATGACTTGGGGTGTTCAGCTACAATCAACCTTTTACAAATGTAAGATTAGTGGGGGTCCAACCGCTGGAAATCCGACTGGTCGCTAGTATAGGGGACCTGGACCCTCTTACAGCTCCATCCCAGTGAGGAGGTGTCTGCATGGAGCAATGTGCCATCCCTTTATCAGACGTGAATACCCTTAAAGGGGTTGTCAGAGTTATTTTTTTGTTCTTTATATGTTTCTAACTTGTCAGGTATAACAACTTTCCCATATACTTTGTGTTTCTAAAGCTGCTGGTTTCTCAGAGTTGACTGAGGGTCACATGACCTGTGATGTCACCTTATCTCTCTGCTCTGTGATGTTTCGTGCACAAGCCTCAGAGTTCAGATAAGAGTCTGTACACGAGATGTCACTGGCCACTAGGGTTGCAGCGGTAACCGGTTCCACGGTATACCACGGTAATGAAATGCACGGTTATCAAACCGTGGGCATTTGCTTATTACCGGTAAATGGCGACAAGACTTTTTAGTCTTGTCGCCATTTGCGCCTGGACCCGACCGCATTACTGATACTAGGCTGTGCTACTGCGCAGCCTAGTATCAGAGGACATGGAGAAGATAAAATAAAAAAAAATCACTTACCCGTCCGGCGCTCCTCCTCTTTTCCGGGTCGCGCTGTACTGTCCTGACCGCGTACAGCGTCAGGACGTAGTGCGCGCACTCTGACCTGACGCTGCACGCTGTCAGGTGACAGTGTAGCTACAGGAGACTAAGGAGCGCCGGACACCGGAGAGGAGCCGCAGCGCAGGAAAAGTAAGTGATTTTTTTTATTTTATTTAGATGGTGGGCTGAAGGGGCCACAGTGGGCTGATGGGGGGCCAGTGGGCTGATGGGGGCACAGTGGGCTGATTTGAGGTCTGAAGGGGGCACTGGGGCCGATCTGAGGTTCTGAAGGGGGCACTGGGGCCGATCTGAGGTCTGAAGGGGGCAACTGGGGCCGATCTGAGGTCTGAAGGGGGCACTGGGGCCAATCTGAGGTCTGAAGGGGGCACTGGGCCATCTGAGGTCTGAAGGGGGCACTGGGGCCAATCTGAGGTCTGAAGGGGGCACTGGGGCCAATCTGAGGTCTGAAGGGGGACTGGGGCCAATCTGAGGTCTGAAGGGGGCACTGGGGCCAATCTGAGGTCTGAAGGGGGCACTGGGGCCAAATCTGAGGTCTGAAGGGGGCACTGGGGCCAATCTGAGGTCTGAAGGGGGACACTGGGGCCAATCTGAGGTCTGAAGGGGGCACTGGGGCCAATCTGAGGTCTGAGGGGCACCTGGGGCCAATCTGAGGTCTGAAGGGGCACTGGGGCCAATCTGAGGTCTGAAGGGGGCACTGGGGCCAATCTGAGGTCTGAAGGGGGCACTGGGGCCAATCTGAGGTCTGAAGGGGGCACTGGGGCCAATCTGAGGTCTGAAGGGGGCACTGGGGCCAATCTGAGGTCTGAAGGGGGCACTGGGGCCAATCTGAGGTCTGAAGGGGGCACTGGGGCCAATCTGAGGTCTGAAGGGGGCACTGGGGCCAATCTGAGGTCTGAAGGGGGCACTGGGGCCAATCTGAGGTCTGAAGGGGGCACTGGGGCCAATCTGAGGTCTGAAGGGGGCACTGGGGCCAATCTGAGGTCTGAAGGGGGCACTGGGGCCAATCTGAGGTCTGAAGGGGCACTGGGCCAATCTGAGGTCTGAAGGGGGCACTGGGGCCAATCTGAGGTCTGAAGGGGGCACTGGGGCCAATCTGAGGTCTGAAGGGGGCACTGGGGCCAATCTGAGGTCTGAAGGGGCACTGGGCCAATCTGAGGTCTGAAGGGGGCAGGGGCCAATCTGAGGTCTGAAGGGGCACTGGGGCCAATCTGAGGTCTGAAGGGGGCACTGGGGCCAATCTGAGGTCTGAAGGGGGCACTGGGGCCAATCTGAGGTCTGAAGGGGGCACTGGGCCAATCTGAGGTCTGAAGGGGGCACTGGGCCAATCTGAGGTCTGAAGGGGGCACTGGGGCCAATCTGAGGTCTGAAGGGGGCACTGGGGCATCGATCTGAGGTACTGAAGGGGGGCACTGGGGCCGATCTGAGGTATGAAGGGGCACTGGGGCCGATCTGAGGTATGAAGGGGGCACTGGGCCGATCTGAGGTCTGAAAGGGGCACTGTGGGCTGATCTGAGGTCTGAAGGGGGCACTGTGGGCTGATCTGAGGTCTGAAGGGGGCACTGGGGATGATCTGAGGTCTGAAGGGGGCACTGGGGATGATCTGAGGTCTGAAGGGGGCACTGGGGATGATCTGAGGTCTGAAGGGGGCACTGGGGCTGATCTGAGGTCTGAAGGGGGCACTGTGGGCTGATCTGAGGTCTGAAGGGGGCACTGGGGATGATCTGAGGTCTGAAGGGGGCACTGGGGCTGATCTGAGGTCCGAGGATTAGTGTATCTTTTAATAATATATGTAACAAACTGTGATACCATGATAACCGTAATACCGCGGTATTTACTGAGCCGGTTATCATACCGTGAAAATTTCATACCGTTGCAACCCTACTGGCCACGCCCCCTTTCTTTGCCGGGCTGCTATCTGCTCTCTCCCTGGATTCCTTCAGATAAAACATTAACCCCTTCAGCCAGAACACACTGAGGGCTCAAGGCTTTACAAGAAATAGTAGCTGCAGCAGTGAGAGGAGACAAATGCTGGGCAAGGAGTTATAGAGGAATTGTACAAGAACAGGTAGGGAGAAATTCCTGTATGTATTAGCAGTGTCATTTAACAGCTGGGACTTGTAGTCCTACACAAACAACATGCTGCTGAGTATCCCAGCAGGCAGACATGTACTCACAGCACTTGTATTCACTGCCTTTGCAGAGAAGGGGGGAGGGGCAGAGATTGTTATTACTGCATGTAAACAAAGGCCAGAAGAGAACCAGGGAAATGGGGAAATATAGATTTTTTTGCCTAAAACTTGCTGAACTTAGTTATATATTGCTGCCCATCAGATTTACAGTGCTATATTTTTTTTTCCATAACTTGGACAACCCCTTTAATGTGCAGAAACTTTCTAATACATTGGATGAGGCCGAGAGGCAGGTGGGCCCTCTGTTATAGCGGACCATGATTTTCTGCATCACTAACAGGGGAACATGTGCTCCCATTATCTCGACTGGTGGGGACCCCCGTCAGTCACTCATTTATCCCAATCCTGTGGATAGGGGATAATTGTTATAATGGAACATGCTATAATGTATTTGGAAGTGAACCACCCATTTTAAGTTGACAAAGATTTATATTACCGTATTTTATTTTGTTGCAGTCATGACAATGTATATTCTGTTTTGAGGCACCATTGCTGGAAAATACAGTTTCTTTACTTACTTCATGTAGAGTATAATAATATAATACAGTAATACAATCCACTGCATAATAGGCTTCATTCACACGTCCGTATTTGTGCACATCCTGGAAAACGGTCAGTTTTTTGCGGATCCGTTGTTCCGTAAAAAAACTCAGTTTTCCAGCACATCCGTTCCATTTTTCCGTAAAAAACGGAAAGGATGTATCCATATGTCATCCGTTTTTTGCAGATCCGCAAAAAACGGAAGGAGGAATCAATTTTTTAAAAAAATTTTTTTCTACCCTCCTGGAACAGAATCTGCAAATGCGGATGACATGCGGATGCCTTTCTGCATGTCTTCCGCATTTACGGATGTCCTATAGACTTGTATTGGGCTACGGACCGCAATTTCGGGATGAAAGTAGGACATGCTGGGTTTTTTTTTATTGAGGACAATCGGAACGGAAACACGGATGCGGACAACACACGGAGTGATGTCCGCATTTTTTCGGGAACCATGGAAATGAATGGATCCGCATACTATCCGCATTTTAGATCCGTTATTGCGGATCGGACGTGGATAGGATGCGGAGAAAAAAATCAGGACGTGTGAATGAAGCCTTAAGGTGAGCAATATAAAAGCAGGTGCTGAAATGCATACGTAGACAACCCTTGAAGGA
This sequence comes from Rhinella marina, assembly GCA_900303285.1. Lineage (NCBI taxonomy): Eukaryota > Metazoa > Chordata > Amphibia > Anura > Bufonidae > Rhinella > Rhinella marina. Next base: position 398,268 of record ONZH01005568.1, read on the forward strand.
CTGCTGGACAGCTTTCTATATTCAGTCTGCAGAAATTGTTTTGTGAACCTTGTACTTACATCAATGAATAACGTACACACTTATCTTACTGAATTCACCTCAACTACTCGGTTTGATCATAGGCAGAGCAAAAGCTACAGTACAAATAGTACATGACACATCAGGGTGGAACAATCTAACTATGGAAGTCATTAAACCAGGGAGTGTCACGACATAGGTCGCATGGATCCAGCAATAATAAGTAAAAGTAAAGAGCAGCTCCTAAAAGCACATTCTGGGCTCATAAGCCTAACTGCTAGTGATGAGCAAAGCGAGCTTCAGATGCTACCGCTTGGTGAGAGATCACTGACTATTAGATACGTCTCCAGGATGCACTGGAAGACATTAAGCTCAGTTGACAGATTGTGAAAGGGGGCGCATCCTTGGACTGAGAGAAGCAGGATGGTAAGAACTGCCCAAGATCTCGGCCTTTCTGAGCGAGCTGTTAGGAGGTCTTGTGAGTAGTGGTTACATGAGGGCACACATACGGCCAACAGGCTCTGGCCAGCCCAGACAGACCACCAGTAGAGAGGATTACGTGGCCAGACAGACCACCAGTAGAGAGGATTACGTGGCCAGACAGACCACCAGTAGAGAGGATTACGTGGCCAGACAGACCACCAGTAGAGAGGATTACGTGGCCAGACAGACCACCAGTAGAGAGGATTACGTGGCCAGACAGACCACCAGTAGAGAGGATTACGTGGCCAGACAGACCACCAGTAGAGAGGATTACGTGGCCAGACAGACCACCAGTAGAGAGGATTACGTGGCCAGACAGACCACCAGTAGAGAGGATTACGTGGCCAGACAGACCACCAGTAGACAGGATTACGTGGCCAGACAGACCACCAGTAGACAGGATTACGTGGCCAGACAGACCACCAGTAGACAGGATTACGTGGCCAGACAGACCACCAGTAGACAGGATTACGTGGCCAGACAGACCACCAGTAGACAGGATTACGTGGCCAGACAGACCACCAGTAGACAGGATTACGTGGCCAGACCCACCACCAGTAGACAGGATTACCGGGCCAGACAGACCACCAGTAGACAGGATTACGTGGCCAGACAGACCACCAGTAGACAGGATTACGTGGCCAGACAGACCACCAGTAGACAGGATTACGTGGCCAGACAGACCACCAGTAGACAGGATTACGTGGCCAGACAGACCACCAGTAGACAGGATTACGTGGCCAGACAGACCACCAGTAGACAGGATTACGTGGCCAGACAGACCACCAGTAGACAGGATTACCGGGCCAGACAGACCACCAGTAGACAGGATTTCCGGGCCAGACCGACCACCAGTAGACAGGATTACCGGGCCAGACAGACCACCAGTAGACAGGATTACCGGGCCAGACCGACCACCAGTAGACAGGATTACCGGGCCAGACCGACCACCAGTAGACAGGATTACCGGGCCAGACAGACCACCAGTAGACAGGATCATTTTATTCACCGAGAAGATCAAACAGATCTCAGTTTTGTTGTCCACCATCCAGACACAGATGGCACCTTCATTACACAGCCCTGTCTCTACCCACACTATTTCCAGGTGCTCAGTAGAAGCAAATTTGGTGTAATGGGGTCCATTACGTGTACTGCCACTGATAACCAGCCATGGTCGTCTTTGTATGGAGGTATCGAGGGGAATGCTTCAATCCTGCTTTTGTTGTGAAGCGACACACTGCCCGACTGATGATGAGATGATCTGGGGAGGCATCAGTCGGTCACCCCTAGTAGTGATTCAGGGGGACACTAACAGCTCAGTGCTAGGGCTCATGCACACAAACGTATTTCCCTTCCGTGTCCGTTTTGGGTTTTTTTGCGGACCGTATGCAGAACCATTCATTTCAATGGGTCCGCAAAAAAAAAAACGGCAGGTACTCCGTGTGCATTCCGTTTCCGTATGTCCATATTTCCGTTCCACATTACGGACAAGGATAGTTCTGTTCTATTAGGGGCCATCTGTTCCGTTCTGCAAAATACGGAATGCACACGGATGTCATCCGTATTATTTGCGGATCCGTTTTTTGCGGACTGCAGAATACATACAGTCGTGTGCATGAGCTCTTATATGCAGTACATACTGTGGTCACGTGTTGCCTCTCATGGCAGGGCTTCCAGCTGACATTTTTCAGCAGGATAATGCTTGCCCTGACACGGCCAGGAATGTCTCCGCCAGATTGCAGCACTTCCTTGGCCTGTTTGGTCACCAGATTTATCACCCATCGAGCACTTAGGGGACCAGCTAGGGGACCAGCTTTGGCAACCTATGAGTGTGCAGGATCCACAGGCCCAGTTGCAACATCTGTGGGTAAATGTGCCGCAGGATACCATATCTGGTACCTGTATTCCTCCATGCCCAACCGTATCTTATCTTCTATTCAGGCTATTGACGGACCAACAGGGTCCTAGAGCCGCCTTTCAGTTATACAGTTTTCCCTATATACTCATCTTTAATTATCCTCACTCTACTATCCTCGCTCTAATACTGTAATCACTTACATAGATCATTACAGTGACACATAGAAAGTCTCATTGATTCCAACAACTCCTTCTTGGTGCATTATTATTTTTGTCAGTGAGTGTACAGTCATGGCCAAAAGTTTTGAGAATGACACAAATATTATATTTCCACATGATCTGCTGCCCTCTGGTTTTTATGTGTGTTTGTCAGATGTTTTTATCACATACAGAAATAGAATTGCAATCATATTATGAGTAACAAAAGCTTATATTGACAGTTAGAATGAGTTAATGCAGCAAGTCAATATTTGCAGTGTTGACCCTTCTTCTTCAGGACCTCTGCAATTCTCCCTGGCATGCTCTCAATCAACTTCTGGACCAAATCCTGGCTGATAGCAGTCCATTCTTGCACAATCAATGCTTGCATTTTGTCAGAATTTGTAGGTTTTTGTTTGTCCACCCGTCTCTTGATGATTGACCACAAGTTCTCAATGGGATTAAGATCTGGGGAGTTTCCAGGCCATGGACCCAAAATCTCTGTTTTGTTCCCTGAGCCATTTAGTTATCACCTTTGCTTTATGGCAAGGTGCTCCATCATGCTGGAAAAGGCATTGTTGATCGCCAAACTGCTCTTGGACGGTTGGGAGAAGTTGCTCTCGGAGGACATTCTGGTACCATTCTTTATTCATGGCTGTGTTTTTAGGCAAGACTGTGAGAGAGCCGATTCCCTTGGCTGAGAAGCAACCCCACACATGAATGGTTTCAGGATGCTTTACAGTTGGCATGAGACAAGACTGGTGGTAGCGCTCACCTCGTCTTCTCCGAATAAGCTGTTTTCCAGATGTCCCAAACAATCGAAAAGGGGATTCATCAGAGAAAATGACTTTACCCCAGTCCTCAGCAGTCCACTCCCTGTACCTTTTGCAGAATATCAGTCTGTCCCTGATGTTTTTTTCTGGAGAGAAGTGGCTTCTTTGCTGCCCTCCTTGAGACCAGGCCTTGCTCCAAGAGTCTCCGCCTCACAGTGCGTGCAGATGCACTCACACCTGCCTGCTGCCATTCCTGAGCAAGCTCTGCACTGCTGGTAGCCCGATCCCGCAGCTGAAACACTTTTAAGAGACGGTCCTGGAGCTTGCTGGTCTTTCTTGGGCACCCTGGAGCCTTTTTGGCAACAATGGAACCTCTCTCCTTGAAGTTCTTGATGATGCGATAGATTGTTGACTGAGGTGCAATCTTTCTAGCTGCGATACTCTTCCCTGTTAGGCCATTTTTGTGCAGTGCAATGATGACTGCACGTGTTTCTTTAGAGATAACCATGGTTAACAGAAGAGAAACAATGATGCCAAGCACCAGCCTCCTTTTAAAGTGTCCAGTGGTGTCATTCTTACTTAATCATGACAGATTGATCTCCAGCCCTGTCCTCAGCAACACCCACACCTGTGTTAATGGAGCAATCACTGAAACGATGTTAGCTGGTCCTTTTAAGGCAGGGCTGCAATGATGTTGAAATGTGTTTTGGGGGATAAAGTTCATTTTCTAGGCAAATATTGACTTTGCAAGTAATTGCTGTTAAGCTGATCACTCTTTATAACATTCTGGAGTATATGCAAATTGCCATTATAAAAACTGAAGCAATAGACTTTGTAAAAATTTATATTTGTATCATTCTCAAAACTTTTGGTCATGACTGTACTTCAAACTCCTGAGCATGGCAGTATCACAACATTTTTTTTAAAATGGAGCCACACTTATCCTTTTGACGACATCCACTGTACATGTACAGAGGAAGTCATTACTTTAAATCCAGAGCAGGCGCCATAGCCACTAGGCTTCTGCTGTTTTAAACAGCAAAGACCAGGAGCTAATGTCTGTGATCGGCAATAACGTCAATCACAGACATTTAACCCCTCTGTTGCCATGGTCAACTGTGACCACGGAATCTGAGAGCTAAGAAACCCAGAAGCATGCACTCCCAGCACTGGATAAGTAAGGCTACTCTTACACTAGCAGTGCTCCAAAATGCATTCTGTTCTGTTCTCATACCGGAGAGCAGACCGAAAACGCCTGTACTATTAAAAGATAGACTTATTTATTCCATATGGCGAACGGCAGAAAGCAGAAAAAAAAAAATCAAAATGACTGATTTGCCTTTTTCTTTGTCTCTTCACTTGCCATAAATATTGTACACACCTCAAAATGGTATCAGTAAAAACTACAGATCGTCTTGCAAAAAATGAACCCTCACACAGTTCTGTAGATGTAAATATAAAAAAAATTATGGGGGGGGGTCGAAATATGGTGAGGAAAAGAAAAATTAATTTCTTCAAACTTTTTTTTTTTTTTTTTTTTTAGTATTAAAACACCATAAAAACTGACAACCTTAAAGGGGTTCTCCGGGAATTAAGAAAATGAAAAACACTTAAATATTACTTTATTATAAATATATTCCAAAAATACCTTTCATTAGTTATAATGGCTCGTTTTGTCTAGGGAGCAATGATTAGGAGAAACAAAATGGCCGCCTTCCTATTAGTACACACAGAACCTGTCCTAATCACACAGGAGGACAAGTTACTTCACAACACTGAGGTAAAGAGCTGCCTCATCCTCCTCTCTGCTTTACTTGTCAGGGATTATGATCCTGAATAGAGATAAGATCTTCAGCTGAATCTCTGTAGGAATGGAGCTCATGAGGGGACATTAAGTACAGAGAGGAGGTGGGGATGTGACTAATGAGCAGCAGCTCTTGTACACAGTCCCATTAGCACAGTCTGTCCTGAACTCCATTCCCACAAAGATTCAGCTAAATATGCTATTAAACTGACAAGCAGAGCAGAGAGGAGGATGAGGCAGCTCTTTACCTCAGTGTTGTGAAGTAACTTGTCCTCATGTGGGGTTACGACAGGTTCTGTGTCAATTAACATATAAAAAGATTTTGCACGTGACCTGTTTTCATTATAGGAGGAAATATTTGACTGCCCTCTCTCCCTCCGTGTAAGAGGCTGTTCACGTGACATTTGCCGCTAGTGACGCTATGCCAGAAAAAAAAAGAAAAGAAAAAGAGTGTACGCTAACAGATACTTTTTAACAATGGAAGCGTATGGTGATGGATACCACTGTATGGCATCCACCCAAGGCATCCGTTTAATGTGGAACAAATATGTGAACCTAACACTATTTTCAGTAAATCTGTTCCACACATCTGAAATATGAACTGGGGTGTTGCTTCTTCTAAAACATAGTAGTATTTAAAAATACATAAATCTCATACTACAAATGTCTTCATCTGATTATGGATTTACTGCATGATAGTCAAGATAAAATACTAAAGTACTTAAAAAGTACTTTAGAGCAAAAACGCACAAGAATCTCCTAAGAAATGCTCCAGACAGAATATCTAATAAGTGAAATATCCACATGTTGTTTCAGCAGACTTGAATATGGGTGAAAGTAATATGGTTTGTGAAGGTTACTGAAGGTGCATTGTGATGAGAGGGAAAGGGGAAAAAACAAGACTTCAGAAGCCTTAGAAGATGCTCTTCAAGCTTGAATGACTTGACAATGAAGCTGACATTTCTATAACAAGTGTTGTGTTCAACGCTCTGGAAACTCAGACGAAAAGAATGGGAGAAAATAAACCATTAAAGAAGAGAAAATAGGAATGTAGATTAGATACTTAGGTTAAAACAAAACCTGTCTGCAAGAAAGTCGTCCTCTACCTCAAATCTCAGAGTCACGCAGAGGTCCTTCCTGCGGGGTCCATTCAATGTCATATTACAGAACTATTCTGTCCTACACGGTGCTGACACTGTGGAATGTTTGTACTCTGGATTGGATGACGATGTGTGTATGGGGGACCGGTCACCATTCCTGACAGGGCGCACAGTGATCGTCATACCAATTTTTTTTTACCAGTTTTATGCCCCAACTACCACTCTGTCACCCTCCCATAGTTGTTTACTTGGCTCCAGCAGTGACACGTCCATACACATATGACTACTGCAGCACGAGACCACTCAGGCCAGTGATTGGCTGTAGCAGTCACATGTGCACAGGCACATCACTGCAAAGTAAATTAAGGCCATAGAGAGCTGAAAGTGGCGGGGGTTAAACCGGTCGATACTATGTTTTTGTTGGAATTACAGTCCTGCCCTCTGGTCAGATAACTTGAACAATCCCTTTAAAGAAAATGTTGCTTATGTACACAGAACACTGTCGTATCACCACAAAGGGCCTGTTACATCTACCTGCAACGTCATGCCTGGCCTTGCAAAAAGGAACTTACAAAATGTAGGACTGCGGGCCCTAAGATCTTGATGCCGCAGGAGGAAAACGTAAGAACTGATAATGAGGTCTACAATATCTATGTGCAAATATCTCCATACAAACCCCTTGTGGATCAGCGATTTGTGGACTGTAAAGTGGATACGGCCATATAAATGTAACCTAATAAAGACGAAAGCCAGAGCCCAAACTGAACAATGCAGGAGTCAGCCGGTCGGGGGGTCCTCACTGATATTGCTGATCTATTCTAAGGATAGGTCATCATTACTGTTCTCCGGGAAAACCCTTTAATATAAATGGACTGATTATTTTGACAAAAGCTTACCAGTAAACCACATATCTAAGTGCTGTTCTGTACTAAAACTAAAGAGAAAGCGTAGAAGTCGTGGGCTAAAGTGAAACTGAAGCCAGATTACTAAGATTCTGCTGAGGCATGCCAAACTTCTCTGAAGCCAAGTGTTCAGTGCAAACGAGAAGACAAGCAAGTTCTGCCAGGAACTTCCCAGCATCAAGTGGACAGATATCTCCACAATCTCTAGACCTAAACCCATGGAAATGGAAGAAGACCGTAACATCAGGGTTCTTACGGATTCTTCTACCAATTACAGTAGATTGTTGTGGGGCTGTGAATTGCTAATAAATTAGGTAACTTGCTAACACATAAACCACTTTAGGTTCAGATAAAGAGAGACAACCCACACCACGTTAAGAGTTAAAGTTAAAGGGGTTGTCCGGGTTCAGAGAAGAACCCGGACATACCTGCAATTTCACCCAGGCAGCCCGCCTGAAGAGGACATCGGAGCATCTCATGCTCCGATGCCCCCCCCTTGCCCTGCGCTAGATCGCGCAGGGCAAGGTCTCTTTTGTTTATAAATACTCGCTGCCGGGCGGGTACTTCCGCCCGGCAGTGAGTTCGGTGACGTCACCGGCCTTAATGGGCCGGCTTTAGCGCTGCCCTAGCCGTTTTACTGGCTAGGGCAGCGCTAAAGCCCGTCCATCAGCGCCGATGACGTCACCGACTCACTGCCGGGCGGAAGCCTCTGCCCGGCAGGGACCGGTACGTCACCGGAACCTGGCTAAATTCCTTTGCCCTGCGCTAATTAGCGCAGGGCAAAGGAGGGCATCGGAGCATAGGATGCTCCGATGTCCTTTTCAGGCGGGCTGCCTGGGTGAAATTGCAGGTATGTCCGGGTTCTTCTCTGAACCCGGACAACCCCTTTAATTTATTAAGGAAATAAAGATAATTAGGCAAATATATGTCCTTTTTAACAAAATTGGGTAAAATACACCAACGCCAAATGCAACACTTACAAACATAGGGGGTTAGACAAAGGATAACACAAGTACTAATTACAACCACACTTCATCTAGAGTCCTGCTACATCCAGGATGAAGGTACTTACATCACCAATTGAGTTCACATCTGATAGCAACACACCTCAGCTGGGGAGCCAGTTCAGCGAAACTATCAGACTCGATTGGGAACAACCATTGTCCTAGGCAAGACGTCTCCTCCTAGGTGAACTCCAATTTTTATACTGTTTTACCCAAAGAGCTTCACTCCCTAATGGAATGAGGCTAGATTATGCAATCCATGCTAGTCACTCTGTATATCTTGGTTTTCTGGTATTATTATGGACCTTGGAGTGGCCAATTCTCAAATCCACAATAAATCAGAATCCCAAGACAAACTGTACAGAAAATACCAACTCTCTAGTACACAACCAAGTCCTTGGTCATTTAGAGGTCCTCTACTAAATGAGACAATACCTGGTAGAGAGTTCAGACCTGTCTTCTTTGTTCAGTCCATGAGGTAGAATGAACAAAGCCTTCCACAAACATTTCCAGACCAGTTGTTTCATTTCATCTTACAGAAATATACAAGGTCTGAAATAAACAGTTAGGGCCCATTCAGACGGCCAAAATATTGTGGGTCCGCAATACTACGGCTGCCGCACGGCGTGTGTTCTGCACTGCTTGGAACACACGCCAGGCGGCCCCATTCAAAATGCCTATACTTGTCCGTGCATGCGGACAAGTGTAGGACATGCTTCATATTTTTCAGCGGAGCCGCGGCACAGAGCTAGCTCCGTGCGGCGGCTCCCCGTTCCGATAAAGGTGAAGGGGGCCGCATCTATTCAGCAATAATGCGGAATAGATACGGCCCCATTCACACGGTAGTGTGAATGGGGCCTTAATGTGTAACTGCTGCTTTAGCTGCTCATATCTCTGGTTTGGTACCAGCTAGAAACATGGGGTTTGTATTGTCTAAAAGCTTTCAGACAATACCAAACTGACATAAATCTGTTCAGTACAGGGGGAGATACCACTCATAGAAATCGGGATGCTCTGAATGAAGGTGAAAATGTATAAGCAGATTTTACTCACAATTATTCCGACTCGATTTCTAACAGTGATTTCTCCTCTGTTACTTGAACTAGAGCTCTCTTGAATGAAAGCCTGGGCTGTCGTCTTTCAAACAAGCCAAGTTGCATGTCTCTAGCTGGTACCGTTGAGGAGATATCAGCATGTAAAGCAGCCCTCCTCCTACACTTTCTGCCTCAGCCCAGCTCCAGGCACTCAGGGCTGAGCTCCACCCCCCAGTGCTGATCCATCTCATGTTTAGAGACGACCTGCACATGGCAACAGTCTGAGAAGAGAGCAGCTGAATAGGAAAGTAGCATGCATTTGTGGGAGTTATTAGCAGGTAAAACTGAAAATGTTCAAATTTTAAAGCACTTATACAGCAGGGTGTACTATACCATTAGGGGATAAAAAAATGAAACGGCAGTTACACTTTAAGACAAATAACAAGGACACAGGTTAACTATTCAAGTACAAACATTGCTAAACAGTCTTCAATTCATTCAGAGGGAAAAATAATTTAATCAGACCCAATGGATTCCAAATGATCAGAGACATATTCATATTCGCACTACTTCTGTAGTCCAGACCGCACAATCCCTCTCTCTCATGGTACATGATTCCCGCAAGGGAAACGCTTGTGTGAAAGAGTCCTAAAGCTACACCCCTGAGCAGGTACCCTATGGGCATATCCACATGGTGGTAAATAGCTGAAATACTGCTTGCTGCTACGATATACGATGTGGATTTTCTAGAAAATCTGCAGCACATGACCCACATGTGGTTGTAGCCTAAATGGTTTGTCTGGTCTGAAAAACCTGTTCTTAATTACCCCATTGATGAATTCCTGTTCAGGACCCTCATCTATATGGGATACCAATATCTCCTCTCGCTCTAGACAACTCTAACAACCCAAAAAATTAGGCCCCATTCAGACGACAGTGTTTCATGGCCGTATACGGGCCGTGAAAGCCCGGCCTGTGCTGCCCCACAGGACGGGAGCGCACGGCGTCATTGGTTGCTATGACGCCGTGCGCTTCCTGAGGCCGCCGCCGTACAGTGAAACACGGTCGTCTGAATGGGGCCTTAAGCAAAGGACGGATACCTTCCGTGTGTGCTACTACGTACAGTAATTCTCACTATTATCAATAAAAAGCTATTCTATCATTTGAGGAACGAATATACAGAGAGGAAAAGAAACACGGATGTGTACATGGCTCCATGTGTCTGCTGTCAGCAAAAATCTTGTATAACTCACAGGCACAAAAAGGGAATCTGACACCACAATTTCTAGAATATTATCTGCAGTAATACATGAGTAATATTCCAGATAAGGCTACTTCCACACTGACAGCAGGGGTGTCCGGCAGGCTGTTCCTGCGGGTGAACAGCCTGCCGGAGAGAAGGACAGCACGGTGGTAACGTATGAAGTGCGCTGCGCCAAAAAGGACGTCTGGCTGTTTTGTTGTTGGATTGAGGCGCGGAGCCGGATGCCCATGTGTTTCCAGGTCGGTGCCCTGTTCCACAAAAGATAGGACATGACACAGCAGCCTGAACATGTCCAATCTTCTGCCGTATCTTGTGGACTCATTCAAGTCAATGGGTCTGCACTACAATGTGGAGTTCACACGGCTGGCGAAAGTGTTTTGTAGAGCCGCTGTCTGCAACAAGGGCACGGTGGCCCTACGGTCGTGTGAATGGGGCCTAAGCATCAGACAGAAGCTTTGTGGGTGTGGGCTTGATTTTTAGCCAGGTTTATCACAGACTTTGAAAAAAAAAAAAAGTTGCAAGTCGCCCTAAAAAGTCTCAAGAGTACTGCAGTCTCCTGGTGGTATGCAGACTGTTGGAAACCGCTATCATAAATGGGGTTAGAAAAATCCATACGTATTTAAAAAACTGACACGCGACATTTTGTAAATTTGTCACAAAAAACTGAGCCTTAAAAAAAATAAAAAAGTGCAAAAGGCTGCATATTGTTACATTACCCCCCCCCTTTACATTTCATGGAACCTGTCCATCATGAGGTTCAGAGGAACCGAGGTCCTACTGTATCTCCTAAGCAGAATGCAACCAGTAAGCAGAATGCCTGCCCTAATATTCACAAGTGGTTGAGTGCTTCTGTAACTTCACCTCAATGGTCTGCTCACGTAAGCCTTACAACCATGTCTGCTTCACGGGACCGGCTTCAACAATAACATACTTAACATGCCAACGTGGGAATATTGCCAGCCTTAAGAATGCCAGGACGCCGTGGAATTTCAGAACACAACTGGCTGAATGGAGAATCACATCCTGTGCCAACAACCAGACATGGAGGAAGTGAACAAGAAAGACTCCGCTCGAATGCTTGGATGTGTCCTCATAGAGCAAGGAGCACAGGCGGAACATGTGCGCCTGTACAGCAGCGAGAATGACACATAACACACGTATGTACGCTCGGCCTTGTCAGCAAGACACGGCAAGTGCAATCACCACAATTGGTGACTAATTCTGAAGTGTGCACTTGCACTACTCGTTTTTTTGATTTATGAGGTTGAAATCTGATGCAGGGCACAAGTAACCCAATGATCGCGGAAAAAAGCAATATACCCAAGGATTTACCAAAAAAACAAACTCGGTAATCATGGTCATAAGACGACGTCTACTGCAGACTGCCTCCGCCAATCCCGAGGCGGAGGGACCGCGGCTGGCCACCACCGATCCAGCAATTATCACCCGTCCTGCAGGATTTTAATTCGGGGGCACGCTACAGTAACATTTCATTCTGGTGTAGTAGTTGACTTTAAAGGGGTGGGCCATCTGAGACATTGATGGTATATCGCTAACATATGCCATAAGTGTCAGATAGGTGCAGGTCCTACCTCTGGGACTGACCTACCTCCAGAAGGAGCATGCTCTCTGTTCATCACTAAGTAGCCAAGCGAGCGCTCTCAGCTGTTTTGGAACAGTGAATGGTGAGCACACCATGTAAGTGCGACCACCTGTACATTCACCACTATGGGACTGCCAGAAATAGCAGAGCCAGCACTCTATTTTTGGAACTTCCATAGCAGTGAACAGAGAGTCACAGCATTATAATGATTTATAATACTGTGTGATCCTGGGAGACCTGGAATCTATTGTATTACACTGACAGCATGATGTCAGAGTAATTCAATAGATTCCAGGTCTCGCAGGTGCACACAAAGCATTATAATGCTGTCCGATCCTGTCAGAGGAGCAGAGTTCAGAAAAGGAACTCACACTGACACACGCTGCAAGTTTCTCAACTGTACTCGCTTGTTTGTGTCTGGTCTGATAGGCCAGGCAATGTTCCTCTGGAATTCTGGGAAAAAAGGGATGCAAATGAGCTCTTAACAAGCTCTAATGCCACCAGATGTAAGGCAGCTATCCTGTAAGGCAGTATACAACTTTTTAAACAGGCCTCTCACCCAGGTAAGCCAGTACTCTCTGCTCTGCACTGATGAGGGGCAATCACCCCGAAACAGCTGTCTGCAGATGAGACGCTGGCTTATTTATTATCCAAGTCATGTCTCAAGGACTTTCAAAAGCTGGAACACTGACTTATAGGATAGGTGCCTTACATCTGGTGGCATCAGAGGCAGAGCTTAAGACCTAATTTGTGTCCCAGAATTCCAGAGGAGCGTGTATGGCCTATAAGTCTTCTCACGCCGATTAGGCGCTCTCCACAGGGAGAGACAGTATATTCAGAGGAACTTGAATAAAGGGGAGTTCAAATCAACATTTTGTGTTCCATTACACTTTTCCATTATTTTCTTCAAATTAACGATAAAGAATGGATCCGTCTCAAATGCCATTCATTTCAATGGTGGCGAAAAAGTGTGTTTCCGTTAGAGCCCTTTCCATCACGGACCCATTATTTATAACGGAAACAAAAGTCTGGTCTGCAGAACAAACTTGATAGACTTATGCCTTTTTTCAACAGTATTAACTATACAAATAAATGATCCATGAGGAAATGGTTAAAATGGATGCCAAATGTGCATAATGGATGCGCAGGATCCGTTTTTCACAGGATCCATTTTTTGGCCTTAGGGGGAGTTCAAGTCACGTTTGTTTCCATTCTTCTGATCTGTCAGAAGAACGGAAACAAACATGTGATGTGAACTCCCCCTGCCAATATCACATGGTCAGTATTTTACCTCAAAATTGTAAGTGAAAACCAAAAATGATAAAGGAAAGTTTTGTACCTTGTCCATATCCGGCTTACTAATACTGATACTGAACAGTGCCCTGTGGAAGTGGCCTCAACAGAAATATGTTGGCGTAAGGCCAATTTCAGATGAAAACTCTGTTCCTCTGACTGGACCGCCGGCATTATAATGATTTATAATGCTGTGTATCTCTGCCTGACCTCACCGGTACTGAGGGCATTACAGCTGAGGTAGAGCAGAGACAGCATTATAAATCATCACTATACTGGTGGTCCAGTCAGAGTTCACTATGGGAATTCACGTTCCCACGTGCAGGGTAACTAGAAGATGGCTCTCCATGTATATGGCACTGGAGGCTAGGATAGGGTTAATCAGAAAGCTATACATTATGTGACAGACCGGGCGGCCACAGAGGCTTTGCTTGTTCCTTAAGAGGACAGAGCACAGACTGACAACTGTCACCTACAAGAGGCCATATTGATGCAGGACTCAGCATATGTCCACTTTCCCAACAAGGAGGTCATCTGCAGTCTGAGGAGCTCTGACAGGACAGCCAGTGACCACCACAGGCCACACAGGGAAGCGTTACACATGCAGACCTGGCTCTGGCTGCTGCTCCCTGTCAGCCATTTTACAGAGCTTATCTCCCCACCGCTCATAGTTACAAGCTGCTGACTCCATTTTCTTCCCCTCTCGCTGACTCCCGGCAGCCACATACAGCCCCATCCACACACAACAGTCTAGATGCGTCATGTCCCCGTGTAGGTAATGAAACGTGGCGCCCAGGTGCAGAGGACACCTATACAATGGCGGTGCTGGCCCAGGTGGGAGAAAAGACGATGCAGCTGCGTACACAACGAGCCGGGCAGCAGCCGCCATAGCTGTCCCACAGTGACCGGCCATGACAAGGCAGGACGACACTACCCTGACCGCGTCCCAGTGCTACATCTCACCTTGCTCTCCGGGATGATCAGAACCTCGCTGTTCTCATCTTCCTTCTTGGCGTCTTTCTGCGCCAGGGATGAATTAAAGGCTAATTTCACCATGGTGTCTGAGGGCCGCACCGGGCAGTGGCGGCTGCGGGTATTCCGGGACAGGTGACAGGCGGACGGGGCTTTCTCTTTGTTGTGAGCACAAGACTGTGAGTCTCCGCGGAGAGAAGTGGAGGAGGAGGCAGCGGCGGAGGACGGGCCGGAGTGACGCACCACAACAATAATACCGGGAGCGCGGCTGCCAGTGCCTCAGGAGCGCGCACCTATAACCTGTCTAAATGTGCCCCCAGTGCCTCAGCAGCGGGCACCTATAACCTCTCTAAATGTGCCCCATGCACCTATAATCTGCCTAACTATACCCCCAGTGCCACAGGAGCGGTGCACCTATAACCTAACTATACCCCAATGCCTCAGGAGCACACACCTATAATCTGCCTAACTATACCCCCAATGCCTCAGGAGCATGCACCTATAACCTTCCTAACTATACCCCCAGTGCCACAAGAGCGTGCACCTATAACTTGCCTAACTGTACACCCAGTGCCTCAGGAACGCACACCTATAATCTGCGCCTATAACCTGCCTAAATTTGTCACAGGACCCTGCACACCTAAAACCTGCCTAACTGTACCCCAAGTGCCTCAGGAGGGCGCACCTATAACCTACCTAACTTTACCCCCAGTGCCTCAGGAGGGGGCACCTTTAACCTGCCTAACTATACCCCCAGTGCCTCAGGAGCGGGCACCTATAACCTGCCTAAATATACCCCCAGTGCCTCAGGAGCGCACCTATAACCTGCCTAAATATACCCCCAGTACCTCAGGAGCGCCCACCTATAACCTGCCTAAATATACCCCCAGTGCCTCAGGAGCGCCCACCTATAACCTGTATAAATGTTCCCCCAGTGCCTCAGGAGGGCGCACCTATAACCTGCCTAACTTTACCCCCAGTGCCTCAGGAGGGGGCACATTTAACCTGCCTAACTATACCCCCAGTGCCTCAGGAGCGGGCACCTATAACCTGCCTAAATATACCCCCAGTGCCTCAGGAGCGCACCTATAACCTGCCTAAATATACCCCCAGTGCCTCAGGAGTGCCCACCTATAACCTGCCTAAATGTTCCCCCAGTGCCTCAGGAGCGCCCACCTATGACCTGCCTAAATGTTCCCCCAGTGCCTCAGGAGGGCGCACCTATAACCTGCCTAACTATACCCCCAGTGCCTCAGGAGCGGGCACCTATAACCTGCCTAAATATACCCCCAGTGCCTCAGGAGCGCCCACCTATAACCTGCCTAAATGTTCCCCCAGTGCCTCAGGAGGGCGCACCTATAACCTGCCTAAATATACCCCCAGTGTCTCAGGAGCGGGCACCTATAACCTGCCTAACTATACCCCAGTGCCTTAGGAGCCGGCACCTATAACCTGCCTAACTATACCCCCAGTGCCTCAGGAAGGGGGCACCTATAACCTGCCTAACTATACCCCCAGTGCCTCAGGAAGGGGGCACCTATAACCTGCCTAACTATACCCCCAGTGCCTCAGGAAGGGGGCACCTATAACCTGCCTAACTATATCCCCAGTGCCTCAGGAGCCGGCACCTATAACCTGCCTAACTATACCCCCAGTGCCTCAGGAGCCGGCACCTATAACCTGCCTAACTATACCCCCAGTGCCTCAGGAGGGGGCACCTATAACCTGCCTAACTGTACCCCGAGTGCCTCAGGAGCGCACCTATAACCTGCCTAAATATACCCCCAGTCCCTCAGGAGCGCCCACCTATAACCTGCCTAACTGTGCCCAGGACCCCGCACACCTATAACCTGCCTAAATATACCCCCATTGCCACAGGAGCATGCACCTATAACCTGCCTAAATGTGGCCCCAGGACCCTGCACACCTATAACCTGCCTAAATATACCCCCATTGCCACAGGAACGCCCACCTATAGTCTGCCTAAATGTTCCCCCAGTGCCTCAGGAGGGCGCACCTATAACCTGCCTAACTATACCCCCAGTGCCTCAGGAGGGGGCACCTATAACCTGCCTAACTGTACCCCCAATGCCTTAGTAGCGGGCACCTATAACCTGCCTAACTATACCCCCAGTGCCTCAGGAGCGGGCACCTATAACCTGCCTAACTATACCCCCAGTGGCTCAGGAGCAGGCACCTATAACCTGCCTAACTATACCCCCAGTGCCTCAGGAGCGGGCACCTATAACCTGCCTAACTATACCCCCAGTGGCTCAGGAGCAGGCACCTATAACCTGCCTAAATGTACCCCCAGTGCCTCAGGAGGGCGCACCTTTAACCTGCCTAACTATACCCCCAGTGCCTCAGGAGCGGGCACCTGTAACCTGCCTAAATGTACCCCCAGTGCCTCAGGAGGGCGCACCTTTAACCTGCCTAACTATACCCCCAGTGCCTCAGGAGCGGGCACCTGTAACCTGCCTAACTATACCCCCAGTGCCTCAGGAGCGGGCACCTATAACCTGCCTAAATATGCCCCCAGTGCCTCAGGAGCGCCCACCGATAACCTGCCTAAATGTTCCCCCAGTGCCTCAGGAGGGCGCACCTATAACCTGCCTAACTTTACCCCCAGTGCCTCAGGAGGGGGCACATTTAACCTGCCTAACTATACCCCCAGTGCCTCAGGAGCGGGCACCTATAACCTGCCTAAATATACCCCCAGTGCCTCAGGAGCGCACCTATAACCTGCCTAAATATACCCCCAGTGCCTCAGGAGTGCCCACCTATAACCTGCCTAAATGTTCCCCCAGTGCCTCAGGAGCGCCCACCTATGACCTGCCTAAATGTTCCCCCAGTGCCTCAGGAGGGCGCACCTATAACCTGCCTAACTATACCCCCAGTGCCTCAGGAGCGGGCACCTATAACCTGCCTAAATATACCCCCAGTGCCTCAGGAGCGCCCACCTATAACCTGCCTAAATGTTCCCCCAGTGCCTCAGGAGGGCGCACATATAACCTGCCTAAATATACCCCCAGTGTCTCAGGAGCGGGCACCTATAACCTGCCTAACTATACCCCAGTGCCTCAGGAGCCGGCACCTATAACCTGCCTAACTATACCCACAGTGCCTCAGGAGCCGGCACCTATAACCTGCCTAACTATACCCCCAGTGCTTCAGGAGGGGGCACCTATAACCTGCCTAAATATACCCCCAGTCCCTCAGGAGCGCCCACCTATAACCTGCCTAACTGTGCCCAGGACCCCGCACACCTATAACCTGCCTAAATATACCCCCATTGCCACAGGAGCATGCACCTATAACCTGCCTAAATGTGGCCCCAGGACCCTGCACACCTATAACCTGCCTAAATATACCCCCATTGCCACAGGAGCGCCCACCTATAGCCTGCCTAAATGTTCCCCCAGTGCCTCAGGAGGGCACACCTATAACCTGCCTAACTATACCCCCAGTGCCTCAGGAGGGGGCACCTATAACCTGCCTAACTATACCCCCAATGCCTTAGTAGCGGGGACCTATAACCTGCCTAACTATACCCCCAGTGCCTCAGGAGCGGGCACCTATAACCTGCCTAACTATACCCCCAGTTCCTCAGGAGCGCCCACCTATAACCTGCCTAAATATACCCCCAGTGCCTCAGGAGGGCGCACCTTTAACCTGCCTAACTATACCCCCAGTGCCTCAGGAGCGGGCACCTGTAACCTGCCTAAATGTGCCACAGGACCCTGCACACCTATAACCTGCCTAAATATACCTCCAGTGCCTCAGGAGCGCCCACCTATAACCTGCCTAGCTGTGCCCAGGACCCCGCACACCAATGACCTGCCTAAATGTGGCCCCAGGACCCCGCACACCTATAACCTGCCTAAATATACCCCCATTGCCACAGGAGCATACACCTATAACCTGCCTAAATATACCCCCAGTACCGCAGGATTGTACACCTGCAACCTGCCTAAATATACCCCCAGTGCCTCAGGAGCGGGCACCTGTAACCTGCCTAAATGTGCCACAGGACCCTGCACACCTATAACCTGCCTAAATATACCTCCAGTGCCTCAGGAGCGCCCACCTATAACCTGCCTAGCTGTGCCCAGGACCCCGCACACCTATAACCTGCCTAAATATACCCCCAGTGCCACAGGAGTGTGCACCTATAACCTGCATAAATGGTTCTTAGACACAATGGACAGAAGGGGACCTCATTGACTTCTATGGGAGAGTTTTCTAGGCATGCTCTGTGACTTGTGCAGAGGTCAGGAGGGAATAGATAAGCTGTGATATCTCCAACTGTTACTGGTGGATCCCATGTTGTCAGTATAGAGGTAATCCTTGTTATTGTAATTCTACCTGTGGTGATAATGAGATCACAGGTATAGGTTGTGACATGGAAAAATAATAAAAAAAGTTTAACTTAAAAATGTGATTCAAACAATAGACAATTTTCTGAGGACACATTCCCTTTAATAATAGGCTAATGTATACATTTCAGTGAGATAGAGCTCTTATCCAGAAAATTGGCGTCAAAAGGTCAAAAACTTTTCCAAAAAGTCAGTGAGAAGTGGGCGGTTCAGGGCGGCTATAACTGGTCCAGCACATTTATTATGGCCTAGATTATAGCAGAAATCTAAGCCAGCTCCTTTGCTGTTGTAGATTTCCATTTTGGCATACTGACCTGCATGGGTGCTCCACAATTATTAAGAGGCATGGCACATCTGATATTAGCATATAATACGCCGGTCTTAATAAATGTCCCCCTTTGTGTCTAGCTTCACATAGTCAATGTTAGGGTTCTCAGTCACTTTGATTCGGGTTAGTCCATGTACAGTAGAGGCTGCGTCTGAATAATTTGCATTAATTTGGATACGGTGACTGCAGTTCATATTCTACTGATTCCTTATGCCTAGTGCAACTACCTTCAGTCCAAACTGTCTTTGCTTTTCCTCTTACTGTCTTAGTTTCCCACATATACTTTAAAGGGGTTATCCAAAGTTCAGAAATATCTCCCCCAATACCCATTATACATTATACTTACCTGCTCCCCGATACCCGCGTCGCTACTGATTCCTGCACGACTGACGCTGCATCTCCCCGTCATACAGATCAAAACATCCAGGGACTGGTGTGTGTGTGTGGGGAGAATTCAGCAAATAGCAGGCCACAACGGGAACAAGCCTCCCTAGCCTACCTTTAGCTGATTAGGTCCAATCTGAGGCTCATGGGGTCTGATCTGAGGCTGATCAGTGGCATAGCTATAGGGGTCTCTACTGTCATACCTTATAAAGAGAACAGAGGCGTAGCTATATGCAGAGGTAGCAGTCGCTACCGGGCCCAGGAGCCTGAGGGGGCCCAAAGACCCTTGTGTCACATAAGAAGACACACAGACCACTGAGGGAAGGGGGGCCCAAGCTAAACTCTTGCACCAGGGCCCATGAGCCTTTAGCTACGCCCCTGAAAGAGAAGTATTAGTAATGGGGGGTATGGGGAACATGAATACTAGTATGGGCACAATGGGAGTATTATTACTTTTGGAGGCACTGTTAACACTATGCACTCTGGGAGATAATTATTTTATTCATGGGACTTTGGGGAGCACTATTACTGTGTGGGGCACCCTGGCACATTATCAACTTAGCACTATTATTATTTTAAATTTTTGAGCCCTATTCTCTGTTATAGTACTGAGATTCTCTAGTAGCCTGCTGTTTGTTTTCACTCTGTTCTGTCAGGCAGCTCACCTGACGGCTCCTTATCTCTGACCTTATAACACTCATTATAGCATCATTTTTATCTTGCTGATAAGAATGTGGCTTAAATAAGTGTTTATGACCTTTTAGTAATTTAGAGATAAGGGTCATTAGATGACAGGCACAAAGTGAAAGTGAAAGTATCAGTTACACAGTTATTATTTTTAGACCATGAGTAAATGCAATCATAACAAAAATTGCCCCTGAAGGTGTACATAGCCTTTGATTCAATTCTGTTTTGTAATTACGTAATTCAGTTTTGTGTGATTTGCTTGCTTCACCTTGGTCAAAGAAAATGCACCATAACCACAGCCGCGACGTGTGTCAGCGCCCTAAAGGTGCCACAGATTACCTGATGACCAAGAGAAACACTCGTTCATCGGGTAATAGGATTATTCAAGCGGACACCTAAATCATCATTTGCTGGCAGCAGATACTGCTGTCTAAACACGCTGTGCTGCTGGCAAACAATGATTCTGTATGGAGTCAAGCGATGGCATTAGCGATTGCTGCTCCCCATACTGTGGAGAAGATCACTGCACGTAAAGGCAGCACCCACCTCCACTGACAAGCAGGCGATTGTCGTGAAGGAGTAGTACAGTAGTAAACATATAGTATAGTATAGTAGACATGAAGTATAAAGAGGAGGTGGGGATGTGGCTAATGAGCAGCAGCACTTATATGCAGTCTCCATTACCACAGTCTATCCTGTCCATCTTCTCTGTACTTCATGTCTCCTCATGAGCTCCATTCCTACAGAGATTCAGCTGAAGATCTTATCACCTGTATTCGGGATCATAATCCCTGACAAGCAGAGAGGAGGATGAGGCAGCTCTTTACCTCAGTGTTGTGAAGTAACTTGTCCTCCGGTGCGATTAGGACAGGTTTTCTGTGTACTAATAGGACAGCGGCCATTTATTTCTCCTAATAATTGCTCCCTAGACAAACGAGCCATTATAACTAATGAAAGGTATTTTTGGAATATATTTATAATACAGTGATATTTAAGTATTTTCATTTACTTAATTCCCGGAGAACCCCTTTAAGGAAAGAAAGTGCATAAAATACATCTTCAGATAATACAGTTGGCATCCAATAGTATTGATGATTCATTTGTATCCAGTAATTTACAAGCAACTGACTTTTTTATTCAAGGAAATGTGTCACCAAAATGTTATCATGTGTACATACGACAGGTCAGCCAGTTTCATAGGTACAAATCTGCTTTAGCAGCATTTAGAAAGCATTAAGAAAATTGCTTTACGGCAGCCACATGGTCCTTAGACACAATGGGTAGGGCAATGAGGGGCCTCTTTCACACTAGCGGCAGCACGGATCCGGCACCTAAAGGGTGCCGACGGATCCGTACTGCTGCTGATACATGTGTGGAGCCGGAGCAGCGGTCCGGCCCCACACATGTTGACACAGACATGTGTCATACATACACACACACATACACACAAACACATACATACTTACATACTCCAGCCAGGGACGCCGGCAGCACGACTTCACGCGCCTCCTGCGCGCAGTGATGACGATTCCCCACAGCGCCCTCTGCTGGGCACAGTGGGGAAACGTCATAGCTGCGCGCAGGAGGCGCGTGAAGACACGCTGCCGGTGTCCCTGCCTGGAGTATGTGAGTATGTATGTGTTTGTGTGTATATGTGAGTTTGTATGTATGTCTGTATGTATCTCTGTATATGTGTAGCCGGATCCGGAATGACCCCCCATTGCAAGTCAATGGAGGACAGATCCAGATTACTGGTGTGTCACACCAAACGGATCCGTCCCCATTGGCTTGCATTGGGGGTCATTCCGGATCCGTCTTGGTGCGGATGCCTGGACCGGAGAGAAAACCGCAGCATGCTGCGGTTTGTTCTCCGGTCTGAAGACGGAACGGAATGCTTTCAGGAGCATTCCGTTGTCTTCAGTTCAGTTTTGTCCCCATTGACAATGAATGGGGACAAAACGAAAGAGTTTTTTTCCGGTATTGAGCCCCTATGACGGAACTCAATACCGGAATTTAAAAACGCTAGTGTGAAAGTAGCCTTACCAGGCATGATCTGTGACGTGTCAAGAGGTCATTGTACAAGAAAAGAATAGATAAACTTTGACAATCGCCTATTGTGAATTGTAGATCCTGTCTTATCTATACACAGAGGTGGTATCATTATAGGCACAATTAGAATGACAGATAAACAGGTAACTGCATTAAAGTGATCTGTACAGACCAAGAGGTGGCATTAATTATTAGACTTAGTGGCCCGTGTGAAAACTGCAGGATATTATGGTTTTTGTTTAAATGTTATTGGCATGGAAAATTAAAAATAAAATCAAAAATTTGTCTAAAATATGTTAAACAAATTTTTTGATGACATGTTTTCTTTAACATGTCACCCAGTTTGGGCAAACTGAAATGGCCTGTCACGTAACCGGTAGGAAATAGTTCAGCCCTGAGCTCGACCCCACACCACTGTCCCTACCTACTGTCACATTCCTTCCTAACGGACGGTGCGCAACTGGATGGCGGTCCCTAGCTTACTTACATGCAGTGCCTTACAGGGAGAGGGAACAAAGGGAGAAAACAACAAAGACAGAAAACACGGACACGAGAATGTTTACCAATCTGAGGTCAAAAGCCAGGAAGTCAGGTCAGAGCACAGGAAAACACAGGATCAAAGTGGAATACAAGCTGAGGTCAGAAGCTAAGAGGTCACGTAAGTACAAGGGGTAACACAAGGACGAAGTCAAAAACAAGCCAAGGTCAAAATACAAAAGTTGCACATGCAGTAAATTGGCTGGTGAGGTAATAAGACCAATTACAGGCAACCTGCGGCCAGCAGGCTGCCTGTTTAAATAGGCCCAATTGATGGGTCACGTGACGTGACCAGCATCACGTGACCCATGTCCGGTATACTAACACACCTGAGCACTGACTCATTAACGTCGGCTCTCAGTCCCTCCTCTACTCATTGTCTAGGGGATGGAGGACGCCGGCCACACTGAGGATGCATATATGGCCGGGTCCTCCCCGCTGCCTCATTGCTATGAAGATGAGGACGCCAGCTGCGTCCTCGCTCCTGCACACAAGCGGGAAACCGGTGGCACTGCAGGGAGGGAGCCCACCGACACCAACTGAAAAACAAATTCCAACAGGTGATTCCCCCAAAAGTAGCTGCTCCTGATGCCAATCTGTCATCTGGAAGGACTTCTGAACACATCATGGAAGCAGGGAGATGAAGCTCTACAGAAGTTTCAAAAATTGTTTTATTCTTCCTTATGCAGAGATGTCACCACCCAGTCCATTTTAAGTAAAAAAGAAGGTTTATCAAAAATATTTTAAATGGAGGAGCGTAGTCATGTAAACATGTTTGCAGTATGGATTTTACACCAGCCACTGCTACAAAGTGTAATAACTTACAACCTCCTGCAGTACAAGTATATTTGTCCGGGTCTACATAGCCAAAAATAGCCCATATGGGGTCAGGTGCATAGTGGTAAAGGATTGGATCCGAGCCCAGAAGGGCCTGACAACTCGGCGGGACCAAAAACAGTGGAACAAGATGACATCAGCAGCATGACATTTAAAACACTTGTAAATGGTGTAAAGACCCATCCTGTGTCCTTTCAGTAGGGTGAGATATGACATATGGCAGATCTTTAATCTCATTTCCAAGAACTGAGCTGAGGGCAGGAATTTGTGAGCCTGATCTAGGGTTTCTAGAATCAGCCTATAGAACAAAGTAGGATAATCTAGTATCCATTTTGTCAATAGAAACTGAGAATGGGATGAGACCAAAAATGTGTCAATGAATTTGTAGAGTAGTTTATGGCTTTCTGGCCAGTCATGGTGTGTCATCTAGTAAACCGTTTAAACAGGTATGTATTCCACTTCCTTTCTGATAGGTGGGTTAAGATTTTGGTCACATAACTCTTCACTTGCATGTAATGAAATGAGCTAAACTCACTGTTCACATACAGCCACACGGTCAGGTATCCTAATGTAGTTTTGAAAACTAAAACCAGGAGACGTCACATCTGTTCTTAATACTTTCTCTCTTTTTATGATCCACTCTTGATTTTGGCTTCCAAAACTAGAAAAGGAAGACTGACTGTGCAGCTTTACCATTAGGGTATTTGGAGCACAGCTTTTCAATAGACTACATGCGGTTTTTCTCAAAATGGACTGATGTCACAACAGCATCCTTAGCAACAGGATGCAATGCCCTCTTTCTACCTACAGCGGGCCTGTGCTGGAGGAGATTAGCAGTGGGGTGATTGCTCAGCTGCTCTATTCCTGTGTGCTAGTGTTTCTGAATAATAGAGCACCTATCAGGTGCTGATCCAGGGACTCAGTGTTCCATTTAAACCCCTTCCTGGCCATTCACCAGCGCCAGTTATTGTCTTGTTTGGGTTCACTAGCTAGATTCCTGTTTCTTGCTCCTGTGCTGATTTGAATTGCTCGTGTTTTTTACCTCTCATTTTTGTAATGTGTTGTCCTTCTGGTTCCAGGGGCGGATTGGCCATAGACCTTACAGGGAAATTTCCCGGTGGGCCGATGCCCAGGGCGCCATCTGGGCCCTCCTAATTGCCAGCAAGTGGAAGTTTTTGGGGATGTATTTTGTACTGCTGGCAGTATTTTGTGATGGACTGTGGTATTTGGCTCTGTTGGGGTGGTATAATGTGCCACAATATGGTATTGCTGGCCCTGCTTTCCATCAATTTGGACCCAACTACAAAATGGGGACACTTTTAGTATTTTTTCCAGGGCCACTTTAAGTTCCCAGTCCGTCCCTGCCTGGTTCTAACCCATTTATGTACGACTGTCTCTTTGTGTCGTTTGTCTCTAGGTGTTTGTCTGTCTCTTTACTTTAGTAGCATAGGGACTGTCGACCAGTTGCGGTCTTGCTACCTAGGACTTGCACTACAAGTAGGTAGGGAAAGTGGGCTGAGTTCTAGGTTAGGGCTCACTGTCCATGTCTGCTCTTCCTACAGGCGTTTCAAGAAGAAGATCGTAAGAAAAGAAAATCCCTAGTGGTTTATTATACCTTCATAGTTGTGATATTAAGAGACTAAGATAGTGCAACATTAATATCCACTTATGACCTGAATTATAGCAATTCCACATTAAGCAGATAGGGAAAGGATGTCACATGATGTCCCCTGTAGTCTCCATTCCATTGTTCCTTTAAAATAACAATGAAGGGTCCATAATAACAACTCTCGCCTGGGAGTAGTATAGAAAGGGAATGAGGACAAGGGTGCAGAGTAACAATAAGGCAGACAGGAGTAGGGGCGCCAACAGCTCCCAGTAGTAAAGTAAATGGTGATAGGAGACGAAAGTACTTACCTTGCTCGTGGAGTCCACCAAGATCCAGGGTCACCACTGGCTGGTGCACTGCACAAAACAGGAGACTTTCCTAGACTGCTTCGGGCCCTCCCATTTAAGGCCTTCTCCAGCAAAGTTGTTGCCCCATTTAGAAAGTATCAGGAGCTACTCATGGGTCACAGCCACCGCCAGATGATGGAGTAATCTGAATGGTTCTCCGGTGGCAGCCATGTGGTGACAGCTACATGTGAAGTCATCCTAAATGGGATACAACCCAGGACCTTCCCACCTGTTTTTGCAGATGTTGTATTATAAGCCTCTGTTTTCTGGCAGCGAGATCTGGTGTGTGACATGAATACTGAACAAATCCTGTTATTACTGTACATTTTGTGCAGTACCTAAAACATGGAAATATGCCAACATCTAGGCTTCACTGATGCCTGAATAATCCCTATATCTGTCTGTCATTGTTGCAGCTGGTTCTTTGCCATTTACTACTACCGCCTGCAGATGGCTTCTGTGAGCATGATTAGTGACAATGCAGTGCAATATTTCTAAATTTGTCTTTCAGTCTCATTACATTAGTATGACGGTATCCATAGCATATTCACTAAAGCCACAAGGCTTATGTTAATCCAGTAGCTGGTGGGTTTTGCTGTAGTCAGCTATATGCCAAACTGTGTTACCCTGTGAAGATATGTCTTTGTTGTCTTCTTAAACCTGCTTGTGTTTCACAATGAATCCCTGCATAGTTCAAATGTTATATTATATATTGAAGACTTAAGTCAATAACATTGACACTTATAACAAAGCAGATGTGAATCAGTTGAACAGATTTGACTTAGGGCTACTTCTAAGTGCTGCCCCTGGTCAGATAGGTGTAGGTCCCACCTCTGAGACCTGCACCTATCTCTAGAACAAACACCTGAAAGCAGGGGTGGGATTCAAATTTTTAACAACAGGTTCCCTACTCAACGGCAGACACGCGGCGTCGTGACACATGTTTACATACCATATACATGCAACACACATCTACATAAATACACCACATACATGGTACACATACATAAATATACCATATATACACTACACATACATACCACCCAACTAAGGAGCTAAACTATCAGCGGCGCACAAAGCAATGGAAGTGAACATCTCCAGCTGCCCTGCCGCCACCAGAACACCAGATCGGGAATCAACCGGTAACACGATTCTCCGATCCAGTTGTAATTTTAACAACCGGATCTGGAGAACTGGCTGAATCCCATGCCTGCCTGAAAGTGTAGGAGTGTACACTGCGCATGCGTGATGTGCCCTCCATTTTCTTATAGGGGAGGTCTGAAAATATATTTTGAATAGAAATGAAAGGAGAGAGCACCATGCAAGCATGGCCACCTCTCTTTTCATTTCTATGGGACTGCCAGAGATAGCAGAGCCAGAGCTTGTCCCATAGAAATGAATGGAGGATTGGCTGCACATGCACGAGTCCTGTTCTGGAGGTAGGTGTGGGTCCCACCTCTGGGACTTACACCTATCTGACATTGGTGACATATCCTAGTAATATGCCACTAATGCCTAAAATGTGACAATCCTTTAATAAATAAATTGACAACTGGGAGCGTGAACCTCAGATGCTTTTACGTTCTCTAATTAGTGTGTTAGAGCAACTTGCTCTCCTGAGACTTACAGCATCACATTACAGTCGAATCTGTTGATTCTAGCACAGTGTGTTATACATTTATAGTGCTAAAAAAAGGCTTTAGACAGCTCCTTTAAACTAAAAATATAAAAAGGAATAACAATGAGAAAAAAAATGAAAAGATTTGTCAGGTCCTCAGGGCCACAATTAGATGAGTCCTCAAGGTGTTAAACTTTTGTGGGCTACAAAATAAAAAAAATCTACTTTGTTTTTCTGGTTCTGCAAGGAGACTTACTGCTTTGGATGCAGCTGGCGAGTTTGTTGTCAGAACATATCAGAATCTAAAACCTAAACACATTTGCTTCATTGGTTTGTCAAACTAAACAAGCTTAGCGTAGGCTGCATACAGATAACTTGTAAAATGTATCCTGCAAGTCAGCAGTTTCTTAGGTTACTCTATCTAGCTTAGAGGACATGAAATGACCACGAAATGAAAGGTAATTATACAGCATGCCTAGTGTCTAAAGGATACATTTCCCACACAGTGTTGGAGAGGCAACCGAGCAGTAGCACTATTTCATATTTTACATTTAAAAGGGTTCTCTGTGATTTTGATGTTTGATAGCTTATCCTCAGGATAGGTCATCAATAGATCGGCGGGGGTCTGACTCTTGGCACTCCCACCGATAAGCTGTTTGAAAGCACTGTGGCACTCCGTGAGCACTTAGGCGTCTTCCTAGGCTAATGCCGTCACGTTCATCAGATGGCCTAGTTGCTGCTCAACCCCATACAAGTGAAAGGGACTGAGTTGCAATACCAAGCACAGCCAGTATGCAATGGACGGCGCTGTGCTTGGTAAGCTGTGAGGAGGCTGCAGCACTTACAGGAGCTCAGTGCACACCTCAAACAGGTCTGGCAGGGGTGCTGGGTGTTGGACCTCCACTGATCTGATACTGATGACCTATACTGAAGATAGGCCATCAATATCAAAATCCTGTAGAACCCCTTTAAAAATTTTAATTTACAGTCCATTTTCTGTATTTACCTTCAGTGATATATACTTAGTAAAGAGGACGGCAGGAAGTCAAACCCTTTTTGGCCAAAATGTAAAACTGGTGTGCTCTTGGGTTTTACTCTTCTGTGATGCCTTTAAATTGGGGAATATTAAAAAAAATGGGTGGGAGAGGTTGAAATTTTTTTTTACCCTTCAGTGATTCCCTGCTGCTGCCATTCTGATGTTATATCTAAATAGTTTGGACTGTTCTGTCAGCCAGTTGGCTGCAGGGGTGACCCGCCTCAGCCAGAGATTGACTAAGTTGGTGGTCAAGGCCATTTCCTGTGTGCCAAGATGAGACCAGGAAGTGGGGAGCAGGGGCCACCTGAAAAAACTTTGAACAGCAGCAGTGTGGGATTGGAGAAGTGAGTAATGACTGTCTTCAATTTTTAACTACTTCTGGCTTTTGCAGCAATCACATGATGTAACATCATGTCACCACTACAGTCAGGTAAACAGTTCTTCTGGATGTAGATGGTCAGCACTGCTGGCCACTATTGCTTTATAGCTAGGAATGTTGACACCACTTCTGAGTCTGACACTTATGCCATGTCGGTGCTCAACAGAGAAAAAAGTCCATATATTCAAGAAAACAAAAAAAAAAGAAAACACTGTGGCACTTGCCAATATAAAATCGTCCCTTTATTCCTTCATCTTAAAAGTAGTTACATGGGTAATGGGACGCGGGCATGCCAAGAGCACTGGAGTATGATTGTCTTAGGCTACTTTCACACTTGCGTTGGTCTTTTCCGTTATTGAGATGCGGCAGAGTTTCCATGTGTGATGTCTTCCGCAGTGTATGAGACGAATGCTGTAGAAAGGGGGAGACGGTGGGCAGTTACTGTAAATGAACATTTGTCCATGTGACAGCTGTCCATGACAAACTTCAGTGACTGGAGGAGGTGAAATATATTTGCCTTGGACACCAAGAGACTTTCTCCTGCTCTTGCACAAAAATCTTGTACATGTTTAAAAGGGTTATGGAAACCTGGAAGCCTGGAAATGCCCCCCACCCCCATGTGCCCAGGCCCCTCACACTGATTCTACTTACTTGCACCGCTCCTGGTCCCTGCACGGCAGCCACCGCCTCTCCCCTTGCGCGGATGAAAACTTCCAGTGTCGGGGGTAGCAAATGGCAGGCGGTGACAGGGACGAGTTTCCATAGCATCGCGGCTCACACTAGGGAGGCTCGTCCCCGTCACCACCTGCCATTGGCTGTCCCCACAACACCAGATGCTTTCATCTGCACACAGGGAGAAGCAGTGGCGACCGTGCGGGGACCAGGAGCGGAAGGATTGGGGAGCCAGATAAGTAGAATCAGTGTGGGGGGGCCCGAGCATATGGGCGGGAGCCATTTCCAGGCTCGGATAACCCCTTTATATTTTCAATGTTCCTGCAATATTTCTCTTTCACTGAAGGCTTTCAGACATCTTACTAGGAGCGTGTTATGAAGGGTGTACCTCTTCAAAGAAAAGCAAAACTGCATAGTATATATATATATATATATATATATATATATATATACTGTATATATATATATATATATATATATATATATATATATATATATATAAACACTTGGAAAATGCAATTGAGCACAACCAAGATGGTGCCCCATTTATTTGGGGTTTTACAGCAGGACATGTGTTGAGGCAGGATCACATTAATACTGGGTCGCATCTCTGCTGGGTTCTGTGCATGGGAGATCCGTCACCCTATCCAGTCCCAGACATTCTCAATAGGAAAGCGATCTGGTCATCAAGCTGGCCAAGGTAGCTGCTTGATACTGTGAAGTGCATGTTATGTAGTGCAGGAAATGTGTGGGTAGACGTTATCTTGTTGGAACACCACTTCTCCTAACTCAAGTCAAAAAAGGTGGTAGGACTGGCTTCACAATGACCGGGACATATCAAAGGCTGGTCAGTGTTCCCTTGAATACCAGACATGAATGGACATGATAGCTAATGGTGCACCACATCATGACACCTGGTGTTGGGGACTGTCCTGTTTGTCTCCACAGTATTTATGATGGCAGTAGGTGCTCTCCAGCCCTTCTGTGAACTCTGATGCAACCATCATTAGTACCAAGGCAGAACCTAATTTCATCACTGATCACTACTCTTAGCCATTGATGTCACATAAGGGTATAAATCGTCATTGAGAACAGAATAAGCCATTTTACTATTATCTGATATAAACTGAACATGCTCATTTATGCTTAAAATATCATAACTTAATCTATGCATTTAGAAACTTATGAGTTTAAGGAACTGACTGTTAGTATAAGTCATCTGACTTTCTCTTCATTTAGACTGACATACCACAAGGAAGCCATGTTCACACGCAACAGATCTTGGCTGGATAAAACAAAACTATAGGATAGTGCATGCTGAAAATGTTTTGCATGTACTCAAATACATGCAGATTTTCTTCTATATAGTTTCATCCACAGAATATCATAGTAGAAAAAGGGTATATCCTGGCACATCACACTGGACACCACCTATCACCATTCACTCCTTGGCTAAGCCTATATGCTTGCTTTCCTGTGGGTAGATACAAAATTCTGTCCCCAGAATACCCCAGGCTGTGCAAAGCCTAATACAGTACTCAATCCTATAGGGCCCCACCCTTATCTGCTGGAATACCCCTTATCTATGCTAGGAATATTCTCACTCACTCACTTGTCCCAGAGCTCAGCTGCAGAGTAAGCAACTAACTGCTATCATACAACCTCATACAGAAAGAAGAGGAGATCATGATCCTCCAGGGTCATACATAGATATCATAGGGCCCTACAGAAAAAATGTTAGCCTAACCCTTAAAAGGGTTTTATGAGATGTAAATACTGATGACCTATCCTCTGGATAGATCATCAGTATCTGATCAGTGAGGGTCCGACACCCAGAACCCCCATTGAACAACTCTTTGAGAAACCATTGGCATTCCTGTGAGCGCCGCGGCCTTCTCCGCGCTCACCAAGCACAGCGGCTGTGCTTAGTATCGTAGCTCAGTGCCATTTACTTCTATGAGGCTCAGCTGCTCTTAGGCCGTTTGACCGAACGGGACGTCATTCGGCCTTGGGAAAGCTGAGAAAAGGCTGAAGTGTTACTGCAGGCGCCCCTACCTTCTTCAACAGCTGATCAGCAGGGGTGCCTGGTGGCAGACCCCCATTGATTAGATACTGATGACCTATCCAGAGGATAGGTCATCAGTATTTAAAGGGTTATTCCCATCTTGCACAATGGGGGCATATCGCTAGGATATGCCCCCATTGTCCTATAGGTGCAGGTCCCACCACTGGGACCCGCACCTATATCGAGAACGGGGCCGCGAAAGTGAAGGAGGGCACGCCGCGCATGCGCGGCCACCCTCCATTCATTTGTATGGGGCCACCGAAAATAGCCGGCTCGGCTATTTCCGTTGGCTCCATAGAAATGAATGGGAGCGCACCGCGCATGCGCGGCCCAGCTCCCATTCATTTATATAGAGCCGACGGAAATAGCCGAGCCAGTGCTCGGCTATTTTCGGCGGCCCCATACAAATGAAGGAAGGGCGGCCACACATGTGCGGTGCGCCCTCCTTCACTTTCGCGGCCCCGTTCTCGATATAGGTGCGGGTCCCAGCGGTGGGACCCGCACCTATAGGACAATGGGGGCATTTCCTAGTGATATGCACCCATTGTCCAAAATGGGAATAACCCTTTAAGTCTCAAAAAATCCCTTTTAAGGCACCTTCCCCTGTGGGAGGGTTCCTAGCTTGCTTGTTGCTGCTAAAGTGTGTCAATTTCCTGGGTATTGACCCTCCATTGCCTGACCTGACCTGTGCTTGTTCTCCATTTTCACCTTTTGCCACCTGCCCTGACCTCAGGCAGGATTTCACATACGCTGCCTGCCCTGACCTCAGCCTGTCCCTGATTCCTCAGTGCTCTGTATCAATGTCTCTTGATCGCTGTGGGTCAGCTGTCAATCATACAGAGACTACTCCAGGAGGTAGCAGACTGGTGGTTCCTCTGCAGCGAAGTCCTTGTACAGGGATTAAAAAGTGAATACCAGGGGACTGCCAGGATAACACTCTTAGGAATAGCCCAAAGTCAAATCTTTTGGTTGACACAATGGATCCACACCCACTGCTGTAACACAATACACATGTGAACAGAGCCTATTGTGTATGGTGGTATCTGAAATGTTCACATGGGGATGTGATTAATCACATTGGATTTTAGCATAAATGGTCTTTTGTTCTCACTGTAGATAAGCAGCAGTAAATTTGTCTGGCAGCAACTTATCCATCTCAATTTACAGAAAGGGGACAGTCGAGGAAACAAATGTTAGCTAAGGCCTCTTTCACTTTAGCTGCACCATGGATCCGGCAGGTGAAGGGTGCTGCCGGATCCGTGCTGCCGCAGAGACATGTGTGGGGCCGGACCGCGCTCCAGCCCCACACATGCCACACAGTACATACACACACACACAGACATATACACATACAAATACACATACATACTTACATGCTCCCGGCAGGTCTCCACAGCACAGTACAGGAGCCGGACGGAGCGCACATAGGACGATTCCCCACAGCGCCCTCTGCTGGGCGCCGGGTGGAATCGTCCTATGTGTGCGCCGTCCTGCTCCTCCTGCACCATGGTGACCTGCCAGGAGCATGTAAGTATGTATGTGTATTTGTACATGTATGTTTATGTGTATGTCTGTATATGTGTATGTCTGTATGTGTGTATGTATATGTGTGTGTAATGTGTGTTAATATCTTTAAAGATGTAGTTTGAGTTCTTTAACTTGGAGGATAGGTCAGTTCCCTCACATACTGGATTAATTGAATCGTTTGCGCGAACACAGTCGTTATGGGGAAGGGTGATATCATTAGCGATTGCTTCTCCCCATACTCTGGAGGAGATCGCTGCATTTAAATACAGATGTCTCCTCCGCTAGTGACCAGCAGATTGTTGGGAAGAAACACTCCCATTCCGACAATCTGCTGGTACATCATCCCGTGTAAAGGGATCTTAAAGGGGTTGTGTCACTTTATTGTTATTATCCATATTGCTTCCTTTGCTGGCTGGATTCATTTTTCACATTATACACTTCTTGTTTCCATGGTTACGTCCACCTTGCAATAAATCAGCGGTGGCCGGGCTTGCACACTATAGGAAAAAGTGGTAGCCTCTCTGTTGGCTGGGACCGTAGAAGCACACATAGGCTGGTGCTTTTTTCTATAGTGTGCATGCACGGCCACTGCTGATGAATTGCAGGGTGGTCATAACCATGGAAACTAGCAGTGTATAATGTGATGGAAAAATGAATCCAACCAGCAAAGGAAGCAATATGGACAATCACAATACATTAGGAAGTGACATGTATTAACTTTCTCTACATAATAAATGCCATTTGCTGAAGTGAGAAAACCCCTTTAACCCATTCAAGACACAGCCAGTTTTCACCTTAAGCTACATTTTTCAAATCTGACATGTTTCACTTTATGTGGTAATAACTCTGGAACGCTTTTACTTATTTACGCGATTCTGAGATTTTTTTCTCGTGACATATTGTACTTCATGCTAGTGGTAAATTTGAGTCAATATGTTTCACCTTTATTTATAAAAAATTCCAAAATTTACAGAAAATTTTGAAAAATTCATAATTTTTGAAAATTTGAATGCCTCTGCTTTTAAAGCAGATTGTGATACCTCATAAAATAGTTGTTACTGTACATTTCCCAGATATCTACTTCATGTTGGCATCATTTTGTAAACATCATTTTATTTTTCAGGAAGTTAGAAGGCTTAGAATTTTAGAAGCTATTCTTAAAATTTTTAAGAAAATTTCCAAATCCCACTTTTCAAGGACCAGTTCAGTTATCAAGTCACTTTGTGGCGCTTACATAATAGAAACCACCCATAAATGACCCAATTTAGAAACTACACCCATTAAGTTAATCAAAACTTATTTTACAAACTTTGTTAACCCTTTAGGTTTTCCACAAGAATGAAAGGAAAATGGAGGTGAAATTTCAAAAATTCACTTTTTTTGCAGATTTTCCATTTTAATCTATTGTCCCTGTAACACAGCAAGGGTTAACAGCCAAAGAAAACTCAATATTTATTACCCTGATTCTGCAGTTTACAGAAACACCCCACTTGTGATGGTAAACTGCTGTAGGGGAACATAGCAGGGTGCAGAGGGAAAAGAACGCCATATGATTTTTGGAGGGCAGATGTCGCTGGGATAATTTTAAGTTGCCATGTCTCATTTGGAGACCCCCTAATGCACCCCTAGAGTAGAAACTCCCAAAAAGTGACCCCATTATGTAAACTACAAGATGAGGTGACAGTTTTATTGGTATTATTTTGGGGTACATATGATTTTTGATTGCTCAGTAGTACGCTTTTTGCGAGGCAAGGTAACAAACAAATGGCTGTTGTGGCACAGTTTTTATTTTTTGTTTTTTACTGAGTTCTCCTGAGAGGATAGATCATGTGTTGCTTTTATAGAGCAGGTTGATACAGACGCGACAATACCAAATATGTGTATTTTTTTCTGTTGTTTCAGTTCTACATAATAAAGCATTTTTCAAAACAAAAATTATGTTTCTGTGTCTTCATTTTCTAAAAGCTACATTTCTTTTATTTTTCTGCCGATCGTCTTGTGTAGGGGCTCATTTTTTGCGGAATGAGTTGACGTTTTTATAGGTAGCATTTTTGGGTACACTTTATGTGGCAAAGGGACCAACAAAAATGGTTGTTTTGGCAGTTTATTTATTTATTTTTTTTATGAAATTCACCTTAGGGGTTAGATCATGTGATATTTTTATAGAGCAAGTTTTTAGGGACGCGGCGATACCTAATAGGTCTACTTTCTTTTTGTGTATTTTAGTTTTACACAATAAAAGCATCTTTAAAAAAAAAAAATCATGTTTTAGCATCTCCATTTTCTGAAAGCTATATTTTTTTTATTTTTTTGGCGATTATCTTATGTAGGGGGTCATTTTTTGCGGAAAGAGATGACGGTTTGATTGGTACCATTTTGGGGTGTGTATGACTTTTTGATCGCTTGTTATAACAGTTTTTGTGATGAAAGGTGACAAAAAATGGCATTTTTTGCAGTTTTTATTTTTTTATGGTGTTCACCTTAGGGGGTAAGTCATATAATATTTTTATAGAGGAAGTCATTACGGACGTGGAGATACCTAATATGTCTACTTTTTTACATTTATTTCAGTTTCATACAATAAAAGCTTTTTTTTTTAAGAAAAAGAAATCATGTTTTAGTGTCTCCATTTTCTGAAAGCCATATTTTTTTAATCTTTTGGGAAATTGTCTTAGGTAGGGTGTCATTTTTTGCGGGAAGAGATGACGGTTTGATTGGCACTATTTTGGCGTACATACATCTTTTTTATCTTTGTGATGTAAGGTGACCAAAAAATGGCTTCCGCTCAGTGTTTTTTTACATTTTTTTTACGGCGTTCACCTGAGGTGATAGATCATGTGATCTTTTTATAGAGCACTTTGTGACGGACACGGCGATACCTAATATGTGTGTTTTTTATTTTTTTTTAAAAAACATTATTTTATGGTGAGGGGGCGTTTTTTTCTTTTTTTTACTTGAAACTTTCTTTTTTTATTATTAAAAAAAAACAAAACACTTTTTTTTACTTTTTACATTTGTCCCACTCTGGGACTTCACGTTTTCAGGGTTTGATCCCTGTTCAATTCAGTACAATACGTTCTGTATTGTACTGAATTGAACTGTCAGCGTCTCACTGTGTAAGATTCTGACAGGTTGCCTAGGAGACCCAACCTGCAGGCTGGATCCCCTCGGCTTCTGTACATGGCAGACTCCGATGCCTGTGTAATGGATCGGCGCTGCCATGGCAACCATCAGAGCTCCCTCCCTCTCTTAGACCCCACACATACCGCGGTCAGAGCTGACCGCGGCATGTGAAGGATTAATCCGCCGGCATCACCACGCACAGCGATGCCGGCAGATGCAGCAGGGGCCGCACCCGCCCGATCATGTCACGTACATGCACGTGAGGATGCGGCAATTAGCCGCATTCGCTCACGTACATGTACGTGACATTGTGGGAAGGGGTTAAAGGTGGATTTAGACGAGCAGATAATCATTATGATTCCAATGCAAGCAATGGAAGATAAATAATATCTGTGCTGATGACATACGACTTTACACTTCATCTGCCAACATCACCCCTGCTGTATTACAGAACATCAGTGACTGTCTGTCCACCGTCTCTAATATCATGTCCTCTCTCTATCTGAAACTGAATCTTTTCAAAAACTGAACTTCTTGTGTTCAGTTTTTTTAACCTACCTAAATCTGATATCTCCCTCTCAGTGTATGGCACTATCATTACCCCTAGGCAGTACGCCCGCTGTCTTGGTGTTATGTTTGACATGGATCTTTCCTTTGTCCCCTATATTCAATCTCTCACCCGCTTATGTCACCTGCACCTTAAAAATATCTCTAGAATCTGAATCTTTCTCACTAATCAAACAAAACAATAGCTGAACTTAGGGAGAACTACTACAAAAAACATGCCGGAGCTTCATTTAATCCTTTCAGTACCGGGCCACTTTTCACCTCAAATCCCAGGACGTTTTTTGCAAATCTGACATGTGTCACTTTATGTGGTAATAACTTTGGAACGCTTTTACTTATTCAGGCCATTCTAAGATTGTTTTCTCGTCACATATTGTGCTTCACGATAGTAGTAAATTTGTGGCAAAATATTTCATTTTTATTTATAAAAAAAATACCAAATTTAGCAAAAATTTGCAAATTTCAAAATTTCAATTTCTCTACTTTCAAAATATATAGTAATACCTCCAAAAATAGTTATTATTTTACATTCCCCATATGTATACTTTATGTTGGCATCATTTTATAAATGTCATTTTACTTTTTTGGGATGTTAGAGGGCTTAGAAGTTTAGAAGCCATTTTTAAAATTTTCACCAAAATTTCCAAAACCATTTTTTTAAGCACCAATTCAGATATAAAGTGATTTTGAGTGGCTTACGTAATGGAAACAACACATAAATGACCCCATTTTAGAAACTACACCCCTCAAATTATAAAAAACTGCTGTTTTTGTTAACCCTTGAGGTGTTCCACAAGAATTAAGGGGAAAATGGAGGTGAAATTTCAAAATTTCACTTTTTTGGTAGATTATTCATGTTAATAATTTTTTTCTTGTAAAACAGCAAGGGTTAACAGCAAACTAAACCTCAATATACATTACTCTGATTCTGCAGTTTACAGAAATACCCCATATGTGGTGGTAAACGTCTCTATGGGTTTGTGGCAGTGGTCAGAAGGAAAGGAGCGCCATACGGATTTTGGAGGCAAATTTTGCTAGAATGGTTTTTAGGCACCATTTTGTAATTGAGAGACCCTGACGTACCCCTACAGTGGAAACCCTCAAAAGCGTTTTATGGAATTTGGAAACACTTGGCTGTGAAAATGAAAAGTTTCATTTCTTCCAATAAAATGTTGCTTTAGCCCCAAATTTTTCATTTTCACAAGCGGTAACAGGAGAAAAGCACCCCATAATTTGTTACCCTTTTTCTCCTGAATATGGCAACACTCCATATGTGGTGGTAAACTGATGTGGGGGCACATGGCAGGACTCAGAACAGAAGGAGCGCCATATGGATTTTACAACACAGATTTTGATGGATTGGTTTGCGGGAGCCATTGATTTTTATTTTTTTGAGTTATTGTCTTATGTGGGGGCTAATTTTTTGCGGGTCGAGATGACGGTTTGATTGGTACCATTTTGGGGTACATACGCCTTTTTGATCGTGTGGTATTACACTTTTTGTGAGGCAAGGTGAAAAAAAATGGCTGTTATGGCATAGTTTGTTTTAAAAAATTTTCACAGCATTCGCCTGGGGGGCCATCTCATGTAATATTTTTATAGAGCAGGTTGTTACGGACACGGTGATACCCAATATGTCTAACTTTTTTATTTTTGGAAAGTTTTACACATTAGATTTATTTTTGAACAGAATAAAATCTTTTTTTTGTGTTGCCATTTTCAGACAGCCATATTTTTTTATTTTTCCGGCGATTGTCTCAGGTAGGGTATCATTTTTGCGGGATAAGATGACGGTTTGATTGGTACCATTTTGGGATAAATACGCCTTTTTGATCGCCTGCTATTACACTTTTTGTGAGGCAAGAGGGAAAAAAATGGTTGTTTTGGCATAGTTTTTTTTTTATTTTTTGCAGCATTCGCCTGGGGGGCCATCTTATGTAATATTGTTATAGAGCAGGTTGTTATGGACGCGGCGGTACCCAATATGTCTAACTTTTTTATTTTTGGAAAGTTTTACACATTAGATTTATTTTTGAACAGAATAAAATCTTTTTTTTGTGTTGCCATTTTCAGACAACCATATTTTTTTATTTTTCCGGCGATTGTCTCAGGTAGGGTATCATTTTTGCAGGATAAGATGACGGTTTGATTGGTACCATTTTGGGATAAATACGCCTTTTTGATCGCCTGCTATTACACTTTTTGTAAGGGAAGGTGACCAAAATATGTCTGTTTTGGCACTTTTTTTTTGTTTTTTTTTACTGCGTTCACCTGGCGATACCTAATATGTTTATCTTTATTTTTTTTACCTTTTTTTTTACAATTTTTTTTAGCTTTTTTTTTTGGAAAATTGCGTTTTTTTACTTGAAACTTTTATTATTATTTTTTTTAGGAAACTTTATTTTTTAACTTTTTTTTTTACTTTATTTAACTTTTGGGGGTCTGATCCCCTTTACAATGCAGTACAATACTTTTGTATTGTACTGCATTGGCTGTAAGTGTATTACTCAATGTAATACACTTACAGCCTGCTTCCTGTGTGATCCAGGGGGCTAGATCTTCTAGTCTGTTCTCTTTCCCTCAGGAGTACCCTCTCAGTTAAGTAACTTTCTGGTACCTGTTCATTTTCAGGAGTGGTGTCTCCAGGATGAGGCTTCTCTCTTGGCCTACTTTGAAAGAGCTCTCACACACATGTTTTGCCTGTAGCTTCTCTACGGTAACACTTACTAACCAGGGGGTAGGCTAAGTCCATCACCATGATAAGCTAACCAAGTCTGACTGTGTTAACTACAGTATATATTGCCCATATATTGCCATTAGGTATACATAATACACAAAGAAATAAAGGGGTAATTTATTAAGACCGACGTTTTAGACGCCAGTCTTAATACACTCTATATCTGGCAGTGGATCCCCTGAAGTTATGAAGAGGCACCGACCTCTACATAACTTAGGCGCATCCAGCGCCAGGCTAAATGTATGGCAACTTCCTTGCTGTCTTACGTTTAGACCTTTTTCTACTCCTAAAACAGGTGTAGAAAATGATGAATGAGACGGGCCTTTCAACCCGTCCCTGTCACGTCCACTTTTTTAGACCTGGCGCGAGCAGGGAGAAGTCGCAGATTGCGGCGCAAATAACCTTTGCGCCACAATCTGCGCCAGAAATACGCTTAATATAGGCGTATTTCTGGATAATAAATTACCCCCTAAGTTTTAACAGAAAATCGCAACTTTTAACTCAGTAACAGTAAATTAACATTTCACAATGTTCCTCTGGGGCACTGTTGTTGCTGTTATACGTGGCATAAGGATCTTGTTATTTAATAGTAATGATGGTACTCACAATGTCTCTTGGAATATATTCCATTGTTTTGCTGTGCATAGATTGTAGAATACTCCACAATTTCTTTGTAAAATTCAAAGGAGAGCAACAGGCATATGCCCTAAGTGCTCTAGTGAACCGGCTGACATGAAACATCTGTCATGGAGATGTCCTAAACTCCACCATTATTGGAATGAAGATACTTGGCACTCTTAGTGGGATTTTTCAAAATTAGGTTTTGCAATAATGCATATTGTTTTATTGGGGCATGCAACCCCTTTAAAGGGAGACCTTGGAAAATTAATTTCACGGCAGATCTGTGCAGCCTTTGGTTGCTGCAGACAGGTCTGGTTAGTTGCAGCCAGCCATACTGTGGGGTCACACACCCTTTGAGTGCTATAATCTTCAGATTAAAGCAATAAGGGGACACTTTGACAATACAGTGATGCCTTAGGATACAATATATTCAACATACAATGGTCTTTTCTGACCCATCGTAAGTTGAAACTAGACTCAACATACAATGCCTCAGCCAACCAATCAAGGCTACTTCTCTGGTAAAAAAGCTATATTAGGCTACTTCCACACCTGCGGCGCGAGACAACATGTTGTATTTTCGTTCCGGCCGCCTCTCAGCAGGGGTTGCTGTGCTGCGGCCGGATCCGCGGCCCGCCTTCATTACAGTGAATGGGGCTGGAGCGCAGTTCCAGCCCCACACATGCACCTGCGGCAGCACGGATCCGGCGGGCTGTTCACCCACCGGAACAGCCTGCCGGGGCCCCGCACCGCAGGTGTGGAAGTAGCCCCAGTTGCTAGTTAGCAGCTATTCCTGATTGTTATATGTAAGGACTTGTTGTATATGTAGGGCCGGATTGTCCATAGATCTTACAGGGAAATTTCCCGGTGGGCCGATGCCCAGGGGGCCGCTTGGGCCCTCCTCACAGCCGGCCAATGGAACTTTTTGGGGATGTATTTTGTGCTGCTGGCAGTATTTTGTGATGGACTGTGGTATTTGGCTCTGTTGGGGTGGTATAATGTGCTGCAATATGGTATTCCATCATTTTGGTTCCCATTACAAGATGGGGCCACTTTAAGTTCCCAATCCGCCTCTGTGTATATTTCTTAGTTATCTGCATATTTTTCTTAAATCTTCATTTTCTCTTATCTTGGATGACATTTTGGGGCTTTGGAACCGATTACTCAACTTACAAGGGTTTCAACATACAATGGTCGTCCTGGGACCAATTAATATTGTATCTTGAGGGACTACTGTATCTGTTTAATTAAAGTTAAACATTTTATTAAAAATGTTTCCATTTTCCCCTTCTCTCCTCTTGTAAAAAGATGGGTGGTGGTGGGAACTACAGAGGTGCACATAGCCTTTCTGCTGCCTGAGGCAAAAACTGAAATGGTGCCCCCCCATGCCAATTTCTTAACCTAACCCTTTGCCACAAAGTGCTCATTGCCCATAGCCCTTCTGCTGCCCTCCTCTTGCCTCTTCCTGGTTCTGCCTGAGGCGATCGCCTCACCTGGCCTTATTGGTGGTGCACCCCTGGGGAACTATAATATGTAATGTATACGTGGTAAGTTTCTATATTGTGGTTTTGGCAGTTGAAGAAATAAAGAAAAATCTTTCATAAATGTAGACGAGCAGACATACTATATTAACCAAACAGTTAGAAGTTATTGGACACAACATGTGAACATTGGTAAATGTGATACTGCATCAGTTCAGCATAAAACCAAGTGGGAAGCGTAGAAATTCAATTATAGCAGCTGATGCCATTAGTTCTGAGCAAGTTTAAACTGACAACAGGATGTCGAGATTTTATGCCAGCAGCGTTTCACTGGCAGGGTTAGTGCGTCATCTGCTCTGAAACCTTTGGTAATGAGGCCATCCTGTTCCTTGTAAAGTAGGGAATAGCAGCTATGATCCCGTAAAATAACAGAAAAGTCTTTGTCCTGTAATTTATAAGCTTAAGATACCGGATATACATATTTCTGAGTCTTCATTGTGCCAAATGGTGCATAAATAAATTTCCAGCAAAACTAGGAGGATTTGGCAGGTAATTAGGCATTATTATAGCACTTATATCTATCCCTACAATATGCACATTATGTAGAGTATATAGAAGAGCATATATCTCTTAATAATATAAAAATGAGTTTCTGTCTGTCTGTTCTCTATGCGCGACCAAACTACTGGACTGATTTTCACCAAATTCGGCACACAGGTACATCAGGTGTCCGGGAAGGTTTTAGACCAGGTCTCATCTCTCTAGGACATACCGTTCCTGAGATATTCCCAAAATATGATCTCCATTAGCCAACATTACAACTGGGAACTTTGGTTTTAAACTCCAACTGCCATTCTCTGCACAGACACACACAGGGATGGCAGGTTTCCATAACAACCAGGTAATTATCAGCAGCTGAGGATCTCATCCATTTCTATTTACTGACACTGTTAAAGGTATTCCAGTTACCATAAATATAACTTATAGATGTTTTCCTCCACTGTTGTCTATTGCGTGGGCTCATAAATAAGCATGGTATTGACCTTTAATTCAGGCCACCCTAAAAGAAGTACTTAAAACCCCCGCCCCAGGTCTCACTAAGCCACACCCCCGACTCCATCAGGCCACACCCCCTTTCACTCCGGAGCCAACAGAGATTGAAAAAATAAAGGTAAAAATCAACTTCTGTCAGCTGCAGGGATGGGTGGGAGGTTGACTTTCTTTCTGCAACAACACACACAAACATTAAATAAAATAGATTAAATACACCCATGCGAAGCATCTTGCTAATCCACGCCCCCGACTCTGTCAGGTCACGCCCCCTCCCACTCCGCAGCCAATGGGAATTGAAAAAATGAAGGTAAAAATAAACTTCTGTTTGCTGCAGGGGTGGGAGGGTGAATTTCTCTCTGCAACGACACACAAAAATTTTAGATGAAATAGACTAATTATAGACTACAACCGTTCGAAGCCTTTTGCTAAGCCACGCCCCATCTCTGTCAGGCCACGCCCCCTCTCACTCCGCAGCCATTCTGCAACGACACACAGAAACATTAAATGAAATAGATTAAATGCACCTATGCGAAGTGCTTTGCTAAGCCACGCCCCAACTCTGTAAGGCCACGCCCCCTCCCACTCCGCAGCCAACAGGGATTGAAAAAATAAAGGTAAAAATCAACTTCTGTCAGCTGTAGGGATGAGTGGGAGGTTGACTTTCTTTCTGCAACGACACACAGAAACATTAAATGAAATAGATTAAATACACCCATGTGAAGCGTCTTGCTAATCCACGCCCCCGACTCTGTCAGGTTACGCCCCCTACCACTCCGCAGCCAACGGGGATTGAAAAAATAAAGGTAAAAATGCAGGGGTGGGAGGGTGAATTTCTCTCTGCAACGACACACAAAAATTTTAGATAAAATAGACTTATTATAGACTACAACTGTTCGAATCGTCTTGCTAAGTCACGCCCCCAACTCTGTCAGACCACGCCCCCTCCCACTCTGCAGCCATTCTGCAACGACACACAGAAACATTAAATGAAATAGATTAAATCACCTATGCGAAGCGCTTTGCTAAGCCACACCCCCAACTCTGTCAGGTCATGCCCCCTCCCACTCCGCAGCCAACAGGGATTGAAAGAATGAAGGGAAAAATAAACTTCTGTCAGCTGCAGGGGTGGGAGGGTGAATTTCTCTCTGCAATGACACACAAAATTTAGACTACAACCGAAGCAGGGATTGAAAAAATGAAGGTAAAAATCAATTTCTGTCAGCTGCATTGACTTTCTCTCTGCAACGACACACAGAAACATTAAATGAAATAGATTAAATATACCCAGGCGAAGCTGGGTCTTTCTGCTAGTATATTATATATTTCCAATATTTTAAATATGAGTATATATGTCAATATGTCCTTATATTTCAAGCAGTTATCATTTGTTTTAAGCTTTGAGAGGGTTTTCTGGGAGTAAAATATCAGTGACCTCTGGATAGGTCCTCAACAGGGGCATAAATAGGGCCTCATGGCAAAAAAAAAAAAAGAGGCCACTGACCACCTGACCATCTAGTGTAAGAAAATGAAAACAGTAGCAAATATTCTAGGTATGTATAAAAGCACAATATGTCAGAAACACACACCTTGCACCCCTCAACCCCTGTTCCCCATAGCACGTTTTGTGGACAAGGACAGTCATTGTTATAATGGATCCGCAAAACCCCCCCCCCCCCCAAAAAAAAAACAAAAAAAAAACGGATGCAATACGGATGTCACACAGACATCATCTGTTTTTTTTTTTTACCAGATCCGTGATTTTTACAGACTGGAAAATGCATACGGTCGTTTGCATTAGCCCTTATAGTGGTTCTCAGTTGGGTATTGTTACAAATTCTTTTTTGTTTCCTAACCTTTATGAAAAAGCTGCTACAAGTAAATCCCAGCAGCTGCCTCTGTGAGTTGCAATCCCAGTAGTCAAGTGAGTATTCACGTGACCACCACAACCAATAAGGACAGCAGGAGGACTGCTGTCTCTGTGCTGTATGTTGAACTTGTTTATAGGAAATGAGAGAAGAGAGAAGACAGATGTGGTAAAAAATGCTCCTGTCTTCTCTCCTGGGTACTCACCAGTCTAACATTCAGCTACCCAATTGTTCATTGTAAATATAAAATAGTGAAGGTTTCTCATCACCAAGAACATCCACCCTACAAATATGACAGGCAGTCCTCGGTTTTATAGGATTACTACAGTTTTTAACTGCTGATGTAGTTGCTTACCTTATTTACATCTTACCCATGCTTTTTCTTTTTCAACTTGGACCCTTCTTACGCGTTTACACCATTTTAACAAGTCAGTCTCGTTTGTTTCCATCCTATAAGTAGCACTTCCTGTTGCTGTATACAACCAAACCCATGATGCAATTCTCCACAGCTCCAGCACCACCTCTAACAACGTCCAGCTTGTTTGTAGCTCCTCCCATCCAGCTAGTTACACAGACACTCCCCTATTACTGTCCCTGCTGCTTTGACACGCCCATGGACATGACATCACAGGAAATAAGCAAGAGCTGTATGGACCACAAAGGAAGG
This sequence comes from Rhinella marina, assembly GCA_900303285.1. NCBI lineage: Eukaryota > Metazoa > Chordata > Amphibia > Anura > Bufonidae > Rhinella > Rhinella marina. The sequence continues at coordinate 443,138 of ONZH01005568.1, forward strand.
TAGGAGCAATAAAGGTAAAAGAAATACATTACACAATTACAGCTACCTTCATAAGTGATTTTTTTATTGTAAATTCTTTATTTTAATTTTAACACAGAACATAATATAAATGATTTGCATTAATCGAAATACTTGTGGTTGACAATGCCAAAATAAGAATTACATATGCCAAGATATTTATCAAACATAAAATATACGGTGATACATCTCTAAAACATCATGAGGGGGAGGGGGTGGGGAAATGAACAGCCCTTCAATCATTAGTACAGTCATTTATTGATTTATAGGAGTGACAACTATAAGTGAGCGGTGCCGGCCAAACCCATCGCCAACGTGGCCTCTCCAACCTTACTAGTTTACTACTGTGTATTCTACACAGATCGGAATCGCATCCATGGCGACCAAATCTGTTAAAACTTCTCTCTTGACTTATTAGCGTAACTAGTGAGTTCCTCGAATTTGCATATCTGGTCAACTTTCTTTTCCCATTCTTTGGGTGTGGGTGCTAAAGAGTCCTGCCAGTGGAGCGGTATGAGCGTCTTGGCCGCTGCTATTAGGTGAGTTATTAAGTTCTGTTTCGAGGGCTTATACACTGCATCAGGTTTGGCCAGGACCACCCGCTCAGGAGTAAGAAAAAAAGGAAGGGTTACAAACATTCTGTATAACCTTTTCAACATGCTGCCAGAATGGTTGCATTACGTGGCATGACCACCAGATGTGTGAAAAAGAACCCCTTTGGGAGTCACATCTCCAGCATGAGTCGGTGGGCAAAAGGTTGTGTGTAAAGAGGAATTCAGGAGTTCTGTACCACCTGGTGAGGAGCTTGTAATGATTCTCCTGCAGTCTAACACAGGAGGAGAAGCCATGTGCACTGCGTAAAATATTGCCTACATCCTCGTCAGATAAAGAAATACGAAACTCCAGCTCCCAAGAAGAAATGAAGGCGGGTCTGCTTTGAGGGGCAGGGGAGGCAAGTAGGGAATAAAGTTTGCCCACTTTCCTGTTTGCATATTGGGTCGAAGAGAGTACAGCCTCCAGGGGAGTGATCGGTCTGCGAAATGGGAAAGCTTTGAGAAAGCTAGTCGCTACTTTCTGGAAATGAGCCCAATGTAGGGGTAAGATTGATGCGGAGGGTGACAGATTGTGTATTGCTGATAATGGGGGCATCTCTCCTTTGGGGAACATGTCAGCAATGGTAAGAGATCTGAACCTGCACCAGAAATCATCATATGGGGAATCAATTTTCGTTAAAGCGTATGGTATTAAGTGAACAGGGAATAGTGGAGAAGGGAATGGGGCAAAAGAATCTCGTTGTGTCAACCAAACCGCGCTTGTACCCTTGAGGAGTGGGTCCTGGTCCGTGCTCAACAGTTTCTTGGCATCTGGTAATCATAGTGTTTTAGAAAGCGGAGTGCTGCTGGACTGCTGGGCCCATATATCAAGGTCCATGTTCCTCTGTGGGCTCAGAAGTTCCAGCCATCTGTTTAGATGAATTGCTTTATAGTATGATGCAATGTCAGGTAAGCCCATACCTCCCCGTTCTCTCCTTTTTGTGAGTAGAGAATATGGCTCTTGGCCTTGGCCTCTTCCCCTTCCATAGGAAGCGGGAAAATAGTGCTCTGATGGAGGAGAAGAAAGTAGCTGGCACATGAATGGGAAGCATTGAAAGGGTATAAAGGACTTTGGGCAAAACGTAAGTTTTTAACAGGTTCTTACGTCCCATCCAAGATATGTAAAATCATAGTCCAGGAGCAGCTGCTTGACTTCTTTCAGTAGTGGTTGGTAATTTAACCTATATAGGTCTGTGGGAAGACGGGGAATAGACACTCCAAGGTAGGTTAATGAGACGGGTGCCCACGGATAAGAGTAATTTCGTTGTATATCTAGAACTTGTTGCGGGGGGAGTGTGATGTTGAGTGGTTCAGATTTGGTAATATTCACCTTAAAGTTTGAGATGATGCCAAATCTGTCCATCAATTCAGTAATAGTCTGTAAGTCTTTAGCCGGATCAGACAAGAGGAAAAGCAAGTCGTCTGCAAATGCGACACATTTGAGACTGACTGGTCCAGATGTCAGGCCGGTAATATCTGCGTTCTGGCGTACACTCTGAATTAATGCCTCTATGACCAATACAAATAGTGCTGGGGAGAGAGGGCAACCCTGCCTAGTCCCATTTGTGATATTAAAAACCGGTGAGAGAGTGCCATTGACTTTTATTCTGGCATGAGGCTGGTCATAAAGAGTGAGGATGGCAGAGACAAACTGTGAGGGGAATTGGAATTTATGAAGCATCGCCTGCATAAAGGACCAATTGACCCTGTCGAAAGCTTTTTCAGCGTCTACTCCCAGTAACACTAGAGGTAGTTTCTGTTTATGCGCTATGCGTATAGCATGTACCAGCTTACATGAATTATCTCTGCCCTCCCTGCCCCTCACAAAACCAGCCTGCTCTTTTCCAATTAATTGTGGGAGGAGTGGGCTTATGCGGGTGGCCAGGATCTTTGCCCAAATCTTGAGATCTAGGTTCAGAAGGGAGATTGGGCGGTAATTACCACAAGAGGAAGGATCCTTACCAGTCTTATGAATTAGAGTGATGTGTGCCTCTTGTGTTTGCCGTGGGATGGACCCACCGAGTAGGAGATGGTTACAAAAGTTGACTAATCTGGGGACCAGAACATTCTCAAATTTTCTATAATATAGTAGAGGAAAGCCATCTGGGCCCGGGCTTTTTCCCGTGGGGAAACTACGGAGTATAGATTCCACTTCCTCATATGAAATCGGCCTAAGAAGTTGTTGGGAGTCTGAATGTGAGAGCGTGGGGAGGTTCAAGGGTTCTAGGAAGGATTTTGTCTTGTCTTGCAGATCCTGGGCATGCTCTATAGGGAGGTTGTATAATTCTTTGTAAAAGGACTGAAAGGCTTTCGCTATGTCGGCCGTGTGAGTGTGTCTAGACCCTTTGGAATCTGTAATTTTGTGGATTTAAGTGGTATCTCTCCGCTTCTTAATAAGTGCCGTCATTAGTTTACTCCCCTTATCCCCGTGCGCGTATAGTTTGTGCTTGAAATACAATTGGTGTTTGGCTTGCCTCACATCTAATATGTCTCTCAGTTGTTTTCTCAGAGCCATAAGCTGCTCTTTCTTGTCTTGGGAGGGAGAGGACTTGGACTGCTGTTCAGACTTTACTATATTTTGAAGAAGGGAGTCTATTTTCTTCTGGTTTTCTTTCTTAACTTTTGTAGCTAGAGAGATCAAGATTCCTCTCATATAGGATTTATGCGCTTCCCAAAGGATCGAGGGGCTAGTGTGAGGTAAAGAATTGTTAGAAAAGAAAGTCTGCAGCTGCTGTCTGACATAAGACTGATGTTCTGTGGAGTGCAGTAAGGTTTTGTTAAGTCTCCAAATCAATTCCCGTCTGGGTAAGTGAGATAAATGGCCAGTAATCGTGTGCGGAGCATGATCAGATATTGTGATGGGGCCAATGACCGGTGAAGAGAAGAGGGAGAGTACTGAGGAGGAGACGAAAATATAGTCCAATCTTTGGAAGGAATTGTGTGGGATGGAGTGGAATGTGTAGTCCCTATCTGTGGGGTACATCAATCTCCAAAAATCTACCAGATTGAGGTCTCTCAGTTTGTCATGCAATTTATCAAGCAGCTTGGGGGTAACTTGGTATTTGCCAGTGGAGGAGTCTAAGTGGGGGTTCAGTGTAAGGTTCATGTCAGAACCCAGGATAATGGGTCCCTCCGCAAACAGTTGCAAAGTGTCTAAGGCTTTGGCAAGCCAGGCCACTCGACCCGAGTTTGGCACATAGAAATTTGCAAGGGTGTACATTTGGGAACCTATTTCCCCTTTGAGCAATAACAGTCTCCCCTCCGCATCCTTATGTTGCTGTTTCAGAAGAAAAGGGATTGAATGGTGGATGACTATGGACACTCCCCTGGAGGCCGACCTTGGGTGACAGCAATGAAACCATTGGGTGTACGGGGTGAGGGTAAACAGATTATGAAAAAAGGGGGGGGGAGGAGGAGTTAGGGTCAAGAAAGTGATTGGGGTGTGTCAGCTACCCTGTGAGTATGGTAGGTGAACAGGTGGGGGGGGGGGTGTAAGTGAGCAAAGACAGGTATTTCTGTCCTGACTGACAATGGAGCAATTATATAATAAAACAATATAGTGCAATATAGTGCAATATAACAGTATAATACATTATAACAGTATACTAGCGGTCGTAACTCAATGCTGATTCAACATAGTGACAAAATCTGCGTGTGCAGAAACATGTAATGCGAGAATGGCACATCTCAGGAAAATGATAATGCTGAACTTGTAAGTAACTTATAGACAGTCCGTAGGGAATTTGTAGAGAGAGAGGGATGGGTCATAAGAGGTCAGAGCAGACAACCCACTGTAGGGCCCAGACATGTTAGAGATAAGAGAAGGAGGGGGGGGAGTGGACGGGGAAAGTGGAGGCAGAAATGAGGTGAGGGGTGGGGGTGGGGGGGGCTGAGAGAGAGAGGGTGGTTTAGGGAAAGAGGAGCTACAGGAAAAAAGGGGGGGTGTATAGAAGGGTGGGATAGAGATAAGGTGATAAGATGAGGTCTTCAATTTGCTGCTTGGTGTAGATAACAAGGAAAGGTAGGAGTGAAGGTAAAGTATCTAGGGGGTAAAAAGTGGTGAAAGGAGAACTAAACACCTAGATAGGTATACAAAGTACTTGCTGTTGCATACTCCAAGAGAGTCGCCAATTGGTTCATGCGCTGTCTTATTATGTAAAGAACAGTGGCTGTCCATGGAGCTGCAATCAAATAATATAAAACCAGATAGTGATGAGGGATATGCATAAGGGAAAAGGGAGTGGAAGGAAGGAAAGAGAAAGGAAAAGAGGAAGGGAAAAGCGAAAATGTGAAAAGAGAACTAGATGTGAGGTGTCTATATAGAGATAAGCAAAGTCACAAACTGCATGGATCCAACACGTCCTGCTTGCTGGTAAGGTCCCCTGGTCCCGAGATCTGTAGATGAATACGAGTCCAACCAAGTGGGGATCCCGGTAGAGGTCCAGCCGGCGATAGAAAGTGCAGCCCCTCTCAAAATAGAGATTCGAGGAGGACTTGGTAGAAGAAGCACTAAGGGTCTCTGAGAGTCCTGGAGACCGCACTTCTAGGAGGGTGACCATGAGAAAGTCAGAAACGGGTTCCATGCAGCGATGATGGTAAGCTTTCACTCTGAGCAAAGGGTGTTGAGGAAGATTCGCCCATGTCAGGCTGGGCCCTCGCTGGCTTGAGGTGATCGTGGGGAAGCTCTTTGACGTTTGGGCATTGGCACCGTTTGCCACCGTTCCAAGCAAGGGAGAGCTGGAAGTGGTGCCCTAGCGTCCATCGGTAGCCATGAAGGTATGTCAACCGGGGAGATGTCACAAATGCGCCAGACTTCTTTCAAGTCCTCCGGGTGCTGCACTCTAAGGCGGCGGCCATTGTGGTGTATGGATACCCCAAATGGGTATAGCCACGAGTATGGTATGTTTTTCCCCCGCAGCTGCTCCAGGAGTGGTTTGAGGAGCCTCCGTTTTGCCAGGATAGATGGAGCTATGTCCTGGTAGAGGGCTATCACTACCCCATCGTAAAGCACAGGGGATTTCTCTCTAGCTGCTTGTAAGATTTTATGCGTGTCCACATAGGAGAGTAGGCCGCAGATGATGTCCCTAGGAGGGTCTGTCGGCGGAGGTTTGAGTCTGAGAGCCCTGTGGATTCTTTCAATAACAACCTGTTGGGCCGCCGCTGCCCCTATGAGGTGAGTGAAAATTTCTACCGCTATCTTGGGTAAGGAGTCAGAGGCCCATGATTCAGGTAAGCCTTTAAACCGTATGTTACGTCTCCGGTTCCTATTCTCTTGATCGTCGATCAGCGTTAAGGCTTTGTTGATCTGCATAAGATGTTCCGCGGAGCGTGACTCAAATGCGGACGAGTGATCTATTATCGCGGCACATGTGGTTTCTAGGCCTTCAACCCTCGCTCCAAGATGCCGAAGGTCATTTCTAATTTCAGAAAGTTCTGCAAGAACTGGTTGCAGGGCTTGTGTTATGGTATCTTTAAAGAAAGCTTTAGAGGTGGCAGCTATCTCACCATCACTATGCTTGTGAAGCTCCACACTGGGGTTGTCGGAATCTTCCGCGCAGTCCACCACTGCTGAATCATCCGGCGCCATCTTTGCTGGTTTGGCGGGTCCTCCGGAGGGCCGATGCTGGAGGAATCTGTGCATGTCCGACGGGGTTTTCTGAGGTAGTTGAGACCCCAGGTGGTCTATCTTCTTGTCTCTGCCGTATTTCACCATGGTGAAGCTAGAAATATCGTGTTTTTTGCCACTAGCAGGGACTGCTGTGGAGGAGCTGTGCTCACATGCGTCTTACTCCATCAGTGGCCAGGCTCCGCCCCATAAGTGATTTTTTTTTTAAAGCATGTTGATATAAACTGGAAAACCCTTTTAAATATATTATCGTTTTATCAGTCACAGTAAAGAATTAAAAAACACTGAATTGCTGTATTCTATTCATCTCACCTACCAAAAGCAGATTAAAAAGCAATGAGAATGGCACTAATGAATCTTTATGTTATCCAGAAAAAAACAATCCTTCACAGGTCTTGGTATGTGACGACACAAAAAAAAATTAGTTTGTGATAAAATGTTTATATTGTGTATGTAGTTCAACACAATAGAAACTACCCACTGAATAAACTTAGCATGTCGCCTTTATTACACAGTGAACTCTGTAAAAATCCCTTTAACCCCATCTTTATTTAGGCATAGCAGTTGCACCAAATGGACTCACATGCTGGCTTCTCTCGACTGTATAGACACATTCCAAACAGAATAAGTTGCTTATACATGAGCCCTCACAGCATATTTGATTGCCAAAGATGGCACACTCATTTTATTATTCATGTAAGCATTTAAAGGGGTCATGGCAAGTTTTGAACTTATTCCCTAACACTGGATAGGGCAGTGGTGGTGAACCTATGACACGGGTGCCAGAGATGGCACTCAGAGCCCTCTCTGTGGGCACCCGCACCCTGGAAAAAGTCTATGGTGTACCAATATGCCTTAGATTTTTCCTGACATTCATCAGTGCAGGGCGCACTATGAACAGCACAGGCAGCGCACTGAATGCAGGCAGGCTATTATAGCTAAATGATAAAGTACATGGAAGGTATACTATATTGGTTTTCAGGTTAAATTGCCATGTTGGCACTTTGTCATAAATATGTGTGTTTTGGGTTGCAGTTTGGGCACTCGGTCTCTAAAAGGTTTGTCATCACTGGGATAGGAGATAACGAGTTGATTGTTCCTCTGAGCAATTGCTACCGTTCCTCCTAGAAAATTATGAATAAATTGACAACTGGGTGGATCTATTCCCCACACAGTCTAGCATTCCCAGCAATAATTGGACACTGGTTCTGCCACATCTGCATCTGGAGAGAAGTGAGAGAAGTATCTGAATTTGGCCTCAAATACTGAGTCAAAAAACCCTGATATATAGCAGAACCCTCAGACACCACTTGTAACACCCAATTGTCAATTTATTCATGAATTTCCTGAAATAATTGAGGGACGATACAATGCAGAGTTCTAAGGCTACTTTCACACTTCCGGCAGGCTGTTCCGCAAGTCTACCTCTGTCTGGCTGCAGTACGGCAAACACGCCGAGAGGCGGCCAGAATAAAACTACAGCAAGCTGCGGTTTTTGTCCTGTTGTCTCTCGGCATGTTTGCTGTGCTGCAGCTGGACCTCCGGCCCGTCCGTATTATAGTGAATGGGGACGAAACCAGGGGTGGGATTCAAATTTTTAACAACAGGTTCCCTACTCGACGGTGGACATGCGGCGTCATGGCACATGTTTACATATACATCACATATATGCAACACACATACACATATATACACCATATACATGGTATAAAACTACAGCAAGCTGCATTTTTTGTCCTGTTGTCTCTCTGCATTTTTGCTGTGCTGCAGCTGGACCTCCGGCCCGTCCGTATTATAGTGAATGGGGACGAAACCAGGGGTGGGATTCAAATTTTTAACAACAGGTTCCCTACTCAACGGCGGACATGCGGCGTCATGGCACATGTTTACATATACATCACATATATGCAACACACATACATACACCATATACATGGTATACATACATAGATTCACCATATATACACTACACACACATACCACCCAACTTTTAACAAGCCTAAGGTGCTAAACTATGGAATGGAAGGGCTCATCTCCAGCTGCCAGCCGGCTCTGTAATTTTAACAACCAGATCTGGAGAACCTGAGGGAACTGGCTGAATCCCATGCCTGGACGGAGCAGACTTCTGCCAGCACGGTGGACTTGCGACAGCACGGATCTGGCAGGTTGTTCCCCCGCCAGCACAGCCTGCTGGAAAAGGCTACCACAAGTGTGAAAGTAACCTAAGTAAACCATCACGAGAATTGTTATTTCATGAAGAATACAAACAAGGGCATCATTCAACTGAACACATGCCCCCAACTTCTGGCCCAGTGCCCCATATCCTCAGGCAAGCACCACTTTCACCTGTATTACCCAATGGGACTCAGGATCTATTGTAAAACAAGATATATGTTAAAGGGGTTTTCAGAGATGTCAATACTTATGACCTATCCGCACTTATCAGCTTTTTGAGAAGGCACTGGTGCTCCTGTGAGTGCCACAGCCTTCTCCAAGCTCACCAAGCACAGAGCCATACATTTTATATTGGATGTGCTTGGTATCGCAGCTCAACCTAATTCACTTCTATGGGGATGAGCTGTGCCTAGGCCACGTGACCAATGAACGTGTCGTCACTGGCATAGGGAAAGCTTAGATAAGGCTGCGACGCTACTGCAAGAGCCGCTGCCATCTCAAACAGCTGACCAGTGGGGGTCCTGGGTGTGGAACCCCCACCAATTAGATACTGATGAGCAGAGGCGTAGCTAGAGGTTCAGCACAGGGGGGGCGAAACATACTTGAGTGGGCCCCCCACTTATTGGCTTCCCAAACGCACGTTTCCAACTTCACAGGCACATACTACTAGTTGTGGTTATAATATTGTATTAGAAAGATGACTGTATAAACTGCAAGATCGTCTATGCTGCTAAGTACAGTACAATAGACTTTCTACATACCCTAGTCTAAATACTCTACCACATAATGCAGTAAAATATAGGATTAATAGGAGTAAAAAATAAGGGGACTCCTATGTTAAAGGAAATGTGTCCCCAGTTTTTACATCACTCCCCTGCCCCCATCAGACCTCAGATCAGCTTAATGTGCCCCCATCAGACCTCAGATCAGCTTAATGTGCCCCCATCAGACCTCAGATCAGCGTATTGTGCCCCATCAGACCTCAGATCAGCTTAATGTGCCCCCCATCAGACCTCAGATCAGCAGAATGTGCCCCCATCAGACCTCAGATCAGCCTACTGTGCCCCCATCAGACTTCAGATCAGCATACTGTGTCCCCATCAGACCTCAGATCAGCGTATTGTGCCCCATCAGACCTCAGATCAGCATATTGTGCTCCCATCAGACCTCAGATCAGCAGAATGTGCCCCATCAGACCTCAGATCAGCGTATTGTGCCCCCATCAGACCTCAGATCAGCCTACTGTGCCCCCATCAGACCTCACATCAGCCTACTGTGTCCCCATCAGACCTCAGATCAGCGTATTGTGCCCCATCAGACCTCACATCAGCCTACTGTGCCCCCATCAGACCTCAGATTAGCGTATTGTGCCCCATCAGACCTCAGATCAGCCTACTGTGCCCCCATCAGACCTCAGATCAGCGTATTGTGCCCCCATCAGACCTCAGATCAGCTTAATGTGCCCCCATCAGACCTCAGATCAGCGTACTGTGCCCCCATCAGACCTCAGATCAGCGTACTGTGCCCCCATCAGACCTCAGATCAGCGTACTGTGCCCCCATCAGACCTCAGATCAGCGTATTGTGCCCCCATCAGACCTCACATCAGCATATTGTGCCCCATCAAACCTCAGATCTGCATATTGTGCCCCCATCAGACCTCAGATCAGCGTATTGTGCCCCCATCAGACCTCAGATCAGCCTATTGTGCCCCATCAAACCTCAGATCAGCCTATTGTGCCCCCCATCAGACCTCAGATCAGCGTATTGTGCCCCCATCAGACCTCAGATCAGCTTAATGTGCCCCCATCAGACCTCAGATCAGCGTATTGGGCCCCATCAGACCTTAGATCATCGTATTGTGCCCCCATCAGACCTCAGATCAGCGTATTGTGCCCCCATCAGACCTCAGATCAGCCTATTGTGCCCCATCAAACCTCAGATCAGCCTATTGTGCCCCCCATCAGAACTCAGATCAGCGTATTGTGCCCCCATCAGACCTCAGATCAGCGTATTGTGCCCCCATCAGACCTCAGATCAGCGTATCGTGCCCCCATCAGACCTCAGATCAGCTTAATGTGCCCCCATCAGACCTCAGATCAGCATATTGTGCCCCATCAAACCTCAGATCTGCATATTGTGCCCCCATCAGACCTCAGATCAGCGTATTGTGCCCCCATCAGACCTCAGATCAGCGTATTGTGCCCCCATCAGACCTCAGATCAGCGTATTGTGCCCCATCAAACCTCAGATCTGCATATTGTGCCCCCATCAGACCTCAGATCAGCTTAATGTGCCCCCATCAGACCTCAGATCAGCGTATTGTGCCCCATCAAACCTCAGATCTGCATATTGTGCCCCCCATCAGACCTCAGATGAGCGTATTGTGCCCCCATCAGACCTCAGATCAGCCCACCCAGCCACATAAGATAAAAATAAAAAACCTTTCTTACCTGTTCTGCGCTGCGGCTGCCCTCTGGTCCGCGCTCCGCTCTCTTCCCTGGCCCGCGCACACTATGACCTGACGCTGCGTGCAGCGTCAGGTCATAGTGCGCGCCGTCAGGGAAGAGAGCAGAGCGCGGACCGGAGGGCAGCCGCAGCGCAGAACAGGTAAGTAAGATTTTTTATTTTTATGGGCCCCCTTGAGTCACTGGGCCCGGAGCCGTCGCCCCCCCCTGCCCCCCCGGTAGCTACGCCACTGCTGATGAGCTATCCTGAGGAAAAAAACTTTTAAAAGCACACTTCCATCAATTTTTTCTTCACTTATTAATAAGCTATATGTAAATATAGATTGTTAATCACTAAAATGGATGTTTTTCTTGATATAACTTTTCAAAGTCACTCTATGTATTCTACTGTCTGTCCTGGCCATTTAGCTTCCTATTTGTTTGTACTTTGTGCACTTCAGTCTTTTTTTAATCAGACCATCAGTTTGGTCACAGAGAGCCCCCTATAGAGTATCACACATTACACTATCCAATGCAATCTGTAGGTACTGTATTTTTATTTAGGCCTATCAAGAGGACTATATAGATGTTATATTGTTACCCCAATTCTACTCATACTATTATAATGAGGATTACTTCACAGATAACATCTTCATCTCACAGCAGCAGTAAACTGACAAAAGGATTACCTACATATTTAGAAGGTCTTATCATTTGTGTTAACTGCTACATTAAGATAACATTTATGACTAAGACATTGGTCTTCGTCCCTCCTGCAGTGGCGGTTCATCCACCTAAGTTATGTAGAGGCTCCGGCTTCAACATAACTTAGGCGGACTTTACACTTGTCTAATTCCATGCCAGCTCCCTTGCTGGCATAGATTAAGACTATTTTCTACACTCAAAACAGGCATAGAAAATGATAAATAAGACGGATCTACCGGCCTGTACTTTCCACCACCCACACCATGCCCCCTTTTTTTTAGACCTAGCATGAGCGGTGGGAAAAGGGGAAAAAGTGGTGTATATCTGTTCCTAAATTACCCTAAATATTTTTATTTAATTTTCAATGGTAAACTACTGACAAAGTGGAAAAGAAAAACAACCAAAATTATAAAAAATGTTCTATTTAAATATTGAGTTAAAACCTTGCAATGGAATTGTCCCTTTAACAACTATTGCCCTTATAGCCCCAGTCCAATATATTACCAACTGATATATTACCAGTCTCCATTTCCAAATTATAGTACTACAGTTGATGTCTGAGTACTTTATAAAAACGACAGGACCCCTTCATCAAATCTGGAAACTGGTAATGTGTTGAAATATGGTTTGGTTAGAAGACAAGGGAAAAATCTGTATTGCTAAGATTAACAATAAACATCAGAAAAGTTCAGATCTATAGAAATCTCATCTTTGTAGAAATCTTTCAAAGCTGCCATGTCAGCAGATATAGTTGTGTAGGTAGTGCATAGAGGATGAGTGTAGGAGTATCTTGTCATGACCTGTTCTTCCCAGTGGCTAAAACTACACATTCAGCATGTTCTGATTTGTCACAACTGTGAAATATATCCCCCTGGCACTGAGGTGCATGCACACATTTACCTGAGGTGCTGAACGACATATCTTTTAAGAGGACAAGATAAGACTAATGTGTCTAACTCCCACATCCAGCAGCTGTAGCATACACCTCCTTTAGTGAATCGCATATGTGTGAAAAATCATTTTTACATGGCCAGTATTTAAAGGGATATTCCGGCAGATAAAAGTTAACCCCTGTCCACAGGATAGGAGATAACTAACATATCAGTGGGGATCCTACCTCTGGGACCTCCACCAATCACGAGAACAGGGGCCCCATACCTGCTGCATGCCCCCTGCTTCTTCCTTTGAAATGACCGGAGTGGCCGCTCAAGCACATCTGCTTGACTGCTCCATTCATTTCTATAGGAATTCCCGGTATAGCCAAGTAGAGCGCTAGGCCGCTCTGGTCATTTCACAGGAGCAGCAGAGGCCTGCAGGGGGTACGGGGCCCCCATTCTTGTGAATGGCGGGGGTTCCAGCGGTAGGATCCCCACCGATCTGATTTTTAGTTATCACCTATACTGCGTAACCCTTTAAGCCAAAACCAGGAGTGAAACCTACACAGTAAAAGTATGACGGAAATATGTGTGCCTCTTCTTTATTATGGACCCATAAGGTATATAGCTCACAGTGGGTTAAAAAAAAGTCATACTCACCCTCACTGACAACTGTTTTGATGTTACTCCATTCCCCTTTCTTCTCCACTTGCTAGTCACGGTTCGACACACATAAAATGCTTGAAGATGTTTGCTCAGCCAATTACTGGATATGGCAATGACCTACCTGGAATTGCCTGCACATAAAAACTATAGGAAAAAGCATCAGTCTCTGGTGGCCAGGACCAGGACAAGTCTATGGAAGCGATTCTTCCCATAGAAATGAATGGGGTGGTGAGGTGTAATTACACCTACTCACCACTACCCCCGTGTCGGCCAGCATGTAAACCGTGAAGAGGAGGCAGCGCTGATACGGCGCGCGCCTCCTCTTCAAACAGCTGATCGGCGGGGGTGCCGGACCCCTGCCGATCTGATATTGATGACCTATCCTGAGGATAGGTCATCAATATATATAACTTGGAGAACCCCTTTAAGGCTGCAAACTGTGACCCAACCAGAACCCATACCTATACATATAACCAGAGCTTCATTTTACTTTGCAATCCATTTGTCTAACTCCTGTGTGAGCCTGCAGCACACTGACAGTGTCATGGTGCTTGATCTTCCCTTACAAAACTACAATGCCCACAATCCCTAGCTTTCCTGCTGTGAGTTTGTGCTTGTTCATGAGTGTTGCTGTTTACTGATTGGCTGCCTGACATACCAGTCCGGTCACGCCCCCTCTACTTTACACACTGAGCATGCTCGACCTAACAAAGGCTCAGAACTACAGGTCGATGCCATGGTAACTTTTGAGGAACACAGTGGATAGCAGAGGAAGAAAACTACTTTTATAACTACTGAACGGTAAATATGTGAAACTGACATTATATTAGGTAATTATTGATGATGAGTTAGTCTAAAACATAGGTTATATTTATGGTAACCAGAATACCCCTTTAAAGGGATTCTGTCACCACGATTTTAGTGACAGAGTTTTTCACATCATCACATCTGTCACCTCGATTTGGTTAAAACTATACTTCTCCTAATACCATATGTCTTGTCATTATAGAAAAAAATACCTTTTATTCACATGCAAATCGCCTCTATAAGGAGCCCAAGGGGCTGTCTCTCCGGCCGTTGCAGCTCAGCAGTGCCCATTCTCTTGGAGCCCAGCACCGCCCTACTTCTAATTATTCACTCCTTTCAGGACTGACGTCATTCTCCTGGTGTGCCGTAATCTCGCGTTTTGCTGGCTGAGGCTGCTACCAGGACACCGCACAAGTGCAGACAGATGGATCCAGGGCGCATGCGCGAGATTACGGCACACCAGGAGAATGACGTCAGTCCTGAAAGGAGTGAATAATTAGCAGTAGGGCGGTGCTGGGCTCCAAGAGAATGGGCACTGCTGAGCTGCAACGGCTGGAGAGACAGCCCCTTGGGCTCCTTATAGAGGCGATTTGCATGTGAATAAAAGGTATTTTTTTCTAAAATGACAAGACATATGGTATTAGGACAAGTATAGTTTTAACCAAATCGAGGTGATAGATGTGATGATGTGAAAAACTCTGTCACTAAAATCGTGGTGACAGAATCCCTTTAAGGCCGTAAAGTCTTAGCCTAGAAGTGAAACTTTGAGGTTGTTGAAGACTTACGGTTTTAGCACAAACACCAACAATTTCTTTACCTTACGTCTACATGAAAAATTTGGCCGCGACAGATGTTGCGTGACCAAAGATCGTAGGGTAGCAGCACTGCCATAGGAATGATTGGGTCACAGCATGACTCTCACGTTTGCTGTGACTGTGACACAAGAATCACAAAAAATTCAACAGTGCTGGATTTGTTGTGAATTGTGTTTTGTGATTACAGCCAACATGTGCAGCCCCACTGTCGTGGCCAAAATTGCTGTGTAGACATATCCTGAAGCTCGCCATACATATTAGGGCTCATGCGCAACACAGTATGTATTTTGTGGTCTGTAAAACACCGATCCACAAAAAATAAGGATGACAACTGTATTACATCCATTTTTTTGTGGATCCATTGTAACAATGCCTATTTTCATCCGCAAAATACATGAGAATAGGATATGTTCTATCTTTTTTGCGAGGCTACGGAATGAACATACAGATTTTTTGCAGACCCATTGAAATGAATAGGTCTGCATGGAAACAAAATACGTTCATGTGCATGAGCCCTTAGATAAATGTCGGCCTTTTGTTCTCAGGTAGATAAACTACTTCCTGTTGAGCACACATACATGACTGACCAAGCGGACTTGTATAGAGGGAAGGTATGTCAAGAGAGACCATAGTAGGTGTGACAACTTGGGATCACTTAGATCTCCAGGATCACTGTCTTCTCTATTTAGCACACCTCAAAAAGCCACTCCAACACTGCAGATTTGGGTGCAAACTGGCCACGACAAGCTTTATTGTCACTTTTACAGCATAAATCTTAAACACAAATACTTGGCCGTCTGGCCACTGACTACACAGTATTTGTCCCTCTCTATCAGGATCTGGTACCACCCAGCTCCTCAAAACACAACTCAGTGCTTACCCCACACAGGGTTAGAGGGTCCCGGCTCCCACAGGCCTTGGTGCAGCTTGCTCCTTACCCAGAGGGGGAGCCCTGATGGGCAGTTATCTGTTATGTATGGCCAGCCTTAGGCCGGTTTCACACGAACGTTGTGTTTTGCGGTCCGCAAATTGCGGATCCGCAAAAAAAACGGATGCCGTCCGTATGGCATCCGTTTTTTTTGCGGATCCATTGTAACAATGCCTATCCTTGTCCGTTTTGCGGACAAGAATAGGACAGGTTCCATCTTTTTTGCGGGGCTACGGAACGGGCATACGGGTGCGGACAGCACACCGTATGCTCTCAGTATTTTTTTGCAGACCCATAGAAATGAATGGGTCCGCATTTTTCATGTGAAAAATGCGGATCGGAGTCCGTCGTGTGAAAGGGGCCTTAGGTTGGATGCTGTCTTGTGCAGCACCTTTTACTGATGCGTCCCCCTAGATGTACTAAATGGTGCACTGTTAATTTGGATGAAAAGAAAAGCTCTGTAGACTTCACTATATTCATATCGACAAAAGTCAAGAAACCCCTGATGAAAACGTAAAAACAGTAATGTTTCATGCACACGACTGTATCCTTTTTGCGGATACGGTTGATACCAGCTGAGTACATCCTACGTTTTCCTGTTCTGCACGTACCACCCACAAAACGGACAAGAATAGGACATGTTCTATCCTTTTTTTGAGATGGCGGAACCGACATATGGATGCGGACAGCACATGGTGTGACGTCCACATTTTTTGCGGCCCCATTGAAATGAACAGGCCCACATCTAATCTGCAAAAAATGTGGATGGGTCCAAGACCAAAAATACCATTGTGTGCATGAGGCCTTATGCGAACAGAGCCTTATTTTGTGTTATTTCTTATATTATATTCCTGATAACAGGAATATGCTTCTGGTACGTGTTTAACAAGTGCACGCTGTCAAATCTGGATAGGGTTCTTACAAAAAATAAGAACAACAAATCTGCTATCTGCTCCATCTGCAAAGTTGTAAAGTTTTAAAGTATGAATTTATATCATCAGCACGTGCTAAAACTGACAAAAAGGCAACTACTGTTTTATGGTCTCAAACAGAAAGAAATGAGAGGCATACTAAATCACAAATCTGTCAGTGCATGTGCCATATGATATACAGTGCAAGCTGTTCACCTTTATAGAAAACTACACTGGAAAAACAAGTTGTGTCTGTGAATATTACAATAAATGACGGTGTAGATTACATTCATGCTATAGTACAGTTCTGATTAAAAAAATTTTTAAAAAAGATCAACTATTCATCACCTACAGACAGATGTTGTTTCCACCGGCCCATGTGAAACTCTAGACAGATAACGGGAATTTAATTTCAAATTCTTTGTAGCACTGCAGGTTCCTATTGGATTCCTCCTGCTTGTAAAATAAGTGTTTCTGATAATAAAATAATGTACCTGTGAAAGCTACTCTATAAACTATACCTGAAAAACAGTATGTTCTTACATCATGTGGAGATTTTATAGACATTGTGTCGAAGCCAGATTTGAAGAAGACAACAAATAAATATGGCCTTCCCTTCTTCCCAGGTTCTACCTTATTTGATCTCTGCTTTATATATTGAATAGGTTCTGGAAGGACTAAAGTGTGCATTACATTGGGTTGTACAATGTTGAAGTTGGGGATTTATCTTGCAAAGGTAAAGGAAAAAATTAGCACACCATCCATGAGCTGAGGTAGTACCTCTCACTGACTGTATGGACAGCATTTTGGCAAATACTATCAGTCAGTATCAGTCGATACTTAAAGAGTGCATAGTGCAGTTCTAAGGTATACTATTGGCCATTATAATTGTACTGTGCTTTCCCCTCTGGTTGTCTGTCCCCTCCCTGTGTATTTCCCTCATGTATCAGGGATCCTGTGCTGTTCCATTTTTTACTTGTTTGCTGTCCCCACTTGTTGGTTGTCCCTCTGTGATGGGTCTCTGACTGCTGTCAGTTCAGCTGAAGCGAGAAAGCAGTTGCCAGGGTGTTGACGGAGTTCTGCCTGTGCCTGCATCTATTACACACACAGGGGCGTACCTATAGGAGGTGCAGAGGTAGCAGTCGCTACCGGGCCCAGGAGCCTGAGGGGGCCCAAAGACCCTTGTGCCACATAAGAAGACACACAAAGCACTGAGGTAAGGGGGGCCCAAGCTGAACTCTTGCACCAGGGCCCATGAGGTTATAGCTACGCCCCTGTACACACACTTCTCCCGTTCATCCACCTCTTGCATCAACTGCTCTCAGTGTTGTTCTTTGAGCAAAATTGTTGGCAAACTGTATTTTTTACTGGTACCATTTTTGGATACATATGGCTATTAGATTACTAGTGTTAATACATTTTTTGGGGGGACAAGATGAACAAAAAATGGCAAACTGTTTTTTTTTATTTTTTCTGTTACGGAGTTACATGCACAGGGAAAATATTTTTATGTTTTAATAGTACTTCTTTTTTAAATGCGGCGATACCTGTTTTTTATTGTTTGTTGTTGTTGTTTATTTTTATATGCAAAATTGGGAAAGAGGGGGCGGTGATTTGAATTTTTAATATTTTTATGTGTTTTTTTTTTTGTTTTTTTTTGTTTTTTTTTACTTTCTCCACAGTAACTTTTAGGCAACTGAAACCTGTGATCTTCTGATTGCTTGTCTCATGATTGTGTATGAGCTTTACAAGCAGTTAACCATGACAGGCAGAGGCGGACTGGTAATTTAAAATGACCCTGGAAAAAATACTAAAAGTGGCCCTGTTTTGTAGTTTTGAAGGCCAGGCCAGCAATACCATATTGTGGAACACTATACCACCCTAACAGAGCCAGATACCTCAGTCCATCAGAAAATACTGCTAGCAGCACAAAATACATCCCCAAAAACTTCCACTGGCCAGCCACCTGGGCATCAGCCCACTGGAAAATTTCCCTGTAAGGTCTATAGCCAATCCGTCCCTGATGACAGGTCTGGGAATCATCAGAAAGCTCCAAGCTGTCATAATTACTAATCAGACTCTTGAAATTTCACTGTGGGGGCTTCGATTAGAAGGCAGAGGAAGCTCCATTCAGATGCCTAACCTCACAGATGCTGTGATCGCTATTGACTACTGCATTTGATGGGCTAAATGACTGGGTTCAGCATCACTGCTGATCCCGGTCATCGCAGCCAGGGGCCTGCTGTATTATACAGCTGGCACCCACCATGTATGGAGCAGGCTCAGCGAAGCAGCCCGCTTCATACAACTCCTGAAGAATAATGACGTACATGTATGTGATTGTGCGTTAAGGGGTTAAGGATTGAGCGTAATTTTTGCAAATCTTATCTGGTAATAACTTTGGAATGCTTTGACTTATCCAACCGATTCTGAAAGTGTTGGTGACAAGCTGTACTTCATGTTAGTGGTAAATTTGGTTCAATATCAGGGGTGTTGCTAGGTTAAAACATTAAGGGCCTGGCCCCTGATGTTTTGTGCCAGGCCCCGAATGTACTGCCTGCCAGCTAGTTACAACTGTATTGCCGGCCTCAGGATGCAATCTGATGCACTGGAAGAGCAGAAGGACCTGTGATTACATCACAGGTCATGTGACCAGTAAAACAGGCAGTGGTTTAGAGGGACCTGTGATGATGTCACCATCATGTGACCACTGCAGGAGAGGATGGCAGTGAAGAGGAGAAGACTTTGGGGAAGAAGCTGTGGTGATGTCTGCTACATGAGGAAAGGTAAGTGAAGGGAGAGGCAGAGCAATGCTGGGAGTTGTAGTTATTTAACTGGGACTGTATGTTAGGGCTGAAGGGAGGGATGTTATTTACATGGGACTGTATGTTGGAGGAGGCTGGGGAGGGGATGATGTTATTTACATGAGACTGTATGTTGGAGGGGGCTGGGGAAGAAAGTGATGTTATTTACACAGGACTGTATGTTGGAGGGGGCTGGGGAGGGAGTGATGTTATTTACATGGCACTAAATGCTGGAGGGGGCAGGGGCAGGGATATGTTATTTACATGGGGCTGTATGTTGAAGGCTGCTGTAGGAGGGGATGATGTTATTTACATGGGACTGTATGTTGGAGGTGGCTCTGGGAGGGAGTGATGTTATTTACATGGGACTGTATGTCGGAGGGGGACTGGGGGAGGCAGTGATGTTATTTGCATGGGACTGTATGTTGATGGCGGTTGTGGGAGGGAGTGATGTTATTCACATGGGACTGTATGTTGAAGGTGGCTGGGGAAGGGAGTGATGTTATTTACATGGGACTAAATGTTGAGGGGTGATGTTTACATGGGATTGCATGTTCAAGGCAGCTGGCGAGGAGGTGATATTATTTACATGGAACTGTAGGTTGAAGGCAGCTGGGAAGGAGGTGATGTTATTTACATGGGACTGTATTTTGGAGGGGGCTGAAGGGAGAGGAGTGATGTTATTAACATGGGACCATATTTTGAAGGGGGCAGGAGAGATGGCATGATGTTATTTACATGGGACTGTATGGTGGAGGGAGGAATATAACTACAGGGGGCACTGCAGGGGGCAGTATAAATACTGGGGGCACTGTAGGGATATTATAAATCCAGGGGATATTATAGGTGTTCTTAGTACTGGGGGCCCTATAGGGAGGACTTATAGATCTGCCTTATTTCTACTAAGAGCACTATGGGGGCCTTAATACTACTGAGATGTCTGTAGAGAGCTTTATTACCACTGGGGGAACAATAGGGAGGGCCTTATTACTAGTGGGGGCTCTGTGAGGGTATTATTAATACTGGAGGGCTCTTCTACTACTAGGGGCACTCTTGGGGGGCGTTATCATGGTTGAGGGCACTGTAGGGGACAGTATTACTAATGAGGGCATTCTAGAATGGAATTACTATTGGTGGGACTATGAGGAGCACTATTACTATGGGGGCCACTAATTTTTCTTCAGGATAGTATTTGGTGTATTGGAGAGCACTGCGATCAGCAGGATAACACTGTAGGGACTCCAGGTTGGGGGATAATGGTAGAAATGTGAGGAAGCTAAGATGTCTGTGTGTCACACTCTGCAAAGAAGAGGCGTGGCTGAAAGAAGTTGCATACATCTGAGGAGACATCACCTGGGAGGCACTGGATGTGACAGGTATGTGCTGCTGTAAAGCAAGTACAGCAAAATGCAGTGTGCGGGGGAGGGTCAATTTAGAGAACTGGGCCATATTCAGTGGGGCTTGGGCCCCAGATCTTTTGAGACCCTAGCAACGCCCCTGGTGTATAAGAATTGAAAACTGCAACTCCCAGCATTACTCTTAACCATTGCTGAGCTCTGCCCAATCCTGCATTTAACACATGATGGTGACATAATCATAGGTCCTTTCTCACACTTGAGCTGTGCCTTTTCCTGCACTGATCACATAACGGTGATGTCATCAAAGGTCCTTCACCACACTGCTGAGCCTCAGCCTGCACTGATCACATGATGGTGATGTCATCACAGGTCCTTCAGCATAGTAGATACAGAGCAAGTCCTGCCCTGTAGTCACTGCTGTTGTTTTGCAGAATATCACAGCTAACCCCCCTGCCCTGTTGGCAGGGGAAAAGTGAAAAAAATACCCCAAGAAAACAACTTTCAATGCTGGCGCCACCACCCCCTGCTGGGCCAGTCCTAGGCATGTGCCTTTTTGTGCCCAATGGTAAATATGGCCCTGCCAACGATCCATGCTGTACCTCTATACAACCCATAGGGATGTTTGAAAACAGGTGAGAGATCATTGGACCCTAACCGATCTAACATATTGCTTTGTGACATTGTTAGGACATATAGGAAACATCATATTGGGCATTGCCTTTATCAATATGATATTACAGATGTTTCCTTCCTATCAGTCAGTGTAGTTGTGCTGAATTTGTTAATGTTGTTGGGTTGAGTTTGTCACTTGATAGCCATACATCCACAATGTATAAGCTGTACTTTCTTTGTACAGGACTGCACCTTAATCTATTGCGGGGATAAGCAACCTCTGGCGTGCCAGCTGTCCTGTAACTAAAACTCCCAGAATCCTCCTTTCACTTGTATGGGAGTTATAAAAACAGCCGAGTAAGTGTGCATACTGGGAGTTGTAGTTTCACAAGTTGTTGATCCCTGTTCTACTGAATGACTGTGACTGAGGCTATTTACACATCTGTGTTGGAGATATTTTTCATATCAAGACGGCAAACACCTAGGTGGACCCCATTATAAATCAATGTGATCTGTTGGGTGTCACTGGAGGAAACCATGATGCAGATGTAAACAGAACCTAAGTAAGTTTTCATTCAGAAAATTCAGCTGAGAATTCAGTTATACCCCATATTTATATAAACTGTGGTGTGAAATAATCTCCCTACACCTTCAAAATGTGACATGAGGTTCTTAGCGCACAATGTAATGAAATTGTGCGAGCCCATCTGCCCCGTCAAGGCGACCTCAATCAGATGGGTCCCTACCCTAAGACTTTTTTGTGTAACTGGACAACTAGAGATATAGCACATATGATGCTGATAACAGAACGGCATTGATAAAATGCAAATTATGTGGGGTCTGAGGTCAAAAAATGCCCACAGCAGCTAAACTTAACATTACCAGTTCTAAAAGTGTTAGTGTAGGGACCCATCTGATAAAGATGCCATAATGTCTGGCACATGGGATCACACAACTCAATTGTGTGATAAAAGACAGGATCTTCCATTTCACTTAAAAGGAAGACCCAGAGGAACTCCCACCCAGTCTTTTCCATTTTTTTGCCAAGTATTGCTTAAAGGGAATCTGTTACCAGTTTTCTGCTGCCCCTAACAGTCCCCATATTCATGAGATCATGGCCTCTTCAACGCTGATTTTCCCAAATGAATCAGTAGCAGGTGAGCGGGAAAAGCCAGGAGCTCAGGAATATTTGGGACTCAGCATGCGCAGGAGCTGTTCAATAATAGACTTTGGCAAAATAGCTGGGTCAAATAAAGAAAGTGACCCGACATTTTATTAAGGGGATCTGTCACTTGATTATGTTGCCCTTAGGACACCATAAATCTGGTGATAGATTCCCTTCAAAGTCATAGCTTTGAGGAGTTGCATGATCATATGACAACAATCACTCCCCTAAGACATTTGTGCCCCCAACACTGTCATAAGAAAAAAAAACACATCATTATATAGATTATACTTACTCTATACATACACTACATTTACCCTATATACACACACTATATAGACGAAATGTACCCTACACATACACAATATAGACTACGCTTACCCTGTACAAAAAATACATACTCTACACTTCGCCTAAACAAACGCTATATACACTACACATACCCTGTACAAACACTATATACACTACACTTACTCTGTACAAACACTATATACACTAAACTTAGCCTGTACAAACGCTATATACACTACACTTACCTTGTACAAACGCTATATATACTAAACTTACCCTATACAAACTCTATATACACTACACTTACACTGTACAAACACTATATACACTACACTTACCCTATACAAACGCTATATATACTAAACTTACCCTATACAAACTCTATATACACTGCACTTACACTGTACAAACACTATATACACTGCACTTACCTTATACAAACACTATATACACAACACTTACCCTCGGCAAATGCTATATGCACAGTTCCCTTATACAAACGCTATATGCTACACTTACCCTATGCAAACTTGATATACACTTCATTTACCCTGTACAAACGCTATATACACTACACTTACCCTATACAAATGGTATATATACTAAACTTACCCTATACAAACGCTATATACACTACAATTACACTGTACAAACACTATATACACTGCACTTACACTGTACAAACACTATATACACTGCACTTACCTTATACAAACACTATATACACTACACTTACCCTTGCCAAATGCTATATGCACAACACTTCTCTTATACAAACGCTATATACTACACTTACCCTATGCAAACTTGATATACACTTCACTTACCCTGTACAAATACTATATACACTATACTTACCCTGTACAAACGCTATATTCATTATACTTACCCTGTACAAACACTATATACACTACACTTACCCTGTAGAAATGCTATATATACTAAACTAACCCTGTACAAACGCTATATTCACTATACGTACTCTGTACAAACACTATATACACTACACTTATCCTGTATAAACACTATATACACTACACTTACCCTGTAGAAATGCTATATATACTAAACTTACCCTATACAAACGCTATATACACTACACTTACACTGTACAAACACTATATACACTACACTTACCCTTGGCAAATGCTATATATACTAAACTTACCCTATACAAACACTATATACACTACACTTACACTGTACAAACACTATATACACTACACTTACCCTTGGCAAATGCTATATATACTAAACTTACCCTATACAAACACTATATACACTGCACTTACCTTATACAAACACTATATACACTACACTTACCCTTGGCAAATGCTATATGCACAACACTTCCCTTATACAAATGCTATATACTACACTTACCCTATGCAAACTTTATATACACTTCACTTACCCTGTACAAACACTATATATACTACACTTACCCTATTCACACACTATATAGATTACAGTTACCATATACAATCATTTTTATACTATAACTTACTCTGTACACACAATATAGATTATACTTACCCTATACAACCACTATATACAATACACTTACCCTATAGATGGAATGTACCCTACGCAATATAAACTACACTTACCCTGTACAAAAAATATATACACTACACTTACCCTATACAAACACTATACTTACCCTGTACAAACACTATATATACTACACTTACCCTATACAAACATTACACTTACCCCGTACAAACACTATATATACTACACTTACCCTGTACAAACACTATATACACTATCCTTATTCTGTACAAACACTATATACACTACACTTACCCTGTACAAACATTATATACACTACACTTACCCTATACAAACACTATATACACTACACTTATTCTGTACAAACACTATATACACTACACTTATTCTGTACAAACACTATATACACTATACTTACCCTGTACAAACATTATATACACTACACTTACCCTATACAAACACTATATACACTACACTTATTCTGTACAAACACTATATACACTATACTTACCCTATACAAACACTATATGCACTATACTTATTCTGTACAAACACTATATGCATTATACTTATTCTGTACAAACACTATATACACTAAAATTACCCTGTACAAACACTATACACACTACACTTATTCTGTACAAACACTATATACACTACACTTATTCTGTACAAACACTATATGCACTACAATTACCCTATACAAATGCTATATACACTACACATACCCTGAACAAACACTCTGTACACTACACTTACCGTGTACAAAAGCTATATACACTACAGTTACCCTGTACAAACACTATGTACATTACACTTACCCTACACAAACACTATATACACTACACTTACTCTATACAAACACTATATACACTACACTTTTTCTGTACAAACACTATATACACAACACTTACCCTGTACAAACGCTATATACACTACAATTAGTCTGTACAACTACTATATGCACTACACTTACCCTGTACAAACGCTGTATACACTACAGTTACCTTGTACAAACACTATGTACATTACACTTACCCTACACAAACACTATATACACTACACTTACCCTATACAAACACTATATACACTACACTTTTTCTGTACAAACACTATATACACAACACTTACCCTGTACAAACGCTATATACACTACAATTAGTCTGTACAACTACTATATGCACTACACTTACCCTGTACAAACGCTATATACACTACAGTTACCTTGTACAAACACTATGTACATTACACTTACCCTACACAAACACTATATACACTACACTTACCCTATACAAACACTATATACACTACACTTATTCTGTACAAACACTATATACACTACACTTACCCTGTACAAACACTATATACACTACACTTACCCTATACAAACACTATATACACTACACTTATTCTGTACAAACACTATATACACTACACTTACACTATACAAACACTATATACACTACACTTACCCTATACAAATGCTGTATACACTACACTTACCCTGAACAAACACTCTGTACACTACACTTACCGTGTACAAACGCTATATACACTACAGTTACCCTGTACAACTACTATATACACTACACTTTTTCTGTACAAACACTATATACACTACACTTACCCTGTACAAACGCTATATACACTACAGTTACCCTGTACTACTACTTAATACACTACACTTACCCTGTACAAACGCTATATACACTGCAGTTACCGTGTACAAACACCATGTACATTACACTTACCCTACACAAACACTATATACACTACACTTACCCTATACAAACACTATATACACTACACTTTTTCTGTACAAACACTATATACACAACACTTACCCTGTACAAACGCTATATACACTACAATTAGTCTGTACAACTACTATATACACTACACTTACCCTGTACAAACGCTATATACACTACAGTTACCCTGTACAAACACTATGTACATTACACTTACCCTACACAAACACTATATACACTACACTTACCCTATACAAACACTATATACACTACACTTATTCTGTACAAACACTATATACACTACACTTACCCTGTACAAACGCTATATACACTACACTTACCCTGTACTACTACTTAATACACTACACTTACCCTGTACAAACGCTATATGCACTACAATTACCCTGTACAAACACTATGTACATTACACTTACCCTTTACAAATACTGTACACTACACTTAATCTATAAAAGCTATATACACTGTACTGTACAAACATTATATACACTACACTTACCCTTTAGAAACGCTATATACACTACACTTGCCCTGTACAAATGCTATATATACTAAACTTACCTTATACAAATGCTATATACACCACACT
Source organism: Rhinella marina (assembly GCA_900303285.1). Lineage (NCBI taxonomy): Eukaryota > Metazoa > Chordata > Amphibia > Anura > Bufonidae > Rhinella > Rhinella marina. Next base: position 469,806 of record ONZH01005568.1, read on the forward strand.
TACCCTGAACAAACACTCTGTACACTTACCGTGTACAAACGCTATATGCACTACAGTTACCCTGAGCAAATGCTATATACACTACAATTACCCTATACAAATACTATATACACTACACTTACCCTATTCAAATGCTATATACACTACACATAAACTGTACAAACACCATATACACTACACTGACTCTATACAAACGCTATATACACTATTATTACTCTATACAAATGCTATATACACTACACTTATTCTATACAAACGCGATATACACTACACTTACACTGTTATATAGACTACACATACCCTATACTAACACTATGTAGACTATATTTACCCTGTATAAAAATATATAGAGTATGTTTACCCGATAAAAAAACTAAATACCCTGTAAATACCCTATTCAAACTCTGTATACACTACATTTACCCTGTACAAACATTATATAGACTAAACTCACTATGTACAACCACTATATACACTAAACTTACCATATGCACACTATGAAGATTAGTTAATACAAATATGTGCAGTAACTTACCCTATACACACTCTATATGGTCTACACATAGCCTATACACACTATATAGACTATACTTACCCTATACAAACACTATACCTTGTACAAACAATATATACACTACTCTTACCCTGTGCAAACACTATATACATGACACTTACCCAATACAAATTAGATATACACTACACTTACTCTATACAAACGCGATATACACTACACTTACCCTGTACAAAAACTATATACACTACTCTTACCCTATACAAATGCTATATGCACTACATCTACCCTATTATATATAGATTCTAGTTAGCCAAAACACACACCTCACTATATAGACTACACAGTATGCACAAACCGAAAAGACTACATTTATCCTATACAGTCCCTTTTTAGACTACAGGCACACTATGCAAACACTATATAGATTACTGTTAGCCTACACAAACACTATATAGTCTATACATACATATACATACACTATGTAGACAATATTTACCCTGTATAAATATGGTATTACTTCTTATGGTTAGCGTATCATATACACACCACACTTACCCTATGCACACATTATATGATGATGACATGATAGAAACTAAACTTACCCTATACCATGCTATATACACTACACTTACCCTACAAAACACTGTAAAGACTACTCACTCTATATAACCACTGTATATACTATTTATCCCATACACACTATGTAGGCTACACTTACCCTATACAAACACTATGTAGACTACAATTACCCTATAAACACACTGCAGATGCAATCATGCTCCTCATATCTGTGACACTCAGCTCTGGGTCAATCTTTACCTTCACACTGAGAAACAGATCTTCAGCTACATCTGGGGAGTATTACCTATAGGTATCCGGAAAACCATATTCATCCTAGAGCTATGTCCTAGCATCACATCGTATACACTACCTACAGCCTAGCAAGTGCAGCACGAAAAATCAATAGTCTTACTGACATGTCTATACTGTGTGATATCTACTGTATGTATACAATCTGTACATATACAAATCAATGTGGATTTATTCCTGCCTGTGTTTATATGCATGAACACATATATACATATAGATCTCGATGTAATATTAGGGCCTCTGGCACTGTCAATCAAGGAGATGGGGGAGTGTGCAGAGCACAAGGGCGCTACAAAAGCAATTAAACTTGCTAATTTACATATACAAAATCAGCATGATCAACCCTACCAGGCGTCTGGATTAGTCAGGTTGATTATGCTGACAGATGCTCTTTAGTATCTACTGTTTAATATTATAAACAATAATAATTTTCCTGGGACACAGAAATATTTTCTTACGACTAAAATGACAATGATATGACGCAATGATCTGCAGAACAATCCTGCTGCACTGGTCAGAGCCGGGAGACATCCTTCTTCACTGGTCACTGAGGAGCAACTGACTGGATACAACCGACTTTTTTTTCAAACTCAAACCAAGCAATTCTATTGGTAGATGGCAACTCCTATTAACATGGTAATGCCGAGCAATTCTATTGGTGGATGGATAATGCTATTAACACAGTAATACTGAGCAATTCTATTGGTGGATGGCTAATGCTATTAACACAGTAATGCAGAGCAATTCTGTTGGTGAATGGCTAATGCTATTAACATGGTAATGCTGAGCAATTCTATTGGTTAGTTGCATAAAAAAGGGGAGTGTAGTTTTAGTTGTTTTGGTACATAAGAGTGCAATTCAAATTTACGTTGTGTGCTGCTGCTCCTCTCCCTGAGCTCCCTGGACTGTGCTTGCTGATGAAGAGCTGCCTGGTCTCCTACTGTGTGCCCTGTGTGCCCTTTCTTCTACCCCTGAACATATTTTGTGCCCTATATACTACTTCTTATGGTTAGCATAGAAACCAAGCTGTGGAGTAAAAAAAAAACAAAAAAAACATCAAAAATCTGCCTGAAAATGCTTAACAAAAAAAAACACTTAAAAAACTGTTGGAATTTTGTCATGCAAAAATATGCTTGGATTCAGCACTGATTTTTTACACGTGTATTTTGAAAATTAGCTGTGTGAACTGACCCTTAGAATCGCAGAGGAGAGGAAGGAGAATCACTCGTCTCTCTCTTCCTCCTCTGCCTTGTTGATGCTGCAGCCAGGGTGGATTCTAGCTTTTCTGCTGCCTGAGGTGAAACTTGAAATGACGCTCCTCCTTCTTGTGCCAGATTCTCAATCCAATGCCCACCCCCTTCACCCAGCCAGGAAACTTTAGCACTAAATACCTCTTAGATTCAGTGATGTTTCCTCATCTTCTCTATTTGGCCCAGACCAACATGTCTTCTCTCTGAAGAGTTTGACACACAGACATCTAAGGTTCCTCATTTTATCATCGTCCTCCTGGTACCCTAACATTGTTATTCTACCACTGCTCCCAATGCTGTGCTCACTATGCACCCCTATACCCACAAACACTACACTGCAGAAAAAAACTGTGTCGTACAGATATTCCCCACATAGTATTGGTGCTTCTTAAAGTCCCACCATCAGCAATTTCCTCCCAGAATGCCTTCATTAGTAATAATACCCCGAAAGTGATAATGCTCTGCAACATAAAATCCCATGTAAGGGCTCATGCACACGAACTTGTGCACCCTGTGTTCATGCAACTGGCCAGGTCGTGTTCCAATTTGAATGTGTTCTTCTCACCGCAGTAACAACTATAGCTTTGATCAGTATATATCTTACTGGCTGACTACAATGCTCAGCCATACAGATTCTAGACCATCTTGGCTTTTTGCTTTATCTCTCTCTCTTTCCTGAGTACCGTGAAAATGGTGAGGTCTTTTACTCAGTAGATAATCCTTAGAGAAGGTGATTCTCTGGATCTCTGTTCTAGTCCTGTGAGGAGTGGAGCACATGTAGCAGCTTCCTGGAATAAAAGAGAGTGAATTTTCTGACATTCTTCCTTATGGATGGTCCATTGAAGCTTATAGATCATTGTCCTATACATGAAGTTTATACATCTTAGCCCCACCTCCTCAGGATGTCCAGTGTACAGAACGCATGTGCCTGAGATAATTGATCATGAATGTGCCCTACTACATAATATCATTACATTAAAAAGCTCATAATTAAAAATGATAATTAAAGTGAAAGAACCAGTAAGAATAGCTAGAAAATACACTTCTAACAAAGTTTAGTCATAGTAATTGCAAATTGCCAGGCTGCACCTGTGCTTCCCATTGTTTTCAGTTACAAGTACAGATGCAGCTTGGCAATTAGTAGTAGTCTGGGTGCAGTCCCTGCAGCTCAACCACAAATATGTAATAGCACCAAAAAAGGGGGCCACCATTCCCCAAGAACTATAGTGTCAGTAGATTGTGAAAAGATGTGGTTCAGACAGCTATTATCCAAGTAGAGATGACAATGTCTGACAAAATCATCTCCTGGTATTATTAGAGAGAGCCCTGCTATGTGTCAGATATGTTCTCGGCAGAGGAATTTGTTGTGAACACTGTTTGGAGGATGATTTGTGAGCTACACACAGTGTAGGCAGCCAAATATGGCCAATAATTTCTTGTTATGCAGCTGTCTGTTTCTTTTGGGTTTAGTAAAAAAAAAATATTGAATTTTTTGAGAAATATAATTTGCATTTGTTAATATTTTCATATAGAATTTTCGAGTTAAAAGTTTTAAACAAATTTTCAACAAGTGTTGTATTGCAAAATCAATTATAAGTGTAGAATCCTAATCAAGGTAAATTCTAAAGCATATACAGCTAATACACAAACATAGGGGGTCTCTGCCGGAGGATTCGCCTAATTTATTATAAGGTGTACGTCTCGTCATAACTTAGGAGCACCACTGGCAGTCCATGCACCACTTTAGCATCTGACTGGAGTAGTTTTTACTCCTCTTTTACACCCTTTTTTCAGGTGTAAATGAAAGTAAATTTGATGGAACTAAAGTCCTGGTCCTGGGCCAGCTTCTGCCACGCCTCTGACCACTCCCAAGTGGAGAGGATGGCATAAAACCACCTATGCGACAAAATATTGTCACACAGGCATTTAAAAAATTTTTTACACAAAAAACTGGGATAAAATGTTGCTATACTATAGAACTAGAAACAGCTAGGTACAATTCAGTTAGACAAAAACAACAGAATAAAGGCTCTTTTACACTGTCCAATGATCAGAAGAACTATTGGGAAATAACATTCATACGTTTACTTGTTCCCATTCACATATAAACATGCCCCCAAACGTGTTTGTCAGGTATACGCATCTTTCATGCAGCACCCTAAAGCAACGTTTGTTGTTATCACATCATCCTGTATAAACAGTGGATATGATGATGACAATATGCTTTTTGGATGAAGAACAAGCAATTATAATAACAATCATTTGTTCACCTTTCATTTTGCATCTGGCTGTGTGAAAGGTTCTTTAAAGGGCTATTCCAATCTCAACATAGGATAGGATATGTAACAAATGTCAGATAGTTCTGGGTACCACCACTAGGACCTGCTTCTATCTCCAGAACTGGTTCCTGAAATTAAAAAGGGAGAGCAGCTGTGCATATGTGGGCACCATCCATTTATCACTATGAGAGTTCAAAAATAGCCGAGCGCTGGCTCCACTATTTACAGCAGTCCCATTGCAATGAATGGAGGAGTAGCTGCACTCTCTCTGCTATTCTCTGAGGTCTCATGGATTGTGTACTCTCCTTCTCTTCAGAGGCCTCATAGTGGAGATAGAAGTTGGTCACAGAGGTGGAACCGAAGCCTATCTGACATTTGTGACATATTCTAGCGATATGCCATAAATGTTGAGATAGGACAACCCTTTTAAAGGGCATCTGTCAGTATGATCAACCCTATCAAACCAGGCATGCTGATTAAAATTATACATTTCTTTTGTCTGTATGTTGAACAGCTGCAGAGATATCTATGTTTTTATTTGTATGCTAATGAGCAAGTTTGAGCACCAAGGGGCCGGCTGGAGCCCTCTGAGCACTGCTTTTGTAACATCACTCTGCTCAGTACGCTTCCCCTTTGCGTGTGAGGAGCCGTTATAGAGGATAGGAGTGGTAGTGACCGCAATGAAGTTCTGTGTCATGGTGTACTCTTTCAGGCCATTTCAGGCCACTCCATGAGGATCGGTGCAGTGGAAATACAGTACTGAAGAATGAGACCACAGTTAAACGTAACAAAATCCTTTTTTACTAGGTGCTACGTAGAACTTTACATGCTTACAGTAGTAGCACACTTCAAGTGCAAATCTTCTCTAGCACCAGTAAGGATATGGAGGCAGGTTGGTTGGTGGCAATTCAGCACTTAGGTGATACTGGCCTAGCGGTCATTTGGTGATGGATAGCTTGACTGTAATCCCACACAGTGGTGTCTTCAATGCTGATGGCAGCTGTCTGTCTGGAATCTGAAAGCTTCACTTGAAGGAAACTTGAGTAGTTCTCTCTGGAGAATGTGCAACAGGAGCAGGAGCTCAGCAGGTTGCTTCTCCTCTCTGGACAGGAATTCCACCTCTTGGCAGGGAGCATGACCAGCCCACGCCTATCATATCTAATATATAAAGCTGAATGTATGTATGTATGTATGTATGTATGTATGTGTGTATGTTTGCTAAAGGAATCCACACCGTCGCATTTACAATCACGAAATTTGGCACACAGGTACATCAGGTGTCCAGGAAGGTTTTAGACTGCGTCTCCACTCTGTAGGACGTACTGTTCCTGAGATATTCCCCCCCCAAATGCCCCTCCCCTCCCACTCCGCAGCCGACAGAAATTGAAAATATGAAGGTAATAATCAACTTCTGTCAGCTGCAGCGGGGTGGCCTCTGTGGAGGTCACTGTTAAGGGGGTGGGTTATTGTGGAAATCAATGTTAACGAGGTACTGTGGAGTTCACTAATAAGGGGCAGCCACTGTGAAGGTCACTGTTAAAGGAGAGAGCACTGTGGATGTTATGGTTAAGGGGGTAGGCCACTGTGGAGGTCATTGTTAAGGGAGGAGGGGACTGTGGAGGGCACTATTAAAGGGACAGCGGGGTAGTGTGAGGTCACTGTTAAGGGAGCCGGATACAGTGGAGGTCAATGTTAAGGGAGCGGGGTACTGTGGCAGTCACTGGTAAAGGTGCAATCGCTGTGGAGGTCTCTGTTAAGGGGCCGGGAATGGTGGAGGTCAGTTAAGGGGACTGTAACCTATCGTCTGCGTTAAGGGGCGGGTGCTGTAGAGGTCACTGTTAAGGGGGCTGGTCCCTGTGGAGGTCTCTGTCAAGGGGGTGGGGTGCTGTGGAACTCACTGTTAAAGGGGCAGGCTGCTGTGAAGGTCAAAGTTAAGGGGTGGGCTGCTGTGGAGGTCCCATTTTAAGGAGACAGGGCACTGTGGGGGGTCAGTGTTAAGGGGTGGGGGGCTGTGGAGGTCACTGTTAAGGGGCCAGGGTGCTGTAGATGTCACTGTTGTAGTGGATACTGTCGATATCTTTGAACGACACAAACATTAAATTAAATTAAATAGATTAAATATACCCGTGCTAAGCCGGGTCCTTCAGCTAGTTATAAATATATTCCCAAATCTCTTATTCAGGGGTGTAGCTAAAGGCTTATGGGCTCTGGTGCAAGAGTTTATCTTGGATCCTCCTTCCCCCAGTGCTTTGTGGCGAGGGGCAGGGGTGCACCTAGCCTTTCTGCTGCCCGAGGTAAAAATTTAAATCCCTCCCATGCCAAATTCTGAAGGAAATTGGAGTTGTTTTCCCCGATTGTTTTAATTGGCTTGATTAACCCCTACCAGACAGTATGCCTGGTTTAATAGGGTTCAACATGCTGACAGATACTCTTTCAGCAAGTGTCAGTTGACTTTAATTATCACATGTAGCATAAAAGAAGGATTCATGTGCCAATCAGAGATGATGTGGATGATTCTTTATAAAATCCGCATTTAAAGCATTTCAAGAATAAAAGTCCCCTTCTTCACATATAAATGGACATGTCTATTTATATCTGAAGAAGGGGAGTTTTATCACTGAAATGCATTATGCTGTATGTGGATTTAATGAAAAATAATCCAGATCATCCCTGATTGGCACATGAATCCTTCGTTTCTGCTTCTTAAAGTGGTTCTCAAGATATTAAGAAAATAAAATTACTGAAAATACTTAAAAGAGGTTCTCTGGGAATTAAGAAAATGAAAACACTTAAATATTATTTCATTATAAATATATTCCCAAATACCTTTCATTAGTTATAATGGCTTGTTTTGTCTAGGGAGCAATCATCAGGGGAAATAAAATGGCCGCCATCCTATTAGTGCACACAAAACCCGTCCTAATAACACAGGCGGACAAGTTACTTCACATCACTGAGGTGAAGAGCTGCCTCATCCTCCTCTCTGCTCTGCTTGTCAGGGATTGTTTTCTCAGGACAATTTGTAACAGGAGCAGAAGCTCAGCAGGTTGCTTCCTCTTCTCTCTGGACAGGAACTCCACCTCTTGGAAGGGAGCATGACCAGCCCACTCCTACCAAGAGGGGAGGTTAGCCCTGTTCCTTGCCAACCTTTGCCATCCATTCCTTTATGGAAACTATGGACAGAAGTAAGCAGTAAAATAAATAATACACAACAATATAAACAATATAAGAATTGTAGTACCTGCAGGTCTGGAGTACTACATATGCAACACAGGGGCATTACAAATGCAGTGCTTTAAAGGCTTTGGGCAGCCGCTTGGCGCTTATTAAAGAGGACCTTTCATGGTTTTACATTATAGTAGGTAAATACCTTTACTTGCAGGGCACCCCCCGCTGATGCTGCCACCCACCCAGGTTTTTCAAAATAGCGCTCCTGCGCCCTGCTCTGCCCCCCTGTATTTTTTCGCGCTCAGTATGCTAATACTGAGCATCGGTAGAGGGAGGAGGAGACGCTCGGGCTTCTAAATGGGCGTCTCCTTCTCCCTGGCTGTGACGTCCTCTGATGTGATTGGATCGCGGCACAGTCAGAGAGAAGGAGACGCCCATTGAGAAACCCGGGCGTCTCCTCCTCCCTGTACCGATGCTCAGTATTAGCATAATGAGCGTGAAAAATACAGGGGGGCAGAGCGGGGCGCAGGAGCGCTATTTTGAAAAACCTGGGCGGGTGGCAGCATCAGTGGGGGGTGCCCTGCAAGTAAAGGTATTTACCTACTATAATGTAAAACCATGAAAGGTCCTCTTTAAACTTGCTCATTTGCATATAAATAAAATGCAGATATCTCTGCAGCTGTTCAACATAGAGACAAAAAAAGAAATTGGGTCACATACATTTAGGCCATTTTCAACGTCTAAAACAGTCGTACAAAATTGGTAAATGAGACAGGCCTATCAATCTGTCCCCTTCCCCGCCCATGCCACACACACTTTTTTAGACCTGGCGTGAGCGGGGAAAAGTCGCAGATTGCGGCGCAAAGGACCTTAGCGCCACAATCTGCGCCAGAAATGCACCCAATTTAGGCGTATTTCTGTTTAGTAAACAACCCCGATTGTTTTAATCGGCTTGATTAACCCCTACCAGACAGTATGTCTGGTTTAACAGGGTTCAACATGCTGGCAGATACTCTTTCAGCAAGTGTCAGTTGACTTTAATTATCACATGTAGCATAAAAGAAGGATTCATGCGCCAATCAGAGATGATGTGGATGATTCTTTATAAAATACGCATTTAAAGCATTTCAAGAATAAAAGTCCCCTTCTTCACATACAGTATAAATGGACATGTCTATTTATATCTGAAGAAGGGGAGTTTTATCACTGAAATGCATTATGCTGTATGTGGATTTAATAATCCAGATCATCCCTGATTGGCACATGAATCCTTTGTTTCTGCTTCTTAAAGGGGTTCTCAAGATATTAAGAAAATAAAATTACTGAAAATACTTAAAGAGGTTCTCTGGGAATTAAGAAAATGAAAACACTTAAATATTATTTCATTATAAATATATTCCCAAATACCTTTCATTAGTTATAATGGCTTGTTTTGTCTAGGGAGCAATCATCAGGGGAAATAAAATGGCCACCGTCCTATCAGTACACACAGAACCTGTCCTAATCACACAGGAGGACAAGTTACTTCACATCACTGAGGTGAAGAGATGCCTCATCCTCCTCTCTACTCTGCTTGTCAGGGATTATGATCCTGAATACAGCTGATAAGATGTTTAGTTGAATCTCTGTAAAAATGGAGTTCATAAGTAGACATGAAGTACAGAGAGGAGGTGGAGATGTGGATAACGAGCAGCAGCACTTGTGTGCAGTCTCCATTACTACCACCCCACATCACCACAGTCTGTCCTGCACGTACTCTCTGTACTTCAGCTGTCTCCTCATGAAGACAGCCACATCCCCACCTCCTCTCTGTACTTCATGTCTTCTCATGAGTTCTATTCCTGCTGCCCCATTCCGGCTACTACTCTGCATATCTGGCGTCCTCTCCTGCAGTCTTTACTCGCTAGTCTTCTCTGGGCCCACTCAGCACTGTAACCTGGCAGCGTACCACGTCAGGGCATAGTGCGTGCCTACGTCCTAACGTTGTACGCAGACAGGACAGTGCAGACTGGACCCAGAGAAGACCAGCGAGGAGGGGGTGAGTACAGATCTTCACTAACCTCTCCCCCTTCCTCCTGCATACTAGTGAGCGCTTCCACGATGGAAGCGCTCACTAGTATTTGCATTATAACACACACTGCAGTAATTGTCGGTGCTCCACTGGCTTAGGGGCCCTGCCGCAATTGCAACTGCTGCAACTCCTATTGCTACGCCACTGCTTTCATTAACTATAGTGGCTCATTTTGTCTGCTAAGCAATCATCACTGGAAATAAAATGGCTGCCATCCTATTAGTACACACAAAACCTGTCCTAATCACACAACAGCAAAAGTTACTTCACAACACTGAACTAAAGGGCTGCCTCATCCTCCTCTCTGCTCTGCTTGTCAGGGATTATGATTCTGAAGTGTAATATGATCTTCATCTAAATCTCTGTAGGAATGGAGCCAGAGGCGTAGCTAAAGGCTTGTGGGCCCTGGTGCAAGAGTTCAGCTTGGGCCCCCTTCTCTCAGTGCTTTGTGGCAAGGAGCATAGAATATAGCCTCTTTACCTAACTCCTCCCCTCCGGTCAGAGGTGTAACTTTACCTGCATGCACGTTCTATAATACTGGTGACTTCTTTTGTGGCACAAGGGTCTTTGGGCCCCCTCAGGCTCCTGGGTCTGGTAGCGACTGCTACCTCTGCACCCCCTATAGCTACGCCCCTGAATGGCGCTCACAAGGAGACATGAAGTACAGAGGCGGTGAGGATGTGGCTTATGAGCAGTAGCACTTTTATGCAGTCTCCTTTACCACAGCTCCACATTACCACAGTCTGTCCTGTCCATCCTCTCTGTACTTCATGTCTCCTCATGAACTCCATTCATAGAGAGGGTCAGGATCATGATCCCTGACAAGCACAGCAGAGAGGAGGATGAGGCAGCTCTTTACCTCAGTGATGTGAAGTAACTTGTGGGCATAGTCTAGTTTGCAACCTGCATCTGTTCTAAACAGTATGTGGGTAAAACGAAGCGTGAGTTTAGGAGGCATATACGTGAACACCTAACGGATATCAGCAAGAATGGAGACACCCCTATCTCATAGCATATATGGAATTTATATCAATGTGATGCATCAGACATCTGATATCAGGGGATGGAACACAACCATTCCCTAGGGAGGGGGCAACTTTGACAACAGACACTTGCGGAAAGAAGCACAGTGGAAGTTCACACTACAAATAGTGAAACCACATGGCCTTAATGACTTTATTTGATATGTGTGCTTCATTAAATAGGCCCCATGGTGACCCCAGATCAGTACTGCTTCATGTTTCCTGCATGAGAGCTCCACATACACGTTACCCTCAGTGATTGAGACACATTCAAATATACTTTACTCAGCCAGCAAAAATGTAACTAAATTGGCCAGTGCCTGACTATAATTATGTAAATATATAATGCTACTATATGGATTTATTCCTATTTGCAAACACTGCCCCAGCTATTGGTGTCTACCTACAAAACATGTCCCAGACACATTGGGGGATTTATCAAACTGGTGTAAAGTAGAACTGGCTTAGTTGTCCATAGCAACCAATCAGATTCTGCCTTTCATTTTTCACAGCTCCTTTGGAAAATGAAAGGTGGAATCTGATTGTTTGCTGTGGGAAAAAAAGTGCAAAAAGTACTGAAACATTAAACAGTTGGACATGTGCATTCAAAGGTTTAGAGAAGGTCACATTAACCCCTTCCCGACCAGCGCCGTACATGTACGGCGCTGGTGCGGTGCGGGGACATGACGCCCGCTCGCGGGTGCGGCGGGCATCATGGCCGGCAAGTCTCTGCTGTTTCTAACAGCAGAGACTTGTTGCTACTTACCGCCATCGGCGGCGTCTTCTAGGCCCTTCTGATGGCGTGATCACACGTGATCACGGCATCAGTATGCGTCTGAACCCGGAAGCGTACGCTTCCGGGTGGTGTACAGACGCCCCGAGTGGCCAATTGGGGTGTCTGTACACCATATGAAAACTGTAATCCTCGCTGGTGAGGATTACAGTTTTCAAAGTGCAATTCTTATTCTGGCCACTAGATGGCAGGCCAGGATAAGAAATGAGCAATTCATGGATTTATCTCAGTCTAGTAAATCCCTGATTGCTCATAAAGAAAAAAAAACAACACAATATATCAGCTCATATTTGAGCTTAAAAATAGTCAGAAATTTTTTTAAAAAAATGTTAAAAAATATATAAAAAATAAAAAATATATAAAAGTTCAAATCACCCCCCTTTCCGTATAATGAAAAAATCAATACCTAAATAACAATAAATATAGACATCATGGGTATCACCGTGACCGAAAACGCCCGTACTTTTAAAATATAAAAAAAACCTCCAATACGGCAAATTGTGTGGCGGAAAAAAGCGTCCAAATGGCGATTCACCGTTTTTTGTCGCTTTTTTTTTCTAAAAAAAATTAAATAAAAAGTGATAAAAAAGTCATACACACCCCAGAATGGTATCAATAAAAACTTCAGATCACCCCGCAAAAAATGAGCCCCCATACAGCTCCATACACATAAATACCAAAAAGTTATAGGGGTCAAGATATGACAAGGAAAAAAAAAAAAAAAAAAAAGGCAACTTTCTAATTATTTTATCACTATCAAAACGCAGGGAAAACTATACATATTAGGTATTGCCGGATTCGTACTGACCAGGAGAATGAAAGTAACTGGTCAGTTTTAATGCACATCGAACGCTGTAAATAAGAAACCCGTAGAACTGTAGCGGAATAGCGTTTTTTTTCAATTTCACCCGATTTGGAATTTTTTTCCCGCTTCCCACTACACCATATACAATATTAAATGGTGGCGTTGGAAAGTACAACTTGTCCCGCAAAAAACAAGCCCTCATACAGCTGAACAGAAAAATAAAACAGTTATGGCTGTTTGAAGGCAGGGAGCGCAAAACTAAAACGCAAAACCGAAAAAACCTCCGGGGTAGAAAGGGTTAAGTTCACCTGTAAAGGTTAGACTGCATTTTAGGTACATCCTGAAATTTCACCCACAAGCCAAATATCCCTAAGGCCTCATGCACACGGCCGTATGTATTTTGCCAGTACAGTACACAGACTGGAGTGTGTTCAGATGTTAAAGGGATTATCCAAGACCTATAATTCCCCCCCAAATGCCCGTGCCCCTACACAGATTGTACTTACCCCGCTCTGCGGCACCCACGTCGCTCGGATGATGCACGGCTGCCGCCACTTCTCCCCGTCACGTGCGGATGAAAACATCTGGTGTCTGGGCGGGGGAGGGGGCAGCCAGTAGCAGGCCACGGGTGACGCTAGGGAGGCTTGCTCCCTTTGCGGCCTGCTATTGGCTGCCCCTTCTCCCACAAAGTACGGGGAGATGCAGCCGCAGCTGCACCAGCATCCGAAGCGAAGTGGGTGCTGGGGAGCGAGGTAAGTACAATCTGTGTGAGGGGGCTGGTTATTTGGGGGGGCATTATAGGTCTTGGATAACCCCTTTAAGTTATGAAAGAACAAGGTTGCCAAGTAAATCTCGGCTCATTTGAAATGTATGTTGCCAGCTACAATAATATTTTGCGAACAGCAAACTGCTGGGGCTACAAAGTAGTAATCTCCCTACAGGAGTAATCATATGTACAAACACACATTATGGATCTCCATTTTAAACAGCTAAATTGTGTCAGCTAGCATAAAAGAACTCACGCAACCCTCCCAACATGTTTCACCACTGGTGCAGAGGAAATTAGGTTGTGATGACATCATCACAAATGCCTGCACTGGCTCTCGAATGGTCACACAACTACTGGGGGATAAGTACTGGGGCAATACAGGGGAACATTATAAATACTGGGGGCACTACAGGATGGCAATAACTACTGGGGGCACTACAGGGGGCATAACAAGGGGGCATTATAACTACTCAGGGCACTATAGGGGGAATTGGAACATTATAACTACTGAGAGCCACTACAAATACTGGGGGCACTACATGGTGACAATAACTACTGGGGGCACTATAGGGGGATATTATAAGTACTGGAGACACTACAGGGAGATACTATAACTTCTGGGGGCACTTTATGGGGCCTTATTACTGCTGGCAGCATTTTGGGGGAGCTTTATCACTACTAAGGGGTACTATGGGGCATTATTAATACTGTGGGGGTATTATTATTATCTGGCACAATATAGAGGGCACTACTACTAATGGGAGCATTTTCAGTGAATTATAACTAAGCGGACTTTTGGAAGTACTATTAATATGTGGGCGACTATCCGTATAGTATTGTTAGTCCCTCAGTATAGTATTTGGGAGCATTGGGCAGCACAAGCAGGAGTATTGGGGGTTGCAGCATGATAATGCTGTTGAGGCACTGGGAGGAGGGGGGATAGAAAAGTGAGGAATCTAGATATCTGTGTGGCAAACTCTGCAGAGATAAGACGTGGCTTAAAGATGTCGTCATGACGGTTTTCTCCCAACGGGGAAGATTAAGAAAGAAAGCATCTACATTCAGGAAGCATCACTGGATATAATACGTATGTATGTAGTTCTGTATATTCCTACTGTATATGTATGTAATACATCCAAGTATGCCATTAGCACTGAGGCGGAAAGGTGGGGGAGGTTGGATTGGGGTGGGCGCACAAACATATTTTACATTTCACACAATAAGGTCGCATTTACACAAACATCATTCACTTCAAAAGATGCAGACAGCACCCCTGCAATAATTATAGATCATGTCCTATTCTTGTCCGTTTTGCAGACAAAAATAGACATTCCTATAATGGGCTGTCCATTCCTGTCTGCTCCGTTCCGCAAATTGCGGAGGGCACATAGGTGCAATTTACAGAACGCAAAACACGGCACATTCGTATGCATGAGCCCTAAATAGGACTGTATGTTTTAAAATGCCAGGGCTGATTTTCAGTCCCAGTCCGCCCCTGCCTGTCAATGTAGCCTCCAAGAAACCCACAGCAGCAGAACAGAACCAACAATAACTTTGGCGCAAACTGGTGGAACCTCAAGTGTCCTGCGTGGTCCGTGCCTAGTATAGGGACCGTTCAGGAATTGTGCCTCTGTTGTGACTTTGTCTGCATGTTTCAGTAGGGTAGCCTGTGTTATATGCCTCCATACAGCCTCCAAAATAACCTAAAAGTCTGTTTATTGACCTATTCAGACAACTGTACAAAATGTACATCCGCTGTGTGATGTATTCTTTATTCATTTTGAGACAATTGAGACAAATCTGGGTCATTTCGCATTTAGAATTCTAAAATCACCACGTGTATATGAGCTTTAAATAAAAATTGCAGATAGTAACTTATGGCTGTAAATGAGAAATACCCTAAACAGCCTAATTTTGACACAAATGTGAAGTTTGAAAGGCAGAGCGCAGTTACTGAAAAGCTACCAGTAGGTGGCGCTGCTGTAAAAACGTGAACATTCTTCTAAGCGGTTGTCATCTCTTTCCGCGAGTGGTGAGCTGCTAGTCGCTGTGCATGCTGGGAGCACAGAGCCATCATGGCCGCCACGGAGAAGAACACGAAAGAGAAGCTGCTGTCTGTGCTGGATGATTTGGAGGTGTTGTCCAGGTAAAGCCAATGGGGCTGTAGCTTATCGCAGTCTTACGTTAGGACGTTCGATTGCTGTCAGTTTATGAATAGTTATATACACGTTAATGCTGCTGTCAGTAGTTTCCCTGTGGTGGATGCTTTCACCATTGTGATTCATTAGGGCTAATCTCCACCATGGTATTACCGCAGCAAATAGTGCTGAGGATATCAAAATCTAAACATGTCTTGAATCCACAGCAAAGTTTATACAGTGTAAACCCCCCATTCACTACCATTGTACTGTGTTGCTGAATTTCAGTGTGGATTTTGGAACAAATATATGATGTGTGAACTTCCTAACAGGGGGCCATGTCCAGTGTAAGGGTGTGTTCACACAGATTTAGAAAACACACTGAAAAAATCAGTGCTATTTTGGTGCGGTTTTAGGACCCATTCACACGACTGTGTGAATGGGTCCGCATGTGTTCTGCAATATTGTGGAATAGATGCGGACGCATTCACCTGTATGAGAGCGGGCAGCCGCGGCACGGAACCAGCTCCATGCCTCGGCTCCGCATAAAAAAATAAAACATGTCCTATACTTGTCTGCAACGGCTGACAAGTATAGGCATTTTCAATGGGGCGCCCAGCCATGTGTTCCGCAGCGCTGCGGAATATAAGCCAGGCGGCAGCCGTGGTATTGTGGGTCCGCATTATTGCGGACACGCAACAATACGGCCGCCTGAATGGGGCCTTAGGCTAATTTTTTTCAGCTTCCCATTCGTTTCAGTGGGCGAATTCGCGTGTATCCCACCTCCCATTGAAATGAAGGGGAAGCTTTTTAGAGGCTTTTTTGGCGTTGTTTCTGGACAGAAAAATCATGAAAAACGGGGCCAAAAAATGTGTAAACGGGCTCTTAGGCTGCTTTCACACAATGTTTGGCCAGGATTTGATCAGTGATTTCCATCAGGGATTGTGAGCCAAAACCAGGAGTGGAGGTCAAAAACACAGAACAGGAGCGGATCTTATCTCAGTGTAGCCTCTACTTCTGGTGAAATCACTGATCAGACACTGACTGTGTTACAGGCTCAATAATGCTGTCAGTCGTTATCTGGGAGAAGAGGAGCCTCCCAATTCAACACTTCTCCCCGAGCTTGGTGCGTGACACTGGTTGTTACCCAGTGGTACAACTCTGACTTCTCTAAAACATGGCTCATTAGGATTGTGTGACCTGCCACAAAGTGAGAGGCTGACTTTGGAGGGGTTGTCCAAGATAATTAATCTCAGACAAACCCTGCAATAGCCTAAAATAAAAAAAAAAATAAAAAAATAAATCTTCTATTCACCCTTTTCTCCAGTGCCGTTCTCTGCAGTTCTGGTCCGGCCCTCCTGCCACTGTTTGTTTACAGCCTGCAGCACGTGTACACCTGACCACTGCAGCCAATCACTGTCCTTAGTGGTCTAATGCTGAGAACAGACACTGGCTGCAGAGGTGATCTTCCATATACCTGTATGCCACAGTGTCACTGACTTGCACAGTGACAAAGGGGTTTTCCGAGATTTTTTTTTTTTTTTTTAACTGACATCAGTATCTGATCAATGGATGTCTGACATCAGAGCGGCTTCTCAAAAAGCTGATCGGCGGGGTTCCCAGATGCCAGAGCACACAGAAGATTACAGACACATCCCAGACATACTTATGTGCACTGTGTGTCTGTATTACAGTCATGGCCAAAAGTTTTGAGAATGATACAAATATTAATTTTTACAAAGTCTACTGCTTCAGTTTTTATAATGGCAATTTGCATATACTCCAGAATGTTATAAAGAGTGATCAGCTTAACAGCAATTACTTGCAAAGTCAATATTTGCCTAGAAAATGAACTTTATCCCCCAAAACACATTTCAACATCATTGCAGCCCTGCCTTAAAAGGACCAGCTAACATTGTTTCAGTGATTGCACCATTAACACAGGTGTGGGTGTTGATGAGGACAGGGCTGGAGATCAATCTGTCATGATTAAGTAAGAATGACACAACTGGACACTTTAAAAGGAGGCTGGTGCTTGGCATCATTGTTTCTCTTCTGTTAACCATGGTTATCTCTAAAGAAACACGTGCAGTCATAATTGCACTGCACAAAAATGGCCTAACAGGGAAGAGTATCGCAGCTAGAAAGATTGCACCTCAGTCAACAATCTATCGCATCATCAAGAACTTCAAGGAGAGAGGTTCCATTGTTGCCAAAAAGGCTCCAGGGCGCCCACGAAAGACCAGCAAGCGCCAGGACCGTCTCTTAAGTGTTTCAGCTGCGGGATCGGGCTACCAGCAGTGCAGAGCTTGCTCAGGAATGGCAGCAGGCAGGTGTGAGTGCATCTGCACGCACTGTGAGGCGGAGACTCTTGGAGCAAGGCCTGGTCTCAAGGAGGGCAGCAAAGAAGCCACTTCTCTCCAGAAAAAACATCAGGGACAGACTGATATTCTGCAAAAGGTACAGGGAGTGGACTGCTGAGGACTGGGGTAAAGTCATTTTCTCTGATGAATCCCCTTTTCGATTGTTTGGGGCATCTGGAAAACAGCTTATTCGGAGAAGACGAGGTGAGCGCTACCACCAGTCTTGTCTCATGCCAACTGTAAAGCATCGTGAAGCCATTCATGTGTGGGGTTGCTTCTCAGCCAAGGGAATCGGCTCTCACAGTCTTGCCTAAAAACACAGCCATGAATAAAGAATGGTACCAGAATGTCCTCCGAGAGCAGCTTCTCCCAACCGTCCAAGAGCAGTTTGGCGATCAACAATGCCTTTTCCAGCATGATGGAGCACCTTGCCATAAAGCAAAGGTGATAACTAAATGGCTCAGGGAACAAAACATAGAGATTTTGGGTCCATGGCCTGGAAACTCCCCAGATCTTAATCCCATTGAGAACTTGTGGTCAATCATCAAGAGACGGGTGGACAAACAAAAACCTACAAATTCTGACAAAATACAAGCATTGATTGTGCAAGAATGGACTGCTATCAGTCAGGATTTGGTCCAGAGGTTGATTGAGAGCATGCCAGGGAGAATTGCAGAGGTCCTGAAGAAGAAGGGTCAACACTGCAAATATTGACTTGCTGCATTAACTCATTCTAACTGTCAATATAAGCTTTTGTTACTCATAATATGATTGCAATTATATTTCTGTATGTGATAAAAACATCTGACAAACACACATAAAAACCAGAGGGCAGCAGATCATGTGAAAATATAATATTTGTGTCATTCTCAAAACTTTTGGCCATGACTGTACATGTTCGGAAAAAGCACTTTAATCTGCAGGAGAACAGCTCTCAAGTGCCCAGCTCTGCTGCTGCAAGGGCCTAAAGGAAACCAGACTGAAGAGGGGAGGGCGGCTTTAGCTGCTCATATCTTGGGATTGGTAGCAGATAGAAAAATGGTTCTGACCTTCTTTGAAAACTGGCATTCCAAGCTTTCAAATGATGTATATCAGAAGATATAGCTGTTAGAAATAGAGTCGGGAGAGAAAGCTGTTTTTACTTTCAGCTGGGCACTTGGGAGCTGTTTTCCTGCAGAATAAAAGTGCTTTTCCTGGACATAGAATACAGACACACAGTGCACACATGTATAGGGTTGGGCGATATCAAAAATATTCACACGATAACGATATTAAGAAACTTATCGCGATAATGATATATATCGCGATAAATACCCATTTAAAAGAAAACACTTAGGGCCACAAGGAGACATTATACTGTATGGGGGCAGCCACAAGGAGACGTTATACTGTATGGGGGCAGCCACAAGGAGACATTATACTGTATGGGGGCAGCCACAAGGAGACGTTATACTGTATGGGGGCGGCCACAAGGAGACGTTATACCGTATGGGGGCGGCCACAAGGAGACGTTATACCGTATGGGGGGCCACAAGGAGACGTTATACCGTATGGGGGCGTCACAAGGAGACATTATTGGTTTGGGGCAGCAGCCAGGCAGCCACAACTTGGAGCTGTTAATCGTTATACTGTATGGCACTATGGGGCACTGTCCGCTGGGGCAGCAGCCACAAGGAGGCATTTACAGTGGGGGGTAGCAGCCACAAGGAGGCATTTACAGTCGGGGGGTAGCAGCCACAAGGAGGCATTTACAGTCGGGGGCAGCAGCCACAAGGAGGCATTTACAGTCGGGGGCAGCAGCCACAAAGAGGCATTTACAGTCGGGGGCAGCAGCCACAAGGAGGCATTTACAGTGGGGGGCAGCAGCCACAAAGAGGCATTTACAGTGGGGGGTAGCAACCACAAGGAGGCATTTACAGTGGGGGGTAGCAACCACAAGGAGTTAATCCATTACAGTGGGCTCAGCAGCCACAAGGTGCTGCAACCCCCCCCATGTCTTATGGCCGCCTGTGACAGTCTGCCACCACCATACAGCTATTCCTACATGTCAGGGACCCGGCTGGCAGCTGTAATATATATATAGGGTCTCTCTCCGCATTGAAAGTCAATTCTGTGGGGTCAGACAGAGTAAGTTCACAGACTTTCCCACCACTCACTCCAGTCAATCCTGCGCTGCTCAGCCTCAGTGGCTTCGCCCGGGCGTCATCTGATTTTGACGTTAGACGTCAGTGGGCGGAGACTGCACCATGGGGACCAGCGAGCAGGAGCCTGGGCGGCCGCTGCCGAGGATGAGCAGTATGTAATGTTGTAAAGGCGGGCGGCCGTGGGATCATGTGCGCTGACCGCTTTGATGATGTCACATAATACCGCGGTTATTAGGAAACAGCGATATCGCTGTTTCCTAATACCGCGGTATACCGACAACACCGGTATATTGCGCAACCCTACACAGGTATGTCTGGGATGTGTGTGCAATCTTCTGTGGGGCACTGCTGTTAGTTATATAGGTGAAAAACAGGTGAAAGACTCCCTTTAATGAATGACAGCTGCAGTGTACCCGCTTGTGTACAAGGCAATTTACTGCCATGGACTACAGCGGTAGCTCAGTATTTAAAACCAGAAGTATTACAGTCTATGTGTAGCTGCAGCTATAAATTGCTTTTTTTTTTTTTTTTTTTTTTTTTTTTAAATGTCTTTCAGAGAACTGATAGAATTGTTGGCACTTTCAAGAAGTCAGAAATTAGCTCAGCCCGGAGAAGAAAATCAAGTAAGTATGGAAAGAGAGAATCCATTGAGTCACTACGCTATGAAAACTCTTGACTTTTGGGCACTGGCAGACTACTACAAATCTGACAGTCTGTGTACATAGTTTTTCTTTTTTTTTTTATCAGTTTGTACTGTATGGAGTGTTTTATTTAAAGAAGAACTCCCACAAAAATTTTTATTCTCTGACCTGTTAGAAAGGTGCATGATATAATCTGTAGTGAATGTCATTTTCTTATCAGTGACTGTTTCTGTGAGTAAAATCCTCTCTTCTTAGTGTAGCTGGGTCATGTGACCAACTCCCTGACCTCCAACTGACCCAGGACAGAAAGCCAGTAACTGCTCTATTCATTCCTATGGGAGCCTCACTTTCAGTCTCATAGGAATACATAGAGAATTAGACTTCCCGTCCACACAAGTCTATGTGTGAGTTGGGGGGTCTAATTGCTGGTCACATGACACAGATAAGAAACTTCAGGATGATATAAGTCAAAAATTCAGACACTGGTAAGAAAATGACATTCACTACAGATTACATCATGTACATTTCTAGCAGGACACGGAATAAAATTTTTGTTGGGAGTTCTTTAAGGTAACTGTAAGCAATGGAATACCATATTTGTCACTGTGAAATATTCTCATTGCTGAGATGACAAAATTGGGATATTTCGGAGAACGGGTGCGGACCCGTTCATTTCAATAAGGCTGCAAAAGATGCAGACAGCACACCGTGTGCTGTCCACATCTGTAGTTCAGTGGCCCCGCAAAAAAGATAGGGCAGGAATAGGCCTTTCTGTCATAGGGCCAACCATGCGTGGTCACAAAATGCGGAACGCACGCAGCCGGTATCTGTGTTTTTGTGCAGTTTGTGGACCACCAACACTTCTATGGACGTGTGAATGGACCCTTACTTTGAGTTTACCTGTGTAGAGATCCAGAGATGCAAAGGGAGTGAATAACCATTATTGTACTCCAACTCCAGCCCAAATTCTTCATTTCTGTAATAAAATGTTCACTGTGTTGTGTTTGCTGTCATTTCAGATCTTAGAGTTATTAATTCAGAAGGATGGAGAGTTTCAGGAACTCATGAAGGTGGCTTTCAGTCAGGGCAAGGTTCACCAAGAAATGCAGCTCCTGGAAAAGGAGGTGGAGAAAAGGGACAGTGATATCCAGCAGCTGCAGAAACAGCTAAAGGAGGCCGAGCACATTCTGGTGAGTGAGCCCCAAACCTTGCAAGCCTCACACACAGATCGGGATCTATATCTCTGTGATGGAACTTTTTATATATCTATATGGCTGTCTTTCACTTGCTGCATTCTCATTTAGAGGTTCTATTTGAGTAAATGGAGCATGAGGAAAAAAGCCATTTGATTCTTATTATTATCTATATGGTGTCCCTATTCCTAATGTCTTTTTATGTGCAATATGCAAACACATTGAGGACAGTACAGATGAAAAACACTGCAACAACAGAAAGTAGAACTGTGGCCAATGTGTTATAAGTAGTGAAATTGACATTCTCGGGTCAATTAACATACCAAGACTGTGACTTATTTTGTGCTTGTTCTCTTAAATCCGGGATCAGTTATTGTAACTCCTGTAGAGGATTCTGGGAGTTGTAGTTTCAGAACAGCTGGAGAGCCGGAGGTTGCTGATCCCTGCTTTAAATGTTCCCAAGGTGCTCTGGACGCTATAGGTCATTGGCACTACAGGCAATAACAAATACTGCATCGTGTTACTGTGCTGTACAAAAGAAGATCTCAAATCTATGCATTTCCTATTTAATAAGGTTCCGTTTGCATCTATGTCATGGTTTGTCATTGTCTTTTAATGGGTTCCATCAAGTTCTGCTGCAGTGCCTATCCTTTTAACAGGAAAATATCACAGTGTCCTAAACAATTGGATATGTGACAGACGCTCCTAACTGAGCCTGTTATGCAGATGTGAAAAGATCTTAAGCTTAATGTAATAATCTAAGGCTACTTTCACACTAGCGTTTTAGAATTCCGGTATTGAGCTCCGTCATAGGGGCTCAATCCCGGAATAAAACGCTTCAGTTTTGTCCCCATTCATTGTTAATGGGGACAAAACTGAACTGAAGAGCACGGAGGCTCCTAAAAGCATTTAGTTCCGTCTCCAGAACGGAGAGCGAACCGGTTTGCTCTCCGTCCTGGGGATCCGGAACAGGATGGACGTCATGACCCCCAATGCAAGTCAATGGGGACGGATCCGTTCAGTGTGACACACTAATAAACAGATCCGTCCTCCATTGACTTTCAATAGAGTTCATGACGGATCCGTCCCAGCGATGTTAAAGATAATAAACTGGATCCGTTCATTACGGATCCATATGGTTGTATTATCAGTAACGGAACCATTATTGCTGGATCCAGCAATAACGCTGGTGTGAAACTAGCCTAAGTTCTGCTGCTGCAAATGGCTTGAATGGTGGGTGTTTGGTCGCTGGACCATCACCGATACGATATTCTTGATCTATCCAAAGGAAAATCCCTTTAATAGAAGAATAACTTTAAAAGATTTTTTTTTACCTTTCTTGTTCTTTAGGCAACAGCAGTTTACCAGGCAAAAGAAAAACTCAAGTCAATTGACAAAGCAAGAAAAGGTCAGTTACATTTTTACATCTGGGTGTAAAACTAACCTACTTTTTTTCAGATCAGCATGTAGCACTCAGAGCACGAAGCCAGTGCTCTGTGAGTGCTGCATCCTCTTCCCAGGCCATGTGACATCACCGTGCCTCGGTCATGCGGCTTAGTTGCAGTTCAGCCCCATTGAAGTGAATGGGACTGAGTGGCAATACCAAGCACAGCCATTGTACCATGTACGACACTGTGCTTGGAGAGCTGCTGGGAGCCTGCATCACTCACCAGAGTTCTGGTAAGCACAGTGACTCCCTGTAACAGCTGATCAGCCAATCTGACAATGGGTAGGTCATCATTATCTATCACCGGATAACCCCTTTAAGCAGAGATATGATTGCTCACATGAAGGCCTCCTTGAGCCATCTGTAATGTGACCATATTTTAGGATCCGCATATTTGATTCTGGAGTTTGGCTCAATAAGCCTGTCTTCAGGCCAGAAAACATGCCAAAATATGACCATGTTACAGCCATGGATTTGTGGGCAGAAAATCTCAAACAGGTTATAGTACCAGCAAAATGAATGAGATTTGTGTGGAAAATGAGCAGTCAATTTCTGATGTGGAATTGTCATGTGTTGTGGATTTTGCTGCATACTGGCCACGGTTCCACAGAAAATCCTAAACAGTTTTGATAATGAAAAAAGTACTATCCTGTCCTCCCATGGTGTTTTTGTTGCTCCCTTGCCTGGTCCCATGACAGTCTCTGAACAACCTGGCCTCCAGCAACGAGGTCTCTTCACATGTGACCACTGCAGCATTCACATGGAATGACAAATTATTTCAGGAGGCCAGGTTGTATAGAGATCGGCATGGGATCAGGCACTGGAGCACCAGAGGAGGTGCGCATAGTGTTTATTTCCTCCATCTTATTTTCAGGAGCTTTCCGCAGATAAAATCCGCAAACAAATCTTCACTTAAATTTGCTCAATTTGGTGTGGATTTGTTACTGCAGATTTTTGTGGAATTGCTGCAAAAATTTTCAGCATCAGTTCTGGTATGTGTGAATGTATCCTAACTGTTATTCCATGCATATTTGCTCACTATACAGAAATCTATAGTTAACATAATGTTTGTAGCAAGATGGCAGGTTTTCATTATCTCCAGTTTGCAGAAAGTGTGATGTAGTTGCTTAGTGCTGTATTTGTTTTGCATTGGTAAAAATGTAATCTACCACCATACAACTGTATACAACAGCAGTAGGGTCTTTAAAAATGGTGGCCGCTCCACTCTCTCTTACACAGCAGACACCCACGGCTAATGTTTGCAATTGCAAATAATGCCAATAGCAGATATTTACCCCTCATATGTCGCAATCAAATGTGACCACGGCATCTGAAATGTTAAAAAAAAAACAAAACGCCGTAAATGTGCATTTCCCAGACAGGAATGCCTTTCCCTTGCGGAGATTGGCCTCCAGCTAAAATACCTTCCCCAGAGTTTGTACAAGGATTCTAAGCATTGTACTGGTATATTCCAATGGAGACCTGCAGGTGGCAGCACTGCATTAAAATAATCCTGATTTTTGTATTTATTAATGGGTAAAATTCAATTATGGAATAGAAATGGGAATCCAATGATTACATTTTGTCCTCTGTCAGCCTAAAAAAATAAAATAATAAATAATAAATATATATATTCAAATCACTCACTTTCCCCAAAATAAAAATAAACAATGAAAAAAATGAAATGAACATCGAAGGCATCACTGCATCTGAAAATGCCTGTACTATTAAAATATTTATCACCGTAACAAAAACAAAACCAAAACTAGTCAAAATGGCTGATTCATGATTTTTCGTATCATCTCCCCCCAAAAATTGAATAATAAGTGATCAAAGGTCTTACACACCCCAGAGTGGCCCTCACACAGCTCTGTAGACATAACTATAAAAAAAAAAAGTTATGGGGGTCAGAATATGGCGTGGAAAAGAAAAAATAATTTGTTCCAGTTATTTTCAGTATTAAAACAAAAGAAACTTATATAAATGTGGTATTGTAATCATACTGACCCAGAGAATGAAGGGCACTGGTCATTTTTACCACATCGTAAAGACCGTAAAAACAAAACCCATAAAACTGTGGCAGAATTTTTATTTTTTTTTCCTCCAGCTCCACCAAATTTTACATTTTTCCTCAAGCTTCCTGCTACATTGTATTTAATATAAATAGTGCCATTACAAAGTATAACTGTCTTCCATTATAAGCAGAGGGCAACCGTCAGACTATTTACATGTGAAAGGAGTAGATATATGATATTTCTTTTAGATGATCAGTCTCTGATGTTGAATTTCACGTTACACCTTTTGTTTTTGCATGTGAAGGTTCAATCTCATCTGAAGAATTGATCAAGTATGCCCATCGGATTAGCGCAAGTAACGCAGTGTGTGCTCCTATGACGTGGGTTCCAGGTAACTACTGTACTTTTATTTTTTTTGTGTTTCCCTTCATTAGGAAGTTGAAATCCAGAATTAAACGGCAGAATTTTTTTTCCTTTTCGTATATGATTTCACAAAAATGTTAGGCTAAGTTCACACTGAGTTTGTTTTTTTTTTTTTTTGGCACGGATTCTGCTGCAAAAAAAACCCAACACACTGAAAATACTTACAATTAATCTCCACTGATTTCAATGGGAAAACCGCTTGTTAAAGGGGGTATTCTGGTCATAAAAAGTTATATGGTAACTGTTAGATCAAGTCCTTCTGCTGGGACCCCATAGTCCATTGAGCCCTCAGGTGTGCGCATCTGCTCTATCCATTTCTATGGGAGATCTGGAGATACCAGTGCTGTACTTGGCTCCACAACTCTTATACAAATGGATGGAGCTGCTGCGTGCATGCCCAACTAGCCGCACTGTTCATTTAGCGGGACTCTATGGGGTCCCCATTCTTATGATTGGTTGGGGTCCCAGCAGAAGGACCCTCACCGATCAGTTTTTCCCTATCCGCATGCCAAGGGATAAATTAACATAACTGGAATACCCCTTTAATTTATACAGTGCATTTTTTCCTCTTATGGTTTTAAAAAACACTCTGGAAAAAGAGTTGACGTGTCCATCCTTGACTAGCATTCTGTGTGAAATCCATGGCACAGTTCCTGTTGAATCAAAGTGAAGCCAAAAACCACGTCTGCGTAAAAACCTCCTGAAGTGGGTTTTTCATCACTTTTTTTTTTTTTTCAGCAAAGAAAAAACTGAACTCAACCTTAAAGGGGTTGTCAACTTTTTTTTTTTTTATATTGATGACATATCCTCAGGATAGGTTATTGATATTAGATTGGCGAGAGTCCGACTGCTGGCATCCCCCATTGATCAGCTGGTTGAAGAGACCGCAGCACTTGTATGAGAGCTGCTTTCTCTTCACTGATTACCTGCTCGCCATCGCAGTGGCAGCAGTGAACAGGTGTAATTACAACTCCGCCATTCCATTCACTTCAATAGGAACAGGAAGGAGCCATCTCATTGAAGTGACTGGCTCGGCAGAGTTGTAATTACACCTGCTCACCACTGCAGTGTCAACTACGAGCAGGTGAACGGTGAAGAGAAGATAGCTGGACCCCTGCTGATCTCAAATCGATGATCTATCCAGAGGCTGAGTCATTAATATAAAAAAGTGGACAACCCCTTTAACTGGTAGAATAATATAAATGACACATTCCCTTTAAAGTTTTCTGCAACGCTGACTTTGACTAATTGATGTATTTTCTTGTTTATTTAAGGGGATCCTCGCCGGCCCTACCCCACAGATCTTGAAATGAGGAGTGGCTTGTTGGGACAGATGAGTAACCTCCCTACAAATGGTGTCAATGGTCATTTACCAGGGGATGCCTTGGCAGCTGGCAGACTTCCAGGTATGTGATAAACACTATATGGAATTGCTAATTTGATTGCGGTTAGTGGTACAATTACAATGTGCAATTGGATGGAAAATCCCGTTATGGCCAATGTCAGGTTTCATAAAAAAATTTTTGTTCAATATATTTTATGATAGATTGAGCGCACTCTGCTGTTTCCATATCTTGATGATAATGGATTGTGCCCCCAGACTTATCTGTTTGCTACTTGGATTGTGTACAAGTGGAGACCAGTTCCCTAGATCCGTGGGGTCCCTTCTGTCAAAAACTCATCAGTGTAACATTTTTGGATAATGATTTCCGGATAGGTCATCAGTATCTGATTAGCAAATGGACTTACTCCCAGTCAGCTGTTAGAAGAGGTCACCGCATCTGGACAAGGCTATGTCTCACAGCCAACCAAGCACAGTGCTGTACATTGTATAGTAACTCTACTTGGTAATGCAGCCAGGCCCCATCTTCTTGGAACAGGACTGAGCTGCACAAAAGGCATTGTAACCGATGAACAGGACGTCTCTGGCCTAGGAAGAGGCCCCCGTCTCCTCAAACAGCTGATCTATGGGCGTGCTGGAAGTTTACTATAACTTACAGGGGTTCTGCAGCTTTTTCTTACTAATGTATCCTCCCCTCCCCCCTAAAACTCACACAGGACCCCCACCGATCAGCTGTTAGAGAAGCTAGTAGCGCTGCGGCCTTCTCACCGTTTCCTGCAGGCCCAGTGACGTCACAACTAGTGTCACTGGCTTTGGCACGGCTAAGCCCCATTGAAGTGAATGGGACTGAGATACGCCCAGGCCAGTGACAATAGTCGTGACTTCACTGGGCATGTGGGAAGGAAGCAGCGCTGCTGCCAGCACCACTGCCTTCTCTCTGGTTGTTGGACCCCTGACGATCAGATGCTGCTGATCTATCCAGAGGATAGATTAGAAGCAAGAAAAAGCTGCAGAACCCCTTTAAGCCAGAAACTGGCATAGACTTCAGTTTCTGGCAGGGCAGAGATGGGCCTGTTATTAAGAGGCATCTCATGCCAGTGCAGGGAGATCAAGACTGGCGTATGGGAATGCAAGTCTTGATAAACCTCCCCCAATGTGTGTGACATGAATAAACAAATTCAGATGATCGTTCAGCCAGTTTGGTGTGGAATGTTGCCATTGTACAAACAATCCCACAGATGACTGATCGACCACATTGACCAGTAATTGTCGAGCCTGTCCATTGATATGTTCGCTATGATGGACACTTCCAGTGTATGAATTAAGAAGCAGACACGTCTGTATAACAAACACTTAAAGGGGTATTCTCATTTTAGACGATGGGGGCATATCGCTAGGATATGCCCCCATTGTCTTATAGTTGCGGGTCCCACTGCTGGGACCCACACCTATATCCAGAACGGAGCGGGGAGCGCTGCGCCTGGAGGATCCATAGAAATGGGGCTATTTTCAGCGGCCCCATAAAAATGAATGGAGGGCGGCTGCGCATGTGCAGTGTGCCCTCATTCAGTTCGGGGGCTCCGTTCTGGATATAGGTGCGGGTCCCAGCGGTGGGACCCGCACCTATAAGACAATGGGGGCATATCCTAGCGATATGCCCCCATTGTCTAAAATGAGAATAACCCTTTAAGCAGCAATTCATGTTGAAAACCACCTATTTTTTTTATGCTTGTGGATGAGCGGTTTTGATAGACTCTGTTAATGTTACTAAAATTAACTGCTAGGAAAGAAATTCTAAAGTCCTAACCTATAGCATGAAATTCAAGGATAACTATAGCTTCCCCAAATAATCCATAAAAAGACAGGATAAAGGTAGGGTGTAAATAAAATGTGGTTATTTTAGCATGGAAAGCCATTTGCTCTTAGGTCTCGGTAGCACTTGGTAAATGTAAGACTTGGAACGTTCTGCATTTGACCTTTTAGATTTGTCTTTTTGCATTTTTAGATGTCCTGGCTCCCCAATATCCATGGCAGTCCAATGATATTTCAATGAATATGCTACCTCCAAACCACAGCAATGACTTCCTAATGGAATCTTTAGGGCCCAACAAGGAGAATGAAGATGATGTGGAAGTAATGTCGACCGATTCCTCCAGTAGTAGCAGTGACTCTGACTAAAAATTCCTGAACGATAATGTATTTAACATCTGGCTCTCAAGGCGGAACATGGAAGCCTAACATCCCTTATATGATGACGTGTACCTACCTTTTTCACTAGAGCTTGGACTCATTCATGCATCCCTTTAAACTGAAGATATGTCTACTTTTGGTGGACTATATTGGGATATAAACAGAATACAGGTGTGTGCATAAAGATAAAGGGCCCATATCACTTCTGCACATCTCAGTCCTGCAGTTCCAGTAACTATAAGCTTTAAAGGGGTTGTCTCACCTCAGCAAATAGCATTTATCATGTAGACACTGTTAATACAACGGGTTGCAAGCACAACCACCACTGATGGATTGCAGGGTGGTCGTAACTCTTGGAGATGAGCAGTGTATAATGTGATGGAAAAATGAATCCAGCCAGCAGAGGAGGCAATATGGATAATCACAATACATTAGTAAGTGCCTTGTAGTAACTTTCTCTACATGATAAATGCTATTTGCTGAGGTGACACAACCCCTTTAAGAATCTTTGTGAAATGTCTTTTACTTGCAGATGTTACTCACTATATTTTTACATCTAAGTTGGTTCCACTGTTTGTATATAAATGTATTTGCATGTCCATGTGTATGTATATATATTTTTTGTTCAGACATGGAGTATGCATGTATGCTATATTGTACATATGGAATTGGTGGTTATTTCATGCCCTTTTCTATTGTAAAATTCTGGCATGGCAGAAGGTTATTTCATTAAAGACTTTTTCTAGCTTTTTACATTTTCTTGCATTATACTTGATAATTTATAAGGTAAAAATATTCTGTATTTTCGTTTATGGTAATGTTCATTTTCAGCAACCCTCAACCATGATGTTTCACTATTCCACGTGCTACAGGCAATGTAACTTGCATAGGGCTTTGTTGTCCATTGAGACTGTAGTTGAAGGCTCTTTAGCCAAGTACAGTACATCATGTTGTGAAAGGCAGCCGTCAAGCTGTAGTTGAAGGTATGAGGAGCTCAAGAAATTTTTGCAGTGAACTGAACTGGCAGCTGTTTTATTTCTTTTCACATTGATAGAAATATCATTCTGGTTGAGTGCCGTATGTTTACTTAGATAAAATTTGTAAGTGTCGAAAGGGTACATGGCTTGCAAGTCGCACATTGTAGAATTTCTGGCACTTTTTCATATAGAAAAGTAGTGGTACAGTATAAGAGGCCTGAATCCTGCAAGATGCCGAGCCCCCTTTGAAATAATACAATATCGGGTGATCAGCTACAGATTATAGAAATAAATGGAGCGGCTCTTAGTCTATTGGGGGCCAACCTTCCATTCTGCAAAACTAGGTCCGGCCATGTGCATGAGGCCTAAAGCAGATTTGGTGCACAAATTTCTACAACTGAAAATCAGTTCCACACATCTCAATGACATTGCTGCTGCAAACGGCGTAGTTTGTTGTGCATTTTATTAAAAAATGAGATTAAGATTCCATGTCCACATGGAATTCAAGCGCTGTGGATTAGTGTGCAATAAATCCACAGTGTACTACATTACCAGCAAAGTGGATGAGATTAAGGCCCCATGCACACTACCTATGGATTTTGTGGTCCGCAAATGACGACCCTGCTGCGTCCATTTTTGTGGCCAAGAATTACGTTTTATCTTTTGCAGAACGGACATGTGTATGCGTAAAGCACACGGATAATCTATGAGCTTTCTGCATCCGTATGTCCATTCTGCAAAGGATAAAACATGTCCTATTCTTGCCCACGAACCCAATCAAGTCAATGGGTCCACAAAAAAATGGACTTACGGTCTTGGGCATGAGGCCAGAAAATCTCATTCACAGGCTGCTGGAAAAAAAAATCTGCAGAGTAAATTAACCTGTGGTTTGGAATTTAAATGCAAAGGGTGAAATCTGAAAATTCGAATGTATACACATTTTTAGCTCTTTGGCTAAAAATTGCAATAACGGATAAAAACAGCTTTTCATATAAACAGCATGAAGATACTGTACGTTACAGAACACTAAAGCTAAAGTCATCGATCATTATTGCTGTACTGGATGAAGATGGTCAAAATTTTTGCTAAAAGGATCATATCCTTGTTTTCTCAAGCAGCATAGGGCCCAAAACAGTTGGTCATTTGGAGGAAATTCTTCCCAATTGACCCAATTCCAGCCTGCAAGATAAAAAGAAAAAAGAAGTTACAAAATTACATTTATTACAGATCCTTGTTTGGGGTATTTTTGACTCATCTAAGGCCTCATGTACATGCTATGTTAAAGGGGGTGTCTGAGTTCAGAGCTGCACCCAGACATATCCCCATTTTCACCCAGGCAGCCTCCCTGATATGAGCATTTCATGCCCCAGTGTTCTCCTTTGCCCTGCACTGAATTGCGCAGGCAAAAGGCATTTTTTTGGAAATCTGTTGACCAGTCTCTTCATAGGGACTGCTAGATGGAGGCTTCCGTCAAGCAGTGAGCCTGGTGACGTCACCAGCACTAATGGGCGGGCTTTAGCTCTGCCCTAGCCTGTCCTTCAGAGCCGGTGACGTCACCGGGAACGCTGCTGGGCGGAAGCCTCCGCCTAGCAGTGTGCCAAAGTAAACAAAAAAAGCCCTGGCCCTGTGAGATACAACGCAGGGCAAGGGAGAGCATCGAAGCATGAAATGCTCATATCAGGGGGGCCGGAGCAGTGAAGATGGGGATATGTCCGGGTTCAGCTCTGGCAACCCCTTTTAATGGTCTGTATTGTATGGATACTGTATGGATCAAAAACATGGAAGGAAGCTGAGAAAAATCCTGGCTTGCTTCATTACATGCCTTAGAAGCGTTGTTTCTAGGGGAGAATAGGGTGCTTTATGAAGGCACCATGCAGCACCACATGGAGTGCGTACTGGTCATTAAAGGGGTATTTCCATCATCTATGACATAGTTAGGATATGCCACAAACGTCAGATAGGTGTGGGTCCAACCTCTGGGACCCACTCCTATCTCCGGAACAGGGCCTCTGAAGTGAAGGGAGAGCAGCCGCCTATGTGTGGCAACCCTCTATTCACCACTGTGGAAATTCCGAAAACAGCTATTTCCGACAGGCCCATAGTGGTGAAAAGAGAGGTAGCAGCTCTTACTTACCATTCACTGCTATGGGAATTCTGAAAATAGCCAAGTGTGCTCGCTCAGCTATTTTCGGAAGTGTGCTCTTGTTGACTTGGAGCACCCTGTTCTGGAGATAGCAGTGGGTTCCAGAGTTGGGACCTGAAATTTGTGGTATAACCTAGTGATGTGCCATGAATGTTGAGAAAGGACAACCCCTTTAATAGTAACCTGTTGGGAAACCGCTCAGGATCGGGCTTGTAGTTTCCATCTTATATTTGGCTTATAGCTTTGACTATAACGTACAAAAAGTAAATTTCCTTACCTTCATTTTTTTCCGGCTCTAAGTTCGTAGGCTCTGAAGGATAATTCATGTCTATGTCTCCTTTCATTATTATTGTAATATAGTGATAATTGTGTTCAATACTGATTGAATTCACTACTGAAGCAAAGCGGACATTCTTCAGGTGAAGTCCGGCTTCTTCAAGAGTTTCCCGCTCAGCACAAGCCTCCCAGGTTTCACTGCACAATAATGACATGGAACATAATTTAGGAACTGGCTAATAGATGCAGAGTATTGCCTGAGGACTAATATAGGGGGCATTCACATGACCATATCCGTTTTGCGGTCTGCAAATTGCGGATGCACAAAATACAGATGCGGTCCGTGTGCATCTCCAGGCCCAATTAAAAAAAATAGCCATCCTCAACCTCAAAACAGACAAGAATAGGACATGTTCTATAATTTGCGGTGCGGCCACACAGATCTAGACAGCACATTGACGACACCCGTGTGCTGTCCACATTTTTTGTGGTCCCATAGAAATGAATGGGTCTGCAAAAATCCGGATTAGACGCAGACCAAAAATATGGTCGTGTATATGCAATACAGAGCTAAAACACTGTAATACAAAGTATGTCCAGATACATGCAAGCATAGGTTGTAGAAAAAACCAGTTTGAAAGCACTTGAACCCTTAGGCTACTTCCACACTAGCGTTAATATTTTCCGGTATTGAGATCAGTCATAGGGTCTCAATACCGGAAAAAAACGCTTCCATAACTGAACAGAACGGAGTGCCTGGGATGCGGAGCAAAACGGATCCGTCATGACCCACAATGCAAGTCAATAGCCCCTAATAGAACAGTCCTATTCTTGGTCTATTTTTTTCGGAACGGACGTATGGAAACGGAATGCACGCAGACGCGAAAAAAAAAAATACGCTTGTGTGCTTGAGCCCTAAGCTGCAGTTTTTATCCACAGCACGTGGATGAGATTGTGGATGAGATTGATCTCAATCTCATCCATTTTGCTGGTACTGTAAATGCTACACACAATTTGGCTGTGGAGGTGGCATGTATGCCACTCTAATAAAATTTTCAAGATGAAAAAACACAAGGAATTCTTATATGTATCCCTGGCAAAGATTTTTTTTTCTTTTGAATTTAAAGGGTTTTTCTAACTGTTTTAGGTCTCGTGAACATGGCCGTAGCAGTTTCCGGTCCCAAAAAGCGCAGTTGCCAGCTGTATGTATTCTGCATTTTGCAGATTGCTACGTCCTGCCTATTCTTGTCTGCAAAACGGACAAGAATAGGACATCTTCTATCTTCTTTCCGGGGCCAAGGAACGGACGTGCGGATACAGACAGCTCACAGTGTGCTGCCTGCATCTTTTGCGGCCCCAATGAAATGAATGAGTCCGCATCCGATCCGCAAAAAATGTGGATCGGATGTGGACCAAAAATACAGACTTGTGAATGAGTCCTTATACTGATGACCTATCCTCAGAATAGGTCATCAGTATCTGATCAGTGTGAGGGTCTGACACCCACTGATCAGCTGTTTGTAGAGAGCTGCGGCCTCCCTGCAGCTTACTCTAGGCCAGTGACGTCACACTCATTGGTCACCTGGTTTAGGAGTGGCCTACTTAAACGGCTGATCGGCGGGGGTCCCGGGTGTCAGATCCCCACCAACCAGATACTAATGACCTGTCTGGAGTATAGGTTAAAACCCCTTTAACATTTTTAAAATTTTTTATATTAAAGGGGCTCTTCGGGCTTTTAATATTGAAGACCTATCCTCAGAATAAGTCATCAATATCAGATTGGCGGGGGTCCAACACTCAGCATGCAAGAAGAGAGAAGGGATACATACAGCTGATCTGTGGGGGTTTCGGGTCTCGGACCCCCGCCAATCCTGCGGATAGATCATCAATATTAAAATCCCCGAGAACCCCTTTATGAGCCTGTAGCAACACATTCCTAGATGTAGGAAAACCCGTTTACAACTAGAGCTTTCAATTCCAATATGTACTTTTAGGCCCCTTTCACATGAGCGTGACGAATTAGGTCCGGATGCATTCAGGAAAACTCGCACCATTTTGCAAGCAAGTTCAGTCAGTTTTGTCTGCAATTGCATTCAGCTGTTCAGTTTTTTCCGCGCGGGTGCAATGTGTTTTGATGCGTTTTTCACGCGCGTGATAAAAAACTGAAGGTTTACAAACAACATCTCTTAGCAACCATCAGTGAAAAACGCATTGCACCCACACTTGCTTCAGGATGGAAAGCGTTTTTCACTGAAGCCCCATTTACTTCTATGGGGCCAGGGCTGCGTCAAAAACTTAGAATATAGAACATGCTGCGTTTTTCACGCAACGCAGAACTGAAAAAAATGCTCATGTACACAGACCCATTGAAATGAATGGGTCAGGATTCAGTGCGGGTGCTATGCGTTCACGTCACGCATTGCACCCGTGCGGAAAACTCGCTCGTGTGAAAGGGGCCTTAAGCATCTCTAATCAATCATGTTCTTCTACTCGTGCTATTTGCTATGCACAACTGTAATATGTTTGGTCTATTGCTTGGCCACAGACAGAGGGTGACAATTTGGAATCTCCATGCTCAATGCAAAAGTTTGGATATTTACTAATGTACTGATAAAGCAAGGTACTCATACCCGAATTCTAGGTGTCCTCCTGGCAGTTGATACATGCCTGCCCCTGGCGAGCCTTTAGCTTTTCTCTGTCCTAGTAAAACACAGCCAGGATAGGAAGGATGTGTAACCACAACGCCAACTCCAACTCCCGGTCTACCATTTGCTGCTGACCCCGACATTGTCCCGTAATGGAGTGATTATCTGTGGGCTGCTGAATGGTCTCTGGA
Organism: Rhinella marina; assembly: GCA_900303285.1. Lineage (NCBI taxonomy): Eukaryota > Metazoa > Chordata > Amphibia > Anura > Bufonidae > Rhinella > Rhinella marina. Next base: position 505,475 of record ONZH01005568.1, read on the forward strand.
AGAAGAAATGTGAATGGAATATCCTGAGTCCTGAAACTACCCTCCAAGGACTTTACATGCCTCCAAATCTAATGATCGCATGCTATATAGAGCCCATATATGTGTTATAAATGCTATAGCTACATCTAACATGTAATATGATCATATTATTGTACCATTATCAGAAATCGGCATTGCACCACCTTCTTACAATTCTGCAATCTCTTGGGGCTGGGTTATTAGAGGAAACGTCTTTAGCTGGGGCACAGGTTAAAGGGGTATTCCAGTTATATCACGTTATCCTCTATTCACAGCATTAGATTGGTGGGGGTCTGGCCACTGGGCCCCCCACCAATCAGGAGAATGGGGCCTCATTCCCGGCAGTGACATCCAAAATGAATGGAGCAGAAGGTCAGGCTTGCCACTCATCACTGTGGACGGCAGACATAGCTGACCTAGCTGTACTCGATGATCGCTGGCAGCGTACATGTATGACTGCCACTCCATTCAAATTGGGAGCACAGGGCCCCCATTCTAGTTATCAAAGGGCCCCCTGTGGATCAGACACTTATCCCTTATCCTCTGGATAGGGGATAAGTGTTTGTCGTTGGACAATCCCTTTATGCCGCATATGCCGATATTAACCCATAAATATTCTCAACCACCATGGATATTGAAACTAACCCTTTTATCGCCCTAGACCAGGAGGCAGCAACTTCCAGTACTCCAGCTGTTGTAAAACTACATCTACCAGCATGCAAACCTACTAGGCTTTTCTTGGGAGTCCCAAAAAAGTGAATGGAGCACGCTGAGAGTTGTAGTTCTGGTGTGCTGGAAATTGCTGACCCCTGTCTTAGACCAACAGATATACTAAGTATTAAAGGGGTTGCGCAGGGATATATATACTTCCATCCAAACTTGGATGACAAGTATAGTAGCTGCTCTGAGGACCAAGAATTAAAAGGAATTTTCTGGAAGTTTCTCTGGATAGGTCATAAGTGTCTGATCTATGGGGGTCTGACACTCGGGAACACGGACAACCCCTTTAAGGGGACCCATTCCCACTCAGACATGCCTGATAAGCCACGCTAGCCCTCTACTATGCAAGATGTATGAAGTATTACAAGCAGAAATTCAGGGGCATTGTTATGTCTCATAATGTGGTGGGCACCAGAATAACACAGCAGATTACACAGAATGAATCAGACAGCGCTCCTTCCATGTACCTGTACTGCAGCCCTGGAGGACCTCCGCAGACATCACAGGCGGCTACGCCGGTCTAGGGCTGCAGGGCGCTCTTCCGGCTCTAGGGGGCGGTGCACGTGACATCACTGGCGGTACAGAGAAGACGCGTCCGGGCTGCGGTCTATGGCACCGCGCAGTGTGTGTGGTGTGGGTTCGCGGTCCATGGCAGCAATACCAGCAGTATATAGCAGAGACAAGTAGTGCATTTATTCAATGCGAGATAAAATGCTCCTTCTCTGGCGGCGGAAGAGCTATAGCGACTAATAGATTCGGTAGATCTTGTAGAAAACCATCATTAGCGAGAGCTGCACATTTTCTGACACTTGCAGAATGGGTGACAGTGGGCTATGTGTGCAGGGTACAACCAGCCAGGATCACTGGGTAGCTGGAACTTCATAAGTAGGGGACCAGGTCACTTTTCCCGTTCCTGATCAGCGATTCAGGTATAAAAAAAAACTAAGCTCTACTATTTTTATCTAAACTTTTTTTTTTTTTTTTAAATGATGTCCCTTTTCAGTTACAATCATTTTATATAGGGAGATATATAACACACTTGTCAGGGTCGGGGCTCGAGGCTGCATTGTGTCATTGTTTGTTTTTTATTATTTTGTTTTATAGTTATTTTATTCTACACATTTTAACCCCTTCACAACATCTGACATGCATGTATGTCTTAGGCCTATTTGCGTTATGGATTCTCTCAGAGTCTGTTCAGGAAAAAACTGATGGTTTTGCAGGCAAGTTCAATCAGTTTTGTTTGCAATTGCATTCAGTGGTTACGTGTTTTTCTGCGCAGGTGCAATCAGTTTTTGATGTGTTTTTCACATGCATGAAAAAAAAGAATAAAAATCTACATCAACCATCAGTGAAAAACGTATTGCATCCGGATGCAATCTGTTTTTCACACAAACCCCTTTGACTTCTATGGAACCAGAGCAGTGTGAAAAACACATAATATAGAACATGCTGCGATTTTTTCTGAACGCAGAGGTGATGTGTGAAAAATGATGCATTGAAATGAATGGTTCCACTCCATACGTGGCGGGTGCTTGTTGTATAAGGCCCCTTTCATACCAACAATACAAATTGTGTCCAGATCTGTTCAGGAAAAAAACAATGGTTTTGCACCCAAGTGCAGTCAGTTTTGTCTGCGATTACATTCAGTGGTCTTCACGTGGATGCAATCAATTTTGATATGTTTTTCACCTGCTTGAAAAATAATTAAGAATTACTAACAACATCTCTTAGGCCTAAGGGCTCATGCACACGGCCTATTTTTGGCAGTGTGGACGGATCACAGACCTGGTTATCAACTTGAATGGGTCTCGATCCGTCCCACCCGCCGCACGGATGTTGCCTGCGCATTGGGGACCGCAAATTGCAGTCCCCAATGCACGGAATGGCCGTGTGCAGGAGCCCTAATTCACACAGTCAGGCCTTGTTCACATTTCCATGTCAGTGTCACATCCGTGAAAAAAAGTATGTGTTTCACCCGTGAAGATGTCCGTGAAGGATCCGTGGTTGGTCCCTGCATCCGTTTTTACCATCCGTGTGTCATCCGTAATTCAGCTGATGTTGCTCAGCTGAAAATTAATTTTAAAAGACTCTCCTGTTAGGCTTCAGTGGAAAAAACTGACGCAACATAGATGTGTGATTTTCACTGACCCATTGACTTCAATGGGTGTGCTTGGTCCGCATCACAGATCAAAGTAGTGCATGTCCCTATGATTCTTTTTACTGACCCATGGTCAGTAGAAAAATACTGAAATGTGAACAGACACATTTAAATTAATGGATACGTCTGCTGTCCGCTGAAAATGTGGACAGCACATGTCAGTGAAAAATGGAAATGTGAACATCTAAGCAGTTAGAGGGAGGGGCTCCCTCTGTCCTCAGATTGGCTTTTACTGTACAAACAACCTCCAAAAAAAATGATCTAAGAAATGATCTAAAAGCTGTGTGTACCCCAAAATGGTACTGAATAAAACTACAGCTCACCCTGAAAAAAAAACAAACAAAAACAAGCAGCACGAGTGGTGAAAAAAATGAAAAGGTTATGGGTGCAGAATATGGCAACACAACATATTTTTTTGTCTGCAACGAAACACCCCTCAAACTCGAGTAAGTGATGCTGAATCCGGTTATGTAATTTTTATACTTAATACTCACTAGTATGAAGCATTTTACTTGTCTACAAGATCTTTAATAAATATATTGGAGAGAATAGGGCCCAATACTGACGCCTGTGGTACCCCACTAGTGACAGTGACCCAATCTGAATGTGTACCGTTAATAACCACCCTCTCTTTTCTATCACTGAGCCAGTTACTTACCCACATACAGACATTTTCTCCCAGGCCAAGCATTCTCATTTTATATACTAACCTTTTATGTGGTACAGTGTCAAATGCTTTGGAGAAGTCCAGATATACCATTGATTCGCTGCGGTCAAGTCTAGAACTTACCTCCTCATAGAAACTGATTAAATTGGTTTGACACGACCGATCCCTCATGAAGCCATGCTGATATGGAGTTATTTGCTTATTTTCATTGAGGTACTTCAAAAATAGAATCTCTTGGAAAACCTTCAAACAGGTTACCCATGACAGATGTTAAACTTACCTATACTACCTAACTTACCTAACTTACTTGGCCTATAGTTTTCGGCTCGTTTTTGGACCTTTTTTGAATATTGGCACCACATTTGCTATGTGCCAATCCTGTGGAACACTCCCTTTCAGTATAGAGTCCTTAAATATGAGAAATAAGGGACTGGCTATGACATTACTTAATTCTCTTAGGATACAGGGGTGTATGCCATCTGGTCCTGGCGATTTGTCTATTTTCATCTTTTGAAGAAGCAGCTCCTGGGTCAGACAGAGCACTATTAATGGGGAATTTACTTTTATATTCTTCATTTCATCTGACAGTTTATTTTCCTCAATGAATACAGTGGAGTAAAATGCACTGAGAGGACTCCTGAGCTCACGCTCATAATGGAGATTGCGCAAAGAGCAGTACTCTCAATCATTTTACTGCTTGCTTGTGGGATAGAAATTACATAACTGGAATTGCCACCACTTACACTTTATACCACATACTCTAGTTTGGGGGTGTTTCGGAGCTGTTCAAACCTGTTGATAGATTCCCTTTAAGTGTCAAGATAAGGATTGCTATATCAGTATGACATATCAGAAAATCTTTTTTTGTAGATATCCCATTTAAGTCTGTAGGTGGCCATAAGTTGTAAATAGCTGTAGCTATTCCTCACACCTCCCCCATACACATGCAAACTCGGATTTTAATGGAGAGAGGGGTATAAGCCACGTGGGCATCAAAATGTTTGTTTTTTGACTGATTGCATCTTTTATTTGGGCATTAAAAAAGGTAAGATGAGGTATGTTAGGTTTTAGTTCCTGCACCCGCCCGATCAGAGAGCTGTACATGTGCGGCGCTGGGAGTTAAGTTATGTCCTACTGCGCCGTACATGTATGGCGCTGGTATCCTATGGGTACTAAGCAAGCAATGATCGACATGGTACACTGTTGATCAGCGCTAGTCTACCAATGTAAAAAGACACAAAGAATATAAAATATGGCCTGAAAAAATGCTAAACCAATTAGTTCCAGGAAGACAGCATGGTCCAGCAGATTGTATCATCAGAAAATTCCTAGATAAGGATAATGAGGAGCCATTACAAGTGAATCTGTCCTCATATTATACATCTAGATCTGAGGGGTAGGTGGTACAAACAACACAGAACAATAATATGCCATTTTTCTATTAACCCTTTGCAAATAATACAACAAACTTCTTATGATTCTGGTATACAGTACAGACCAAAAGTTTGGACACACCTTCTCATTCAAAGAGTTTTCTGTATTTTCATGACTATGAAAATTGTAGATTCACACTGAAGGCATCAAAACTATGAATTAACACATGTGGAATTATATACTTAACAAAAAAGTGTGAAACAACTGAAAATATGTCTTATATTCTAAGTTCTTCAAAGTAGCCACCTTTTGCTTTGATTACTGCTTTGCACACTCTTGGCATTCTCTTGATGAGCTTCAAGAGGTAGTCAACTGAAATGGTTTTCACTTCACACGTGTGCCCTGTCAGGTTTAATAAGTGGGATTTCTTGCCTTATAAATGTGGTTGGGACCATGAGTTGTGTTGGGCAGAAGTCAGTTGGATACACAGCTGATAGTCCTACTGAATAGACTGTTAGAATTTGTATTATGGCAAGAAAAAAGCAGTTAAGTAAAGAAAAACAAGTGGCCATCATTACTTTAAGAAATGAAGGTCAGTCAGTCTGAAAAATTGGGAATACTTTGAAAGTGTTCCCAAGTGCAGTCGCACTACAAAGAAACTGGCTCACATGAGGACCGCCCCAGGAAAGGAAGACCAAGAGTCACCTCTGCTGCGGAGGATAAGTTCATCCGAGTCACCAGCCTCAGAAATCGCAGGTTAACAGCAGCTCAGATTAGAGTCCAGGTCAATGCCACACATAGTTCTAGCAGCAGACACATCTCTACAACAACTGTTAAGAGGAGACTGTGTGCAGCAGGCCTTCATGGTGGAAACCACTGCTAAGGACAGGCAACAAGCAGAAGAGACTTGTTTGGGCTAAAGAACACAAGGAATGGACATTAGACCAGTGGAAATCTGTGCTTTGGTCTGATGAGTCCAAATTTGAGATCTTTGGTTCCAACCACCGTGTCTTTGTGCGATGCAGAGAAGGTGAACGGATGGACTCTACATGCCTGGTTCCCACCGTGAAGCATGGAGGAGGAGGTGTGATGGTGTGGGGGTGCTTTGCTGGTGACACTGTTGGGGATTTATTCAAAATTGAAGGCATACTGAACCAGCATGGCTACCACAGTATCTTGCAGCGGCATGCTATTCCATCCGGTTTGCGTTTAGTTGGACCATCATTTATTTATCAACAGGACAATGACCCCAAACACACCTTCAGGCTGTGTAAGGGCTATTTGATCAAGAAGGAGAGTGATGGGGTGCTACGCAAGATGACCTGGCCTCCACAGTCACCAGACCTGAACCCAATCGAGATGGTTTGGGGTGAGCTGGACCGCAGAGTGAAGGCAAAAGGGCCAACAAGTGCTAAGCATCTCTGGGAACTCCTTCAAGACAGTTGGAATACCATTTCAGGTGACTACCTCTTGAAGCTCATCAAGAGAATGCCAAGAGCGTGCAAAGCAGTAATCAAAGCAAAAGGTGGCTACTTTTTTGTTAAGTATATAATTCCACATGTGTTAATTCATAGTTTTGATGCCTTCAGTGTGAATCTACAATTTTCATAGTCATGAAAATACAGAAAACTCTTTGAATGAGAAGGTGTGTCCAAACTTTTGGTCTGTACTGTACTCATGTAGGAAGTGGTCACCCGCCTCTCATTGCCTTCACCCCATTTGAGGAAGGTCACAGCAGCTGTCATTTAAAAGCAAGCAGGGTGGGGGAGGCGCTGTCCTCATGGTTATCCCACCATCATAGACCCCCCACCTGTTGGAAGAAAAGAGGATACATGTGGCAAGTCAACCTTGTCCTGTATGTGAGCACCCATTTGCAAATTTAGCCTTACATGACCATGTTCATGGGAGAATCTGATTTTAGAAGAATAACAATTACTTTTAGATTTACAATTACTTCATGTGGAACTTCTAGGTTGTACCTGTCATTTTCACAAGCTATTACAAGAGTGCACATTTTTTCTATCAATAACATCTATACATAAAGTACACACTATATCATAAAGTTCTACTGACCAAAATTGCGTAAAAAGTTATTGACCATTCCAGGTGATAAATGGGTTACTGGAGATTTAAAAAATTTGCTAAGAGCAAGAAATTGTAAAATAAAATAAAAAATGTCACTGAATTTTTGGTAAACTTTTAATATGCCAAAGAGAAATATCAGAAGATTTGATCGGTGGGAGTCAGCCACCAGTTGCTACAACAAGGAGAGAGAAGCTCTCAAATATTGCACTTCTCTTCGCTGAAGGAGAGGAAGCAAAGCAAACTCAGTAGAAAGTCTATGGGCCTGTTTTTATTCCATCTTCCTGCAATGAGGAGGGAGAGCACAATACGCAAGCACTACTCTGTCCTCGTACTAGTGATCAGTGGGGTCTCAGCACTCAGACCCCCACCGATCCAAACTTTTGATATATCTTTTTTATGACGTATCAAAAGTTTGCTGACAGCTCAGTGACCATTTAATTGTCCTGTTGCACCATCTCTCTGCTCCCCTCTGGTACTGCGGAGGTCATGTGACATACACCATTCATATCACCACTGCAGCCAGTCACTGGCCTCAGGAGACGCGTGTGCATGAATGCCATGTAACCACTGGGAACTGTGATTGACTGTAGTGGCACATGAACACTGAATGTGGTGACATCACTGCAGGATTGGCAGCGATCGGATCAGCTGGGAGTGGAGCGCCGGTGCTGCGGGACATTTAAAGGGGTTGTGTCAATTCAGCAAATGGCATTTATCATGTACAGAAAGTTAATACAAGGCAGTTACTAATGTATTGTGATTGTCCATATTGCTTCCTTTGCTGGCTGGATTCACTTTTCCATCACATTATACACTGCTCGTTTCCATGGTTACGACCACCCTGCAATCCAACAGCAGTGGCCGTGCTTGCACACTATAAGAAAAAGTGACGGCCTCTGTAGTGGATCATGGGAGCGCACATAGGCTGCTGCTTTTTTCTATAGTGTGCAAGCACGGCCACTGCTGTTGGATTGCAGGGTGGTCGTAACCACGGAAACAAGCAGTGTATAATGTGATGGAAAAATGAATGCACAGAAACGTATTATGGCTCTATATGACCCCTGAGTTGTACAGTGTTGTATATGAAACCCATTTGTCCCACAGCACATCCATCAACAGAGTGGCACACATTCACGAAGACCATTTTTTTCACGCTGGTTTTAGTTTCTTGTGCTGCCGTTCGTTTCATCTAATATATGACAAGACGTGCACCTTGTCGTACATTGGGCACATCTGTGGCACTCCTTGTGCTTGCAAGAGCAGGTGTAGTTTTTCGCTAACATTTATGCTTGTTTCCAGATATAAATGTTAGTAAATTTTCCAGTGCTGAAGACCCAGCCCCAGCGCGGCCCCAACTGGTGAACATGGCCTAAAACTGTCCATGCAACAAAATATTGTCACACCGCCAGTTAAAAAAGGGGACTTGTGACTATTTTACGTCTAAATTAGTACCCCACTATGTGCCTTGTTGGTGAATGTGGTGCATGGTGCACAACAGAGAAATATTGGTGCACAGGTAAGTCCATCCTTATGTTTTCTGCCTGTATGTATCCTGCTTATAAGGGCTCATACATGTGACCGTATGTATTTTGCGGTACACAAAAAACGGATCCGCAAAAAATACGGATGACGTCCGTGTGCAGCTGGCCTCTAATAGACAGTACTAGCCTTGTCTGTGATGTGGACAGTAATAGGGCATGTTATATTTTTTTGTGGAACGGAAGTACGTACACACTGAAACAGAATGCATACAGAGTGTTTTTTTTTGCAGACACATTGAAATGAATGGTTCTGCATTAGGCAAAAAAAAAAAATGGAACGGACATGGAAAGAAAATATATTTGTGTGCATGAGCCCTAACCAGGAGAGCAGCCTCAGACAACTTGAGTTCTCTGCTTCAGGGCTCCATGACCCAATTCACTACCAAATGTAAATCTAGCCAGTTGTGTTAATTGTTGTGGAAGTTTTTTTTTTTTTGTTGGAGGACAAAAAGTCAGGTTGCACTACAGGTAGGGACCACAGTACATTTTTTATGCAAACCCTTTTTCACACATCAGTGTTTGATCAGTGATTTCCATTAGTGATTGAGAGCCAAAACCAGGAGTGGAGGCTACACACAGATCAGGTATAAAAGAAAGATCTGATTCTGTTCTGTGTTTAGAGCCGCACCTGGTTTTGCTCAAAATCTCTGATGGAAATCACTGACCAAAATACTGACGTGTGAATGAGGACTCATGCATATTAAAATCTTCATTGTACAATTGACATTTCAGCTCTGAGGAAGGTTAGTGCTAGATGATGACATGGGATGTGATTGTGTCACAGTAATGGCATTACTTCCTGTCACAGACAAAGCATTGTGTCACAACAGGTCGGACGACACAAGGCGGAATCTACAACGATTGCCAAATAGTTGCGCAACATTTCACATCTGGACATGGTCACATATGTTCTCCTGTTTTGGGATTTCATAGAAATGTTATAAGATAGTGAGCTTTACCCATTTTGAGCATCAGTTATCAGTAGAGATGAGCAAACTAAGGAGGACGGAAGCGGCTGCCTGCGCCAATGTGAGCGCAGGGGAGCCGAGCGGTACAGTGCTCGTTTCAAGCACGTTCGCTCATCTCTAGTTATCAGAGATCAGATATATTTGAAGGGAGAAAAATTCTTGCATGCCGGACTTTTTTTTTCTGTGTAAAATGACGGATCTCAAATGGAAATGGTTAAAATGGATGCAAAATGTGCATAACTGAGCATAACGAAGGCTTAAAATACAGGATCCGTTTTTCGTTTATTTTTCTGTTCTTCTGACGGATCAGAAAAAAGGAAACTAAACAATGATGTGAACCCAGCCTTATAGCAGCTTCTGCAGAGAAACCGCACGAAGAAAGAACATTGTAGATTCCCTTCAGTTTTCAGCTCAGAGTCTGCTGACAAAATCCACCGCGTGAACGAGTCCTTAATAAATGTTGTAATGGTAATGGTGCACCAAGTTTGATACATTTGATGCAACTTACTAAAGATGTTCGTCACTTTTCCTTATGTCTCAGGATAGGCCGTCAATATCAGATCATCAGAGGTGTCTGATACACCGTATACCCCTACCGATCAGCTGTTTAGGAGAAGCTTCGATACCAGAACTACACAACCCCATCCATTATGTTGTGGATGAAGCTGGTAACTGCAGTGCTGCCCCCATTCAATTAAAACTTACAGAAAGTGCTAAAAATAACAAAGAATTATCACCCACCTCCACCGATCCCCTGCTGCCATCTGGCTAGTGATCCAGATTAATGGCGTAATTAGAAATGACTGGGCCACTCCTTGGCTCTCTCAGACCAGGCCTGGCAGCTGCTGCGTCCGTTTCCTATAGATATATACTGTGTGTCATGTCACTGTATATAATGTAATTGTATAATACTGTTAAGGGGGCCCTGACAAAATCTTTTAGTCCTCCTCCCGGGTGGGCCCCTTATGAGTTCGGGTCTTGTAGCAGCCATTTCTACTATAGCTGTGCCCAGGGGAGTAGCTAAAGGCTCATGGGCCCTGGTGTAAGAGTTCAGCTTGGGCCCCCCTTCCCTTAGTGCTCTGTGAGTCGTCTTATGTGGCACAAGGGTCTTTGGGCCCCCTCAGGCTCCTGGGCCCAGTAGCGACTGCTACCTCTGTATCCCCTATAGCTACGCCCCTGGCTGTGCCCCTGATTTTAAATCCACATCATGTTAATTTAACCTTCTAAAGGCTCATGCACACAACCGTAGCCTGTTTTGCAGTCCACAAATTGCAGATCCGTAAAACACGGATACCAGCCCTGTGCCATAATAGAACAGTCCTATCCTTGTCCGTAAGGCGGACAAGAATAGGACATGTTCTATATTTTTGCGGACGCCACGGAACAGACATACAGATGCGGACAGCACGCGGTGTGCTGTCCACATTTTTTGCTTCCCCACTGAAGTGAAAAAATATGGATCGGATACGTATAGAAGATACATTTGTATGATTGAGCCCTAAGGCTGGAGTTAGATGTGTCTCATGACATAAAGATCGCAACGTCTCATCGTGACATCGCATGTGACTTTGTCATCACAGGCCACAATGCAAGTCGCCTATCCTTGGGGAGATTTATCAAAACTAGTGTAGAGTAGAACTGTCTTAGTTGCCCATAGCAACCAATCAGATTCCATCTTTCATTTTTCATAGCTCCTTTGGAAAAGGAAAGATGGAATCTGATAGGTTGCTATGAGCAACTAAGCCAGATTTCCTTCACACTAGTTTTGATAAATTTCTCCCTGTGACTTTATTGAGATGTGTTTTTAGACTGGGACTACACAGCTATCTAAGCCACAACACCTGTTGCGTGTCCAAAGATTGTTGTGTAGCAGTGAAGCAACTCTGGGGTTACGGCAACTTCTTATTTGTGCTGTGATCCTATTCACTTCAATGGCTGCCATGTTATGGAGAAATCTTTGGCATTCCTCAGTCTCAACTTTCCTGAATCCAGCAAGACAGTCTCAGATTTTGGCCACTGTTCAGCAGTCCTGGGAGTGCTGCAGCATGTCCTGCTTTCAACTAAATCTGTTCCACCATTCATCCTGCGACCACTGCTGTCAGCAGCTTAGTAAAGGTGCAATGTAGTGACATCATTGCACCTGCTGCAAGCAGTAGATGGCTCAGGCCAGTAGATGCCTGCACTGAACGGTGAGCTCTGTTCATAGTGGAAACTCCAAGGAAGAAATAAATTAGGAGTCACTAACAAGTCATAATACAGTACTTCATGGGGGCACTAAGTGGGCATGATACAGTGTGGGCAGGCTCCAAGTGAGCCCTATACTGTATGGGGGCACAATAGGGATATCTTACTGCATGCAGGCACTAAGAGGGCATATTACAGAAAGAGGGGTCACTTATGGGGCATCATATTGCATGAGGGCACTAAGGAGGCATCCTACTGTGTGGTGGCATAAATTGGACGTTATACTGCGTGGGGGTGCTAAGGGGGCAAATGAGTATCATTACTGTCTGGGGGGAACTTTACTCTGTGCGGGGCATTCTTATTGTGTGGTGAGCACAAACAGCCTCTGTTATGCCCCTTTCACACGAGCGGGAGACTCGCATGTCTCCCGCAACGCATCTACAGGGCTGGACTCCAGCACTGACTGGGATCGCATATAATGCTATGCGATCCCTGTCAGTGCAGAGTCCAGCCCTGTAGATGCGTTGCGGGAGACATGCGAGTCTCCCGCTCGTGTGAAAGGGGCATTACTGTGTGGGAATACAAAGGGGACTGGATGGGAATGGACATGTATGGATAAGGCCTCATGCAAACGGTCGTTGTCGGCTGTGGCCCGTATTGAGGCCCTCAAACAGTAGGTCCGCAATATGCTGCACCAGCCGTGTGCTCCCCGCATCACGGATGTGGACCCATTCACATGTGTCCGCAATCTGGAAGGAGTGGTTCGGAAGCCCACAGAAGCAGTACATGTTCCACTTTTTTTTACGGTGCGGATGAATCACAGACCCATTCAAGTTGAATGGGTCTCGATCTGTCCCGGCCGCCGCATGGATGTTGCCCGTGCACGGAACGGCTGTGTGCATGAGGCCTAAGAATGTATACATTCCCGCTGTCCTGCCATTTCAGGAGGGCTGGGACATTTACCGTTTGAACTGTATCTGCATTGCAATAAAATGGGAAAGAAGGGAACTGTCAGCTCCTTGTTTCACCTTTTGCGGGCACCTGCTGCACACAGCACAGGCCGGGCATAATGTGCTCTGTTCATCAGGTGAGCGGGCTAGGTAAGTAGTGCTTTTTTTGGGCAGTACTTTTGTAATGGGGTCACTAAGGGGACAGCACTTTTGTAAACGGGCACTACATAGTAACATAGTTTATAAGGCCGAAAAAAGACATCTATACATCCAGTTCGGCATGTTATCCTACAAGTTGATCAACAGGAAGGCAATAAACCCCTGTGAGGTAGAAGCCAATTTTCCCCACTTTAGGGGAAAAAATTCCTTCCCGACTCCAATCAGGCAATCAGAATAACTCCCTGGATCAACGACCCCTCTCTAGTAACTATAACCTGTAATATTATTACCCTCCAGAAATACATCCAGGCCCCTCTTGAACTCTTTTATTGAACTTACCATCACCACCTCGTTAGGCAGAGAGTTCCATAGTCTCACTTCTCTTACCATAAAGAATCCTCTTCTGTGTTTGTGTACATACCTTCTTTCCTGCAGACGCAGAGGATGTCCCCTCGTCATGGTCACAGTCCTGGGGATAAATAGATGATGGGAGAGATCTCTGTACTGACCCCTGATATATTTATACATAGTTATTAGATCTCCCCTCAGTCGTCTTTTTTCTAAAGTGAATAACCCTAATTTTGATAATCTTTCTGGGTACTGTAGTCCACCCATTCCAGTTATTACTTTAGTTGCCCTCCTCTGAACCCTCTCCAGTTCTGGTATGTCTGCCTTGTTCACAGGAGCCAAGAACTGTACACAGTACTCCATGTGTGGTCTGACTAGTGATTTGTAAGTTGGCAGGACTATGTTCTCATCACGGGCATCTATGCCTCTTTTGATGCAATCCATTATCTTATTGGTCTTAGCAGCAGCTGTCTGACACTGGTTTCTGCAGCTTAGTTTGCTGTTTACTAAAATTCCTAGGTCCTTTTCCGTGTCAGTGTTACCCAGTGTTTTACCATTTAGTATGTACTGGTGATTTGCATTATTCCTTCCCATGTGCATAACCTTACATTTGTCAGTGTTAAACATCACCACTAAGGAGGCATAACTACTGTGAAGTGACAGTAAGGGGGCAACACTATTGTGTGAGAACACAAAGGGCACTGAGTGGGTTTGGGTGTGTATAGAGTTAGGGAAGTTACTTATAGAAAAAAACATCTTCACTGGTTCTGTCCTTCCTTGGGCTTTTAAAAAGTTGAGAGGCATTATTATTTATTTGAGAGGGCCATTAATTCCTGTACATCTAAGAGGGGTATACATACATAATATAAAAACAAGCATAATAGGCATGGACTTATTAGGCTACTTTCATATGTGCGGCAGCTCTCCGGCAGTTTGCTGGCACAGTATGCTGAGCTGCCAGATCTCTGCTGGAACAGCCTGCCGGAGAGCTGTGCCGCAGATGTGAAACTAACCTTATAAGACTAGTACACAGGGGGAGTGGACCTTGATGTGAAAGTTTACAATCCAGTAGGTGAGGGTAAAAGGTGCTCATCTGATTGTGTGGTGGCAGCATGAGGCTTTCCTGAAGAGGTGGGTTTTCAGGTTGCGTTTGAAGTTTTGGATATTGGGGGAGAGTCTGATGTGCTGGGGTAGTGAGTTCCAGAGTACAGGGGATGCACATGAGAAATCTTGTAGATGACTATGTGAGGAACAGAGGAGAGGCAAACTAAAGAGGTCCTGTGAGGATCGGAGATTACGTGCAGATATATATCGGGAAAGCAGGTTTAGAGATGTAAGGAATAGACAGATTGTGGATGGCCTTTATGTAGTTGTTAGTATTTTGAACTGAATTAGCTGGGAACCATTCACAGGAATTGGGGGAGTGGAAGATAGATTGGAGATGTGTGACAGTGTTAGAAGGGAGGCCACAGAGGAGGATGCTGCAATAGTCCAGACAGGAAATGACAAGGGCATACTCTAGTACAGGGATCAGCAACCTTCGGCACTTCAGCTGCTGTGAAACTATAACTCCCAACATGCACACCTACTTAGCTATTCTTGTTAATCCCATAGAAGTGAAAAGAGGATTCTGGGAGTTGTAGTTTCAGAACAGCTGGAGTGCCGGAGGTTGCTGATCCCTGCACTAGCATTTTAGTTGAGAAGGAGCAAATACAAGAAATGTTCTTGAGTTGAAAACAGCAAGTGGTGGTAATAGCTTGAAGGACAGGGCATAATCAAATATTATCCCCAGGCAGCAGACCTATGAGACTGTAGAAAGTATAGTGCTGTTAACAGTGATGGATAGGTTTGGTAGGGGGGCTCAGTGACATGGGAGAAAGGCAATGTATTCCATTTTCTCCATGTTGAGTCTTAAGAAGTCAGAGGTGAATGAGAGGGGTTAAGGGGATTGTTGGTTGAAGATTTCTACAATTTTGTCAATTTTATGACAATTATATATGGAAATATGAGGCAGTCTTTGGCTGAGATTTAAAGGGGTCGTCTCACTTAAAGGGGTTGTCCGGGTTCAGAGAAGAACCCGGACATACCTGCAATTTCACCCAGGCAGCCCGCCTGAAGAGGGCATCGGAGCAACCTATGCTCTGATGCCCTCCTTTGCCCTGCGCTAATTAGCGCAGGGCAAAGGAATTTAGCCAGGTTCCGGTGACGTACCGGTCCCTGCCGGGCAGAGGCTTCCGCCCGGCAGTGAGCCGGTGACGTCATCGGTGCTGATGGACGGGCTTTAGCGCTGCCCTAGCCAGTAAAACGGCTAGGGCAGCGCTAAAGCCGGCCCATTAAGGCCGGTGACGTCACCGAACTCACTGCCGGGCGGAAGTACCCGCCCGGCAGCGAGTATTTATAAACAAAAGAGACCTTGCCCTGCGCGATCTAGCGCAGGGCAAGGGGGGGGCATCGGAGCATGAGATGCTCCGATGTCCTCTTCAGGCGGGCTGCCTGGGTGAAATTGCAGGTATGTCCGGGTTCTTCTCTGAACCCGGACAACCCCTTTAAGCAAGTGGCATTTATAATGTAGAGAAAGTTAATACAAGGCACTTAATAATATATTATTATCCATATTGCTTCCTTTGCTGGCTGGATTCATTTTTCCATCACATTATATACTACTCGTTTCCATGGTTACATACCACCCTGCAACCCATCAGTGGTGGTCGTGCTTGCATACTATAGGAAAAAGCACTATCCTATGTGCACTTCCATGGTCCCGGTCACCAGAGAGGCTGATGCTTTTTCCTATAGTGTGCAAGCACGACCACCGATGATGGATTGCAGCGTGGTCTATAACCATGGAAACAAGCAGTGTATATTGTTATGGGAAAAATGAATCCAGCCAGCAAAGGATGCAATATGGACAATCACAATACATTAGTAGTTGCCTTGTCCATATTGGTAAATGCCACTTACTGAAGTGAGACAACCCCTTTAAAGGTATTAAACAATTGTGTGAAGTTGCAGTAAAGAGATGACATGAGATTAGTGAAGTAGCCCTGTTTAGAAGAGGTGAGTGCAGACTTGAAGTTGAAAACAGCTTGTTTGTATGTGATGAAGGTATGGGAATTGGGCGGGGTGAAAGGCATGGCTTAATGGGGTTATCCCATGATTAATGTAAAAAATGAAAAGCAGACATTATACAACACATGAAAGTCTCTTTTTAACAAAGCTAGGACCAGCCCTGTACCTCACATGGACCCAGAGATCTCCCCATTCATTGCTCTGCTAGATTTATATCAAGCTGACAGCTCAAAGGGAGTGTCTTTTCTGCTGCAGCTATGGGGGCGTGTCCATGCTTTCCCTATCACAGCTCAGGAGGCAGTTGAAGGATGAAACTGAGCATGTGTGGCCATCTCAGTTAGCAGGACAAAGAAATAAGAAAAAGAACAAACAGCAGGTGGTGCTATAGATATAAGATATATTTTATTGAATAATTCAGTGTCTAAACAAAATGTTTAATTACATGCAACTACAAAAGTATTTGGATCCAGGTGCTGGTTTCAAAACTGTAGAATATTTTTTTGTGGGACAAGTCCTTTAAAGGAGTTTGTCCGAGATTTTGATTGATGGGGGTCTGACACCCGGTGATCAACTGTTTTAAGTTGGCCCCGCCGCTCCTGTGAGTGCCGTGGCCTTCTCTGTGCTTACTAAGGACAGCGCTGTATTGTATAACAGCTGTACTTGGTATCACACTCAGCCCCATTAGAAGTAAAGGGGTTGAACAAGATACCAAGCACAATTGCTATACAATGTATGGCGCTTGTCCTTGGTCAGCAAGGAGAAGGCCCTGGCACTCACAGGAGCACCGGGGCCAACTTAAAATAGCTGATCACCAGGTGTCAGGCCCCCACGATCAAAATCTCATCAGTATCAAAAGTTCAGAAAACCCCTTTAATGTAAGGCATTAGATGCATGTACACTGCTGCTGTTATCCTTATTTGCATTTTATCAGAGTTCGGAGATACAATATCTGTTGTGGCCTATGATCACCATGTGGCAACTGCAGCCAAATCACAGCCCATGGGGCATGGTTTATGGTGTTTATGGTTGCACAACTTTTCTAAGACTTGCTATGTAGCTTCAGCTATTTTACTACTTATATTAGAGAGGTCGTTTTTGTTTTCAGTCACTGCATTTCACTTTTCTACCGCTCTAGGCAAAAACCATGAACTTGTACTGGCTACCATAGAGTATGACCTTCTACCCACACTCTCAGACAGAGCGTCTACCTCCGCTCAGTAGCTGTGAGCCAGGCGTGCGGTGTTATAGGCCGGCCTCTCTATGACACTGGCGTGTGCGCCTGCGCGCTGAGTTGACTGCTGAGGAGTGTCTGTCAAGAGACAACAGAGAACAACATGGCGGCGTCCATGATGTACAGCCGGCTGTCAGCGGGTCTGAGGAGTCGGGCGCCCCTGGCTGCCCTTGGCAGCGCTGCACAGGTGACTAACATGTCGCAGGGATTATTGCAGGACATTAGCGGGCCTCCTAGCAGGGTGTCAGAGGGCGGGGAAGGTCCTAATGATAAAACACATAGAAGAGGAGAGATAAGGTGGGAAAGTTACTTCAGTGCGAGTCCGGGCCGGGGGCACAGCTGTCATCCTGATCTCTGGCCTGTCACTGTGTGCTATAGAAGAGCAGAGCTACCTACCTGTGCTATAAAGGGTTTTACTGTACAAGCCATAGACACAATGACAGCTTTACCAGTATGAGTGTTTATACCAGTAGTGAATGGGAGTGATGGGTCATGTTTCAGTTTTGCTGCATTTATTACAAATATAATAAATTGCCAGTGTGACCCCCAAGTTCTGATAAGAAGCTGAAACGTGTATGTGACAGGTTCTGGGCTCTTATGTGTCCCGGGTAGAGAATCTGTGTAAGTCTCTGCAGACTTTATCATTTACTGCATGCAGCCCTTCTTCTCCCATCATAATAATGGACGCCTCAGCAGAACCTGGCAGACGCCGTTATGAGGCGCTGGACACCTCTGGTATTACCTGTGCTTTCTGTTATGAATGAAAACTGTGGCACAAATTGGTTACATTCTGTAGCCCAACCTTCAGCCCTGCAGCTGTTGCAAAACTACAATTCCCAGCATGCCCACCTTTAGAGACCTTTAGAGATTCAGAACAACCCCTGGCACTCAGCTGATGTGAAACTACAATTCCCAGCATGCCTGGACAACCTACATGGAGGCCTGTAGTTCTTCGGAAATATTCTGCAGCCAATCTGACCTGTGTAGAAATACCTTTAGAGATTCAGAACAACCCCTGGCACTCAGCTGATGTGAAACTACAACTCCCAGCATGCCCCTTTAACATTTATGGCTATAATGGGATCTGACCACTTTCCGCCATAAATGCTGGCATTTTCAGGGTAAGGCATGCCATAGATGTGAACGTACCCTATGTAAGATAAATAAAATGCCAAATAATTATGCATTTTTCCTGTAGCAGCAGCTTCCTCAGGTGATAGTAAATGATATGCGGTCTGTTTGTCATTCTCTACTTTGGTAAAATCACTTTCACCAGTGAGGACTGGCTGATTTCAGGTGCTACCTACATATGCCTACCAACAGAACTGTGCGGGCTCGGGTCCCTTGTCTGCATGGATCCTGCTGGTTAAAGGGAACCTGTCACCAAGTAATCTGCAGGCAGCATGTTATAGAGCAGGAGGAGCTGAGTAGACAATATATAGTTTTACTGAAAAAGTTCAGTAAGACTTGTTTTTCATTCATGTCAATTCTTGCTCATTCTGGGCTCTTAAGTCCTATCAGTGATTGACAGCTATCTCTGTATACACAGTCATAGAGGGAATCAATCTGCTCCCTTTTAATAGCAGTTCTGGAGCATCTATACCAAAGACTCTGTTGTGCCATTCCTCTATTATTCCTACTCAAAGTTTATGAATAAATGTTCAAATGATCGTAGCCATTCCCCTTGTCTACGGTCTGACGCTGACAACACTGATAGGACAGTGTAAGCCCTCATTCACACATACGTGGATTTTCACAGTCCGTGAAAACCCGGCCTGCCATCCTGCTGAGTGCATGAGCGCATGGCGTCATTGGTTGCTATGATACCATGCTCTTTGTGCCCCTCTACAGTAATACGCTTGTATAGATCATACGAGTGTATTACTGTACAGTGCAGCGGCACAAATCGCACGGCGTCATAGCAACCAATGACGCCATGCACTCAGCAGGATTGCAGGCCGGGTTTTCACGGACCGTGGTCTATGAAAATCCACGTATATGTGAATGAGGCCTAAGATTGTACAGGTATACATCCTCAAATGATAATGCCCAGTTGTACCTATATTCATAAACTTCTAGCAGGAATAATAGAGGAGTGGCACAACATAGTCATAAGAGAATTGTTATTTCATTGTGGAATACAATTACTTACTGAAACAGGCATGTCAGAAGTAGGGTTGTCACGATAGCAAAATTTTGTTTCGGTTTCGATACCATAAAAAGATATTGCGATACTCGATACCATTCGATACCCCGCGAAAAAATAAAAACCCCTTAAAAAGACGTGTGCATTCCTCATTTTATAAAACATCCAGCCCATAATAGAACAGTCCTATCCTATTTTTTGGGGGGGACAAGGTGACTAAAAAATGGCGAATCATGTGTTTTTATTTAATTAATTTATTCTTTTACGGCGTTCACCGCATAGGAGATATTTTTTAATAATTTACTACTTTGTATTTTTCGGACGTGGCGACGATACCTAATATGTTTATTTGTTTGTTTATATATTTTATATGTAAAATTGGGAAGGGGGAATTTAAACTTAATATTTTGGTGTTTGTTGTTTTTTTTTACTTTTTACTTTTATTTTCTATTAGCCCCCTTAGGGGCTAGAACCTTTGTCCTATGCACCCTAATAGAGCTTGGGGGAACGCCACCAATGATTTAATACTGGGGTGGGGGGGGGGGCGCACTGCGCCACCAATGAATTTACTATCATTTAATACAAGTGCAGGAGCGGGTGCCCGCACAGGAATCACATAGCCGGCACCCATGACAGGGAGCGGCGATACGCTGCAGTGCGGCACCTGAGGGGTTAACTACCAACGATCGCAGCTCCCTGTCATGGGTGCTGGCTATGTGATTCCTGCGCGGGCACCCGCTCCTGCACTTGTATTAAATGATAGTAATGTTCATTAGTGGCGCAGTGGCCACAGCCCCTCCCCTTCTCCGCCCCGCTCCTCTCATTGGTGGCAGCACAGGGGGGAGGGAGAGCTTCCTTCTCCCCTGTGCTACTGAGGGAACATGGCGTGCGCTGAGAACAGCGCGCTCCATGTTCTCTGATACTAGGCTGCGCAGTAGCAGAGCCTAGTATTGGTAACAGTCAAATCCCGGTTTCGTATTGATAACGGGACAAAAGTATCGACTGGGTATCGAAAATTCGATACCCTGTGCAACCCTAGTCAGAAGTGGTTACAGGTCCTCTTTAAGGGTGAATTCACATGTGGCAGATTGGTGCAGCACGTTCTGCTGCTGTCCCATTCTTCTAAGTAGGAGTGGCAGAAATCCCTGCACATGTTGCAGAAATATCCCATTAAGGCCCCATTCATACGGCCGTGTTATTGCGGACCCGCAATACCACGGGTGCCGCCCGACATGTGTTCCGCAATGTTCGGAACACACTGCCGGGTACCCCATTGAAAATGCCTATTCTTGTCCACTGTTTCAGACAAGTATAGGACATGTTTTATTATTTTATAGCTCCGTGCCGCGGCTGCCCGCTCTCATAGAGGTGAATGGGGCCGCATCTATTCCACAATATTGCGGTCGTGTGAATGGGCCTTAAGATGTATGGAACTGATTTAAGGTGAGAATTTTCTGTAACAAGTCTGTTCCATGTGACTTCACCAGGAGCCTACATGTCGGAGTGTGTACTGGGGGTTGTACGCCGTACGTACTAGAACAGGGAGGCGGGGTTCACACACGCCCTTTAAGGTCATGTTCATTTTTGCCATCATTTTGGCTGTGGCTAGATGAGTGCACATAGTGAGGGCAGAATATGAAAAATATGGTCCCAGTGATATTTACTACAAAACACGGCACTAAGCACAAAATTCATTCTCTATGGCTATCCCTGTATCTTGTGATAAGTTCGACATCAATTAAAAAAATAAATAGTAACAGAAGGCCGACTGTGCACAGGCTCATACACCATAGAGCTGCGGACATGGAACCTCTACGCACTTTGTGTGCTACTGTGTGACACCATTATGGCGATTTTAACCTGTAGAATTGTTGCTTCAAGGCTAGAGCTCCCTAATTTGGCACCTAATTAAATATGACATAATTAATTGGACAAAATAGTAACAATCTCTGTGTGTGTTTATACGGCACAAAAACAGATGCACAAGTAGGTCCGGAATGTCTTTGTAGACTTCCAAGGGGGGCCTTATGGTACAACGCCCAGTGCATGAGCTCCTAAAGGGCTATTTCAATCATTTCAAGTTATCACTTATCCTGTGGATAGGGGCTGACTATTAGATCGGTGGTCCTTGACCCCCACTGATCACGAGAATCGAGGTCCCTGTACCCCGCAGGGCCCCCTGACCTGAACAGAGTGGCAGGTTGGGCATGCGTACTGCTGGCCCATTCACTAACAAAAGACATGCTCACCTCTTTCTCCGGTGTACAGAGTGATGCGCAAATACAGCACACGTGACTGCTGAGGACAGGGATTGGCTGCAGCAGTCGTATATCTGTGTGCTACCACTGCAGTCTGTAAACAGACCGGGGAAGAAGTACTGGACTGGCGGCACAGAGAAGAGTGTGTAATCATTTGAGTATGTGTGGTTTTTTTTTTTTTTTTTTAAATAGTATTTGGGGGCATTGTTAACATTTCAAGCTGTTTGTCTGGGCATGTACATGTTTACAGTGGGGAGAGAGGGGACACTAAGGGCTCATTCAGATGGCCGTATGATCGCAAAAAAAACGGATAGCATTCCGTATTTTTGCGGACCCATAGACTTCAATGGGGTCATGTCCTGATTTTCAGTGACAAGTAATGGAATGGAAGAAAAGGGCCCCATAGAAGTGAATAGTTCAGTATGTAATCCGCAAAAATGCGAATCCGTTTTTTTGCGGACATCATACGGCCGTCTGAATGAGCTCTTAGGCCTCTTTCACATGAGAGCGTTTTCCCAGCAGGTGCGATGTGTGAAGTGAACTCATTGCACCCGCACTGAATCCTGACCTATTCATTTCAATGGGTCTGTGTACATGAGCTATTTTTTTTTTTTTCACGCCTCATTTCTGCTTTGCTCGAGAATTGCAGCATGTCACACGTTTTTCACGAAGCCCTGGCTCCATAGAAGTGAATGGGGCTTTAGTGAAAAACACATTACATCCGGAAGCAGTCCAGGTGCAGTGCGTTTTTCACTGATGGTTGCTAGGAGATGTTGTTTGTAAACCTTCGTTTGTGAACGCAATCGCAGACAAAACTGACTGAACTTGCTTGCAAAATGGTGCGAGTTTCACCGAACGCATCCGGACCTAATCCAGGGAGCCGCCAGAGTCTTCTTCACAGCCGGCCAGTAGAAGTTTTTGCGGATGTATTTTGTGATGGACTGAGGTATTTGGCTCTGTTGGGATGGTATAATGTGCCACAATATGGTATTGCCGGCCCTGACTTCCATCAATTTGGACCCAACTACAAAATGGGGCCACTTTTAGTATTTTTTCCAGGGCCACTTTAAGTTCCCAGTCCGCCCCTGCCTAAGGGTATGGGTGCAGGTTTACTAAGGGGTTGTTCACACATCAGTTATTTGATCAGTTATTTCCATCAGTTAGGCTCCATTCACACGTCCTGATTTTCTTTCCTGATTCGATCCTGATTTTTTTCAGGACCCATTGAAATGAATGGATCCAGATCAGGATCAGGATCGAATCAGGAAAGAAAAACAGGACGTGTGAATGGAGCCTTAGGCCCCATTCACACGTCCGTATTTTGCATCCGCATCCTCTCCGGATCCGTTTCCGCATTTGCGGACAATTATGCGGATAGTATGCGGATCCATTCATT
Source organism: Rhinella marina (assembly GCA_900303285.1). Classification (NCBI taxonomy): domain Eukaryota; kingdom Metazoa; phylum Chordata; class Amphibia; order Anura; family Bufonidae; genus Rhinella; species Rhinella marina. The sequence continues at coordinate 528,750 of ONZH01005568.1, forward strand.
TCAATGGGTCCCGAAAAAATGCGGATATTGCACTGTATGTTGTCCGCATCCGTTTCTACGTTCCGTTCCGTTTTGCGGATCCGCAATCAGAAATCCTCCTGTCCTACTTTTCCTCCTGTTTTGCGGTCCGTAGCCCAATACAAGTCTATGGGACGTCCGTAAATGCGGAAGACATGCGGAAAGCCATCCGCATGTCATCCGTATTTGCGGATTCCGTTCCAGGAGGGGTGAAAAAAAAAAAGATGTTATTCATTCTTCCGTTTTTTACGGAAAGACGGAACGGATGTCCTGGAAAAACTGAGTTTTTTGCGGAACAACGGATCCGCAAAAAACTGACCGTTTTCCAGGATGTGCACACATACGGACGTGTGAATGGGGCCTTATTGTGAGCCAAAACCAGGAGTGAAGCCACAGAAGTAAGGCATAATGAAAAGATCTACACCTGTTTGGTGTTTTTGACCCTCACCTGGTTTTGGCTCACAATAACTGATCAAATAACTGATGTGTGAACACAGCCTAACAGAAAGTCCACACAGATTTCCACACCAAAAACCCCATGTGTTACAGTACTTCCGGTTTTGGTGCGGATTTGTTAGTTTTTGCCACAGGTCTGACCGCTGCCTAACAAAGGGTGAAACCTGCATAAAAAAACTAAACAATTTACATGCTGCAGACTTCAAAGTTTGAATGGCCGGTCTATTTCTGCACAGAATAAAAAACAAAGGGGCACACTTATTAATAAGCCCCTGCACTGGCGGTGGATGGCCAAAGTTATGAAGAGGCGTCGGTCTCTACATAAATGAAATACAGCTTCCGTGCTGTCTTAGTGCTCATGCACGCAAATGTATTTTCTTTCCGTGTCCGTTCCGTTTTTAAAAAAAAAAAAAAAAACGGACGTTACTCCGTGTGCATTCTGTTTCCGTATGTCCGTATTTCTGGTCCTCCAAAAAATGTAAGGTCCTATTATTGTCCACATTACGGACAAGGATAGGATTGTTCTATTAGGCACCAGCTGTTCTGTTCCGCAGAATACGGAATGCACACGGATGTCATGTGTATTTTTTGCGGATCCGGTTTTTGCGGATTGCAAAATACATACGGTCGTTTGCATGAGCCCTAACATTTAGACCATTTTCAACGCCTAAAACGGGCATAGAAAATGGTAAAATCCACGCCCACTTTTTTAGACCTGGCGTGCACGGAGAAAAGTCTCGGATTGCAGCGCTAATCTAGTTCCTAATATAGGCTTATTTCTGTTTAATAAATGACCCCCGAAGTGTACATATGATTTGTCTCCTCTCATACAATTTGCTGGTTGCTGTGGTTTTTCCTTACAAAAATCTGGGTGAAAAAACCACGTGTAATCCGCTTCGTGTACAGGTCGCCTTATGGTGACAGCTCACCTCCTGGGTAACCCAAAGGATTGGGTGCTAAAATCAAATCGCCTGATTGTTTTCTCCTCCAAAATCGGCCGTCAGAGGGGAGTCGGTGGAAAACATGACCGTTTTGAAGCTGCAAAGTCCCAATTTCAAGACATGTCAATGTTTTTTCATCGTGGTTGATCCACTTTACAAACTTTGTTTCAGTTTTCTATCTAAAGGATCAGTGAAAAGTGGACCACGCGTGGATGGTATCCGTGGTTTTCATTTACCTGTTGAGCGTATTCTGTTCACAAAATAGTGCAAGCTTCCATATCTGTCCTGTGGAGCAAGGGTCTGAGGGAAAAAACGGATGCCTAGATATACACACACGACGTGCTGTCACATGCTCATGGGCGTGAATCACTGAAGTATGAATAAGCCCTTAGACTGTCTGCCAGTCTCACCGAAACCTGCGGGTCTGGCTGGTGATGGTATTATGTATATGGGGGTCTTTAACCTTTGCAGATTTTGACTGGTTCATGCTGATAACACGGAGCACTTGTTGTGCACTGTAGGGAGATCTGCAGATAGATACAACAGTGCCTGGAGGTTTTCTGTGTAGGTCATGTGAGGAAATAGAGAAGGGGGGTGGGGGAGTATTACCTTGCTGAGAAGGAGCCCTGCGTCCTTGTGCTGACATCTAAGATCAGCTATGTTGTTGGTAGTTGGTGCGCTCCACTGGTTTACTAGTTAGCTACTGTACAGACCTGAACTCTAGACCTCACATGAGTCGCCTTCCAGCTCTCCATAACCTTTACATTCACTGATAACAATGCTTCCTTTTGCTACATGGCCTTGAAAACATTGAACACATGGAATCTGTGGTCCAGCGAGCGTGTGATATATATATATATATTTTTTTTGCTGCTTCATTTTCAGTTGATCTTTTCTTGTAGGTTAAACTGCCGCAGTGTAGAACCTCAGTTTTAGGCCCCAGTCACACGATAGTATGTATTCCGTGATCCGTATAAAAACGGAACGGAAGACATACGGAAAGTCTTCCGTAGTGTTCCGTAATTTTGCGGACCCATTGACTTTAATGGGGCTATGGACGTGTTTTGCGGCCAAGTATAGGACGTTTCCTTTTTTTTCCGGGAGAACTTCCGTAATATACGGATGCGGAATGCACATGGTGTGCATTCTGCATTTTTTCCTCCTATGGAAAAATGAATGGGTCCGTATGGTTCCGCATCTTATCCGCAAAAATGCGGATAAGATACGGAAATGAACATACGGTCGTGTGAATGGGGCCTAAGGCTAGTTTCACATGAACGTTGTGTTTTGCGGTCTGCAAAAAAAAAAACGGATGTCGTCCGTATGGCATCCGTTTTTTTGCGGATCTATTGTAACAATGCCTATCCTTGTCCGTTTTGCGGACAAGAATAGGACAGGTTCTATTTTTTTTGCGGGGCTACGGGACGGCATACGGATGCGGACAGCACACAGTATGCTCTCAGTATTTTTTGCGGACCCATAGAAATGAATGGGTCTGCATTTTTCACATGAATAGGCCTTAGGCCTCTTTCACACAAACGTATTTTTTGTGGACTCCGATCCGCATTTTTCACATGAAAAATGCGGACCCATTCGTTTCTATAGGTCCGCAAAAAATACTGAGAGCATACTGTGTGCTGTCCGCATCTGTATGCCCGTTCCATAGGCCTGCAAAAAAATAGAACATGTCCTATTCTGGTCCGTATTACAGACAAGAATAGTACTGTTCTATTACTACAAGATTGTTGTAACCACTGATCTGTCGTGCTTTCACATTCTGATTACTGGGACTCTCGCCAGTATTTGAGAATAAAAGGGCCCCAGTTCTGTAACTGCCCTGAGCATTCATCCGTTTAATAAATGTCTGAACGGTGCTTAAAGAAACAGAAAAGAACTCGCTCGTTCAGTGTCCCAATTCCAGCACCGCAGCTCCCGTCTCACCCGGACTGGAGGTGATAATGTGCTGTGTAATGTATGTGCATGAACAGAACATGACCACAGAGACACAGCCCGTCCAGCCACTCTGTACCTTCTACTGAATATCAGACAACCCCTTTAAATTCAGCTCCAAGACCATTTTTTTTTTTTTACAGCGGCCTAAACATTTGTTTGGGACCCTAAGGCTACATGAACATGGGTTTTGGTTTAAAAATAGAAAATTGGCTTGTTTTTTTTTTTTTTTTTTTTTTTTTTAGAGCGGATTTCTCTCACAAAGAATTGACATGCCGCGGATTTCAAACTACATGGCAAATCAGTTTCCTCATCGGGGGGGGGGGGGGGGAGCATATCTCATCTCATCTCATCCACTTTACTGGTACTGTATTGCGCTGTGGTTTTTCTGCACGAGCATTCACTCCGGAAAACCATGTGTAATCTGCAATGAGTGCAGTTAGTGTTCACATGTTGCAGATTTTCTTCAGAAATGTGAGCCCTCAATGTGAAGATGGATGCAATGGAAGTTTTATTTACAAAGCGGCTGTGCTTGACACGTGACGTTTCGGCCACTCAGGCCTTTTTCAAACTGGTGGAAAAAAAAGTAGTCAAGGTGCGAGTGCGCTGCGGGGAAGCGTGTGTCTACACTATGGAGAGGCAGCATGTCAATTTATGCAGCGGATTTCACCCTTTCCAATGGAGATTGTGAAATGCGGTTTTTCGTATGATTTTTGCTAAGGACACATTTTTTACTGGATTTTCAGTTACTAATTTACCCTAAAAGGTATGACTGGTCTGGACTGGGCTGTTCCTGTTTTAAAAGTGCCCCTATGATAAGCTGATCACTCCATTTCATAAGAAATCTGTTGTGAGGAACCTGTGTAACGGGTGTCGTGCAGCTGTCCGCAGACACCTAGGTGACAATGGCATACTTCCATCTTCTGTATGAGGGATGAGTTTTCTCTTGGCTTCGCTAATTGTGAATATTGCTTAATCAGTGTATCACACAATCTATTGTTAGGCCTCGTCCGCATTTCCGCGTCAGTGACATGTCCGTGAAGAAAAGTGTACATGTTTTATCCGTGAAGGATCCGTGGTTGGTCCGTGTGTCCGTTTTTACCATCCCTGTGGCATCCGTATTTCACTGATGTTGCTCAGCTGAAAATTAATTTCCAAAGAATCTCCTATTAGTTATCAGTGAAAAACGGACACAACACCGATGTGTGTTAGTGATTTTCACGGACGCATCAAAACTATGAATTAACACATGTGGAATTATATACTTAACAAAAAAGTGTGAAACAACTGAAAATATGTCTTATATTCTAGATTCTTCAAAGTAGCCACCTTTTGCTTTGATTACTGCTTTGCACACTCTTGGCATTCTCTTGATGAGCTTCAAGAGGTAGTCACCTGAAATGGTTTTCACTTCACAGGTGTGCCCTGTCAGGTTTAATAAGTGTGATTTCTTGCCTTATAAATGGGGTTGGGACCATGAGTTGTGTTGGGCAGAAGTCAGGTGGATACACAGCTGATAGTCCTACTGAATAGACTGTTAGAATTTGTATTATGGCAAGAAAAAAGCAGCTAAGTAAAGAAAAACGAGTGGCCATCATTACTTTAAGAAATGAAGGTCAGTCAGTGCGAAAAATTGGGAAAACTTTGAAAGTGTCCCCAAGTGCAGTCGCAAAAACCATCAAGCGCTACAAAGAAACTGGCTCACATGAGGACCGCCCCAGGAAAGGAAGACCAAGAGTCACCTCTGCTGTGGAGGAGAAGTTCATCCGAGTCAGGCTACTTTCACACTGGCGGCAGGCCTGATCCGGCAGGTGAAGGGTGCTGCCGGATCAGGCCTGCCGCAGTGACATGTGTGGAGCCGGAACCGCGCTCCGGCCCCACACATGTCACACAGTACATACATATACATAAACATACACACACATATAGACATACAAACACACATACATACTTACATGCTCCCCGGCAGGTCTTCGGAGCGTCAGGACGGCTCACACAGGTCACGATTCCCCACAGCGCCCTCTGCTGGGCGCCTGGTGGAATCGTCATCTGACGATTCCACCAGGCGCCCAGCAGAGGGCGCTGTGGGGAATCGTGACCTGTGTGAGCCGTCCTGACGCTCCGAAGACCTGCCGGGGAGCATGTAAGTATGTATGTGTGTTTGTATGTCTTTATGTGTGTGTATGTTTATGTCTGTATGTGTCTGTGTACCCGGATCCGTAATGGACTCCATTGAAAGTCAATGGAGGGCGGATCCGGTTACCATTATGGTCACACCAGACGGATCCACCCCCATTGACTTGCATTGGGGGTCATTCCGGATCCGTCTTGGTGCGGATGCCTGGACCGGAGAGCAAACCGCAGCATGCTGCGGTTTGTTCTCCGGTCTGAAGATGGAACAGAATGCTTTCAGGAGCATTCCGTTGTCTTCAGTTCAGTTTTGTCCCCATTGACAATGAATGGGGACAAAACTGAAGCGTTTTATTCCGGTATTGAGCCCCTATGACGGAACTCAATACCGGAATTTTAAAACGCTAGTGTGAAAGTAGCCTCACCAGCCTCAGAAATCGCAGGTTAACAGCAGCTCAGATTAGAGACCAGGTCAATGCCACTCAGAGTTCTAGCAGCAGACACATCTCTACAACAACTGTTGAGGCTACTTTCACACTAGCGTTTTAAAATTCCGGTATTGATTTCCGTCATAGGGGCTCAATACCGGAATAAAACGCTTCAGTTTTGTCCCCATTCATTGTCAATGGGGACAAAACTGAACTGAAGACAACGGAATGCTCCTGAAAGCATTCATTCCATCTTCAGACCGGAGAACAAACCACAGCATGCTGCGGTTTTCTCTCCGGTCCAGGCATCCGCACCAAGACGGATCTGGAATGACCCCCAATGCAAGTCAATGGGGACGGATCCGTTTGGTGTGACCACAATGGTAACCGGATCCGCCCTCCATTGACTTTCAATGGAGTTCATGACGGATCTGGCTACACATACACACAATACACACATACAGACATAGACATAGACATACACATAAACATACAAAGACATATACACATACATACTTACATGCTCCCGGCAGGTCTTCAGAGCATTGGAGGGACAGGACGGCGCGCACAGGTGACGATTCCACCAGGCACCCAGCAGACGGCGCTGTGGGGAATCGTCACCTGTGCGAGCCGTCCTGTCCCTCCGACACTCTGAAGACCTGCCGGGAGCATGTAAGTATGTATGTGTATTTGTATGTGTATATATCTGTGTATGTTTATGTATGTACTGTGTGACATGTGTGGGGCCGGAGCGCGGTTCCGGCTCCACACATGTCACTGCGGCAGGCCTGATCCGGCAGCACCCTTCACCTGCCGGATCAGGCCTGCCGCTAGTGTGAAAGTAGCCTAAGAGGAGACTGTGTGCAGCAGGTAAAATAGCTGCTAGGAAACCACTGCTAAGGACAGGCAACAAGCAGAAGAGACTTGTTTGGGCTAAAGAAAACAAGGAATGGACATTAGACCAGTGGAAATCTGTGCTTTGGTCTGATGAGTCCAAATTTGAGATCTTTGGTTCCAACCACCGTGTCTTTGTGCGACGCAGAAAAGGTGAACGGATGGACTCTACATGCCTGGTTCCCACCGTGAAGCATGGAGGAGGAGGTGTGATGGGGGGGGGCTTTGCTGGTGACACTGTTGGGGATTTATTCAAAATTGAAGGCATACTGAACCAGCATGGCTACCACAGCATCTTGCAGCGGCATGCTATTCCGCTGCTATGCAGTGGTCTGCCTGAATGCTGAATACTACTATGTGTAATGGCTTCTGTGTGTTCAGTTGCGTTTAGTTGGACCATCATTTATTTATCAACAGGACAATGACCCCAAACACACCTCCAGGCTGTGTAAGGGCTATTTGACCAAGAAGGAGAGTGATGGGGTGCTACGCCAGATGACCTGGCCTCCACAGTCACCAGACCTGAACCCAATTGAGATGGTTTGGGGTGAGCTGGACCGCAGAGTGAAGGCAAAACGGCCAACAAGTGCTAAGCATCTCTGGGGACTCCTTCAAGACTGTTGGAATACCATTTCAGGTGACTACCTCTTGAAGCTCATCAAGAGAATGCCAAGAGTGTGCAAAGCAGTAATCAAAGAAAAAGGTGGCTACTTTGAAGAACCTAGAATATAAGACATATTTTCAGTTGTTTCACACTTTTTTGTTAAGTATATAATTCCACATGTGTTAATTCATAGTTTTGACGCCTTCAGTGTGAATCTACAATTTTCATAGTCATGAAAATACAGAAAACTCAGGTGTGTCCAACCTTTTGGTCTATACTGTGTGTGTATATATGTGTGTGTGTAATATATATATTATGTACAGTGTGTGATAGGTGGTCTGCGTGGCAGTATTTCGGAAACTGCACCGTTCGTGTGCTGCTGTGGTGAAAGTGTATCGTTAGTAGACAGATGACGCCATTGTGAATAAGTGACAGCACACGGATGTCATCCGAGTGCAGTCCACATCTGCCTGTCTGTTGTGCAAGTTATAGAACATGTCCTCTTCTGGTCTGCAAAATGCAGTACTTTGTTCCACTGGTCATTGGTTCCCCCCAAAAATGCAGAATGCACACTGAGCACTAATTGAAACAAGAGATTAACGTCTACTTGGATTAGACGGTCTTTCCATCCTTTACGGAGACAGCATTCTTTTCTGGATGAGTAACTCGTCCTTAAAGGGCATGTACAGGACTAGATAAAAGATGACTGCTGTATTCCAGGTTGTGTGAGGCATTACAACTCAGCCCCATTCATTTCAGCAGAGCTAGGCTGCAATTCCAGACACAACCATTGACAGGTGTGGGGCGTCTTTAGGATTAAAACACCCATGTTTTGTTAGTTCTAGGTATCCCCTTTAACTCATTACCTTCTAGGCTTCATCATGTTGTTACTCCCAGTTTAATATTCCGCAATGTTCTGCTTCAGTATCACCAATTGGAGAGTAACTGAATACATTGCAGAGATAGGCAGGTAATGATATAGCAGTACTTTTTAGGTTTAGTTGATGTGAGCGCAACTAGACTTTCATGGAAATTGTGTCAAAATGGAGCAATTTGGTTCAGCTAGGTTTAAAGAGATTATTTGCTCCTGGTCTGAAAAGGAGTGCGGCCTAAGATGCAACATTTTCTCGCTCAAACAAAGCCAACCAATAGCTGTATAGAGTTATCATCCCGCCTGAGCCCCTGTGATAAACCTGATGCTGGTTTAGGCTACTTTCACACTTGCGTTGTAAGGATCCGTTTGTGAGATCCATCACAGGCTCATAAACGGTCCTGAACCGATCAGTTTTGTCCTAATGCATTCTGAATAGAAAAGGATCCATTCAGAATGCATCAGTTTTGCATCAGTTTTGCTTCAGTTCAGTCTCCATTTCGTTTTGGAGGCCGACACTAAAACGCTGCTTGCTGCGTTTTGGTGTCCACATGACGAAACTGAGCCAAACTGATCCGTCATGACTCACAATGTAAGTCAATGGGGACGGATCCGTTTTGTCTGACACAATAGAACACGGATCCGTCTCCCATTGACTTTCAGTGGAGTTCATGACGGATCCGTCTTGGCTATTTAAAAGATATTACAATCGGATCCGTTCAGAACGGATGCAGACGGTTGTATTATCATGACGGAAGCATTTTTGCTGATCCATGACGGATCTCACAAACGGATCCTGCAAAAACGCTGGTGCGAAAGTAGCCTTAGGCTAGGGCTACACGACGACAGTTGTCGCACGACAATTTTTATAACGGAAGTCTATGGTATCGCACTGCGACATGCTGCAACTCAGTCGCAGAAAAGTCCATCCAGTGCGACACCATAGACTTCCATTATAAAAATTGTCATGTGACATTAATCTCGCGCGACATCTGTCGTCATGTAGTTGTGCACTATGTGTCGCGTGACACATGTCGCCGTGTAGCCCTAGCCTTAGACAGCCGGCCTAAGCTTACGTCATCTATAGGTTTACATATTTACTGCTGTGATATCGCTGAATTCTTTGTACAATTAATGGAAAAGACCTATAGAGATTGTTGTGACTCATTTTTCTATGAGTAGAGTTTAAAAAAATAATAAAAGAAAGAAAAGTGACTAGGACAAGGGTTCCAGCCCCTAAGGGGGCTAATAATTATTACATAAAAAGTTTAAAAAAACACCAAAGCATTAAAAGTTTAAATTAGCTCATGTTCCAATTTTACATATAAAATATCTAAACAATAAAAAAACAACATATTACTTATTGGCGTGTACAAAAAACTATTAAAATATTTAAAATATCTCCTATACAGTGAACGCCGTAACAGAAAAAATAAATAAAAACCGCACGATTCACCATTTTTTAGTCACCTTGTACCCCCAAAAATAGAATAGGACTGTTCTATTATGGGCTGGACGTTCCATAAAATACAGAATGTACGCTGCTTTTTTGGTGTTTTATAATTTTCTTGTGGTATAGAGCAGTGGCCCCCAACCTTTTTTGCACCAAGGCCCGGTTTCTCGCTAGACAATTTCCCCGGGGCCCGGGGGGGGTGGATTTGGGGGTGCTGCGGTTGTTGGGGGGCGGAGCATAGTGCCCCCACACAGTAGTTATTCCCCATTAGTGCCCCCACACAGTAGTTATTCCCCATTAGTGCCCCCGCACAGTGGTTATACCAGTATAGTGCCCCCACACAGTGGTTATACCAGTATAGTGCCCCCACACAGTGGTTATACCAGTATAGTGCCCCCACACAGTGGTTATACCAGTATAGTGCCCCCACACAGTGGTTATACCAGTATAGTGCCCCCACACAGTGTTTATACCAGTATAGTGCCCCCACACAGTAGTTATACCAGTATAGTGCCCCCACACAGTGGTTATACCAGTATAGTGCCCCCACACAGTGGTTATACCAGTATAGTGCCCCCACACAGTGGTTATACCAGTATAGTGCCCCCACACAGTGGTTATACCAGTATAGTGCCCCCACACAGTAGTTATAGTAGCATAGTGCCCCCACACAGTAGTTATAGTAGCATAGCGCCCCCACACAGTAGTTATAGTGGCATAGTGCCCCCACACAGTAGTGCCCATAGTGCTCCTCTCCTTCAGTTTTGTAAAATAATAAAAAAAACCAAATATTTATACTTACCTCCATCAGCCTGGCAGCGCTGCGATGCAGGCCTCCTCTGGCCTGTGTCCCGCTCTGCACGGCTCAGGCGGCGCGATGACGTCATCGCACCGCCTGAGCTGGCCTCTGATAGGCTACAGGCACTAGGCCTGCAGCCTATCAGAGGAACGGGCAGGGGAGACGCCTCTCCCTGCCCAACCGCAGCACAGGCATCTGTATCGCCGTGGCCCGGTGGTTGGGGACCGCTGGTATAGAGTATCGCAATACTTTTTATAATACTTCATAGTATTGAAATCTAATCAAAATGTTGGTATTGGGACAACCCTAGGGCTGCTACATCTCAAGGGGTGAATTGGCAGAAAGCCAACAAGGACGCTGTGCAGCCCCAGACTACATTGTGACCTTCACTGTGATGATAGTGAGTGGTGTCGCACTGCGATGTGACAGACACACTACTAATGGGCAGCCTTAGGGGGATTCTTCAGTAAATGGGATTTTAAATATATATCGTTAAAGCGTCTTCAGGGTATTGTGTGGCCAGCAGTGGTCTGCCTGAATGCTGAATACTACTATGTGTAATGGCTTCTGTGTGTTCAGCTGCCTGACCTGCCGTACAGGACTGTGTGTAGTAAATGGTAGAAGTGGTTATTAATATTCCCTCTGTAAGGGGATCTCCTGCACCATTCTTCTCGGCTATAATTGGGTACATGGGAGGGGACACTTCTGGCTGTCCTCCTCTGCCCTCCCCGCTGTCCTTGCTGAATAAAGACGTCTCCCTTCCTGAAGCGTCTTAAGCAGTGTGATTTGCTGTGATTTCCTCATCGTACTTCTTCTATGCACAGGCCGAGCATTTCCTGTCAGCTTTCTGTTCCCATAAACTGCGGTAGAAAACAATAGTTCCTGATTTTTCTTTTTCTGATTTGCTCCTATTATTTAGATGCCAGCAGTACAAAACCTCTAGTTCCTGATGCCATATTCCTCTCCCTGGCAGCTAAGTAATTATTCTTTAGGTTGTCAGAAGAGGTAATGGCAAGTAGACTCTATTGACGTTAACCCCTTCATGCCCGGCGCCGTAATAGCAAGGCACTGGGCGCGTGTTTAAAGATGGCGCCCTGTCCTGAGTAGAGCAGGCGTCATGGCCGCGGGTGTACTGCTGATTCATACAGCAGTCACCCGGGGCTGATGTCCACGACCGGCAGTAATGCCGATCGCGGACGTTTAACCCCTCTGATGCCATGGTCAATCCTGACCACGGCATCCGAGCGCGGCAAACACCGGAAGGGCGTGCTTCCGGTGTTGCTCCGGCTCCCCCGTGTGGCGATCGGGGGAACCGGAGTATGTATGCAGGAGCCCCTGTCATAGTCAATGACAGGAGGCTGCTGCATAGACTTTCCTATGGAGCCCTTCTGTGTAATAGGGAAAGCACTAAAATCATCATAATGCATTGGAGTCTATGGTATAAGCAATCAGATGATTGCTTGTTATAGTTCCCTATGGGTATCGCCATGTGCAAAAACGCCCATAAAAATATAAAAATTTCTTTCCCATACGGAAAACAGGGAAATGGAAAAAAGCGTCAAAATGGCTGATTCTCTGTTTTTTGACGCTTTTTTTGTGAAAAAAAATGAAATAAAAAGTGATCAAAAAGTCATACGCACCCAGGATGGTATCAATGGAAAGTTCAGATCGCCCTGCAAAAAATGAGCCCGCATACAGCTCCGTACACATCAATACCAAAAAGTTATAGGGGTCAAAATATGGCGACGAAAAAAAAAATTCAAAACGCAAGAAAAACTATACATATTAGGTATCGCCGGATTCGTACTGACCAGTAGAATGAAAGTAACTGGACAGTTTTAATTAATATTGAACGCCGTAAATAAAAACAAAAACATAAAACTGTGGCGGAATTGTTTTTTTTTTTTGCAATTTCACCCAGTTTGGAATTTTTTTCCCGCTTCCCACTACATCATATGCAATATTAAATGGTGGCGTTGGAAAGTACAACTTCTCCTGCAAAAAACAAGCCCTCATACAGCTATGTGAGCGGAAAAATAAAAAAGTTATGGCTGTGTGAAGGCAGGGAGAGCAAAACGAAAACGGGGAAAAAAAAATTAAACCTCCGGGGCTGAAAGGGTTAAAGAGAACCTGTCCCTTTGAACAGTGATCTGCCACCATTAATGGGACTATTCTATGTGTGACTACCCTCCATGGTTTCAGTGTGCAGTTTGCCCCAAGAAGTGACTTGGGTCCTACACCAAGGACCCGCCAATCGGCTATTCGGAGGTTCCAACACTGTCTATTAGATACAGACTGAACTGTTCCTAGTCCATGTGACTGACGAACATGATGTCACTGGCCTAGGAAGAGCCTGTGGCACTCCTGTGAGCCTCTTCAAATGGCCTCAGGCTCATGCTGATCTTGACCTTTTAAGGAGAACCTGTCACCACTCCTGACATGCCTGTTTTAATAGCTTCATGCATCCCCTATGTAAAAACAATTCTGGAGCATCTATTCTTATTACTCTGTTATGCCATTCCTTTATTATTCCTGCTAGAAGTTATGAATTAATTACTAGCGGTTTGTAGGGTTGCAGCGGTAACCGGTTTCACGATATACCACGGTATTGGAATGCACGGTTATCAAACTGTGGGCATTTGCTTATTACCGGTAAAAGGTGACCCTGCTGAGAAACTCATCCGCGCATGCGCAATTCCGCTCCGTTTCAGCCAATCACAGGATACGGGGGCTGGCTGTAAGGATCTGATCCCCCGCAGTCCGAGACTGCGGGGGATCAGATCCTGTAAAGGTAATCCAAAAGTGCCCCCGATTTTCCCCCCCCTCTCCTTCCCCAAACTGTATTTTTCATTTAACCCCCCCCCCTCAATTTCCAGGATGGCCGAGCGGTTGAAGCAGAGTGACACTCTGCTTCAAACGACCGGCATCGCTGCTGGCAGCGATGTCGGCCGTTTAACCCCTTCCATGCCGCGGTCCATAAGGACCATGGCATGGAAGGGTTAACAGGGAGGGCGCTCCCTCCCTCTCCCATCGGGCGCTGCAGCAGCTCTCCGATGGTGGGGCCAGTGAGAGGGAGAGAGCTCCCATCGGGACGCTGCTCTGCTGTGGCAGCGTCCCGATGGTTACCATGGCAACCGGACGCTTTCGTCCGTCTTGCCATGGTAGAGGTAAGCCTGTTCAAGCTCCTTCTAAAGGCAGGAGCTTGATCAGTCTTACAATCAGAAAATACACTGCAGTACAGTAGTAATAGTTAATTGAACAAAAAAAACTTTGCTTGTATTCTTCTTTAAGGATTAGTGTATCTTTTAATAATATATGTAGCAAACTGTGATACCATGATAACCGTAATACCGTGGTATTTACTGAGACGGTTATCATACCGTGAAAATTTCATACCGTTGCAACCCTAGCGGTTTGCTATGAACGTGTCCTTGTACAGACTGACACTGGCAGCAGTGATTAGATAGACTGTGCAGGGACACACTTCTTGCAGGAATAATAAAGGAACAGCACAACATGTCCTGAGAATAGGTAATCTGTATCCGAGTCTGAGAAAACCCGCTTTTAACTTGTACAGAGATTGCCGTCAATTTAGGAGTAGCAATGCCCCCTCCAACACTGATATGCAGTGAGCTGAGGATGAGAGGACTGGTTCTATCCATTGAGGAGAGATTTCTCAACAATATGTATGTGTTGTCTAAGTGGTACTCTTTCTCATTGTGAAGAGCCCATAATCTACCTTAGAGGCAGTATTGTAGGCCAAACGACGCCCCTACTATGCCAACATGTGCGCAGTATTGTAGACCAGGTGATATCCCGTGGGTTTCTGGGAAAGGTATTTAAATTGGCTTTCCTAAATCTGTCACTGGCAGATGTTAGACATGATCACTTGCTAATGTTTTACTCAGAAATCCATAGGAACATTGTCTAGCCTACAGTAGTCGTCATGTATATCAACTGGTCTCCATAATAGAAATAGTACCTACCCAGAGGTTCCCCCTCAGGCCTTGTAACTAGAAATTTTGTTCTCATCTGCCTTTCCCCGATGAAGGGCTTTTGTCCAGAAGGAACTTTTTGATATTCTTATTTATTGAGATGCACTAGTATAATGAATTAATTCTGTCTGCACGCAGTGGATCTTATGTTCATAAACCTGCACATTGGCAGATGTTTGTACTCACTAACCCTGAGAGAGAGAGAGAGAGAGATACTTTTTACAGAAAATTTTGCTTTTATACAGTATATACCTGTCATGTTCTGTAATATTTAATAATAGGAATCATCCGGCATAAAAGATCATATTACACTTAAGCATGTGCACGACGTGCTTAGCTCTTCTATCATTGTTGCCGGAGGTGCTATCTGCTATACCTTATTATTCGCTCAGCATACCTCCAGAGCAGCGGCCAGGCTGACACTCATAGGGCTTTTTACTCGTCTTCCCTTTCAATTGCGTGCTTTTGGAAAATTCTGCAACACTTGTAGCCTATAAATGTCTGTTTTCTTCTATTTCCATTCAGGTTCTCGGCGGTTTTCCTGGTGTGTTCAGTTCTCATGGAGTACAAGCACAACAACAAAGGAACTTGTCACTGCATGAGTATCTCAGCATGGGACTTCTTAAAGATGCTGGTATCGCCACACCAAAGGGTTTCGTAGCAAAGACACCGGAAGAAGCTTATTCTGTAGCTAAAGAGATAGGTATGAATGTGTTTTTTAATATATAATTTACTAGCTGAAGGACCCGGCTTCGCCCGGGTATATTTAATCTATTTCATTTAATGTTTGTGTGTGTTGTTAAAAGATATCGAGAGTGACTCTACAGTGCTCGCCCCTTTAACAGTAACCTCCACAGCAGCCCGCCCCTTTAACTGTGACCTCCACAGCAGCTAGGGTGGCCACTGTCTTCAGCCCAGAAAGCCGGACCTCACCGGCCATTCCCCCAAACGTGAAGCAGCACCCCCGGTCCCCATGAAGCCACACCACTTAACATGAGGCCATGCCCCCTGGCTCTGTGAAGACACGGAGGAGAAGCTGTCTGAGCGTGAGCTACTTAAAGGGTGGACATCCGTGCGTCCGTCCAGGCACTGCACCGGACGGAGAACAGGGAGCCAGAAAACTGGACTGTCCAGCCTAAAGCTGGACATCTGGCCACCCTAACATCAGCCTGCCCCTAGGGTGGCCAGAGGTCCGGTTTTAGGCTGGATAGTCTGGCTTTCAGACTCCCTGTTCACCATCCGGCGCAGGGCCTGGATGGACACAGGGATGTCCACCCTTTCAGTAGCTCATGCCCATACAGTTCTCCTCCGTGTCTTCATGGAACCAGGGGGCGTGGCCTCATGTTTAGGGGTGTGGCTTAATGGGGATCGGTGGCACGGCTTCACGTTGGGGGGAGGCTGCACAGTCTGGCTTTCAGACTCCCTGTCCTCTGTAATGCGCAGGGCCTGGATGGACACAGGGATGTCCTTTTGAACAGCTCCCTCTCAGACAGCAGCACTGTGCAGTCTGAGCATGAGCTGCAGGGAGAAAGTCACCCTCCATCCCTTCCCTGCAGCTGACAGAAGTAGATTTTTACCTTCATTTTTTCAATCCTGGTCAGATGCGGAGAGGAAGGGGTGTGGCCTGACTGAGTTGGGGGTGTGACTTAGTGGGACCTGGGGGTGGGGCTTTTAAGTCCTTCTTTTGAGGGTGGCCTTAATTACAGGTCGATGCCATACTAATTTAGGAGAAAACACAGTGGGTAGCAGTTGAAGAAAACACCTTCGATTACTACTGAACGGTAAATATGTGTATGTATAATTTACATTATATGAGGTAATGATTGATGAGGAGTTAGTCTAAAACATAAGTTATAGTTATGGTAACCGGAATACCCTGTTAACAGTGTCATCCACAGTGCTCTGCCCCTTTAACCCCTTGGCACAGTAGCTGCCCGCAGCATCCGTGGGGTTAAGAGGGAGGGAGCTTTACAAAAGCGTCCTGGCTGCCATGTACCTCAGGGTCTGATCAGCCTTAGTGTAGCACTGATACAGTGCATTGCAATAGATGACTATTGCAATGCACTGTATAGCCATCAAGCCCACTGGATCTTCAAGATCCAAATGGGTCTTGATAAATTAAAAAAAAAATGCAAAAAGAAAGTAAAAAAAAGTAAAAAAAAAAATCAAGTTTTAAAAAAAGTAAAAAAAAACCTTTTTTCCCCAAATGAAGTAAAAAAAAAAAGAAAGAAAAAGTACACATATTAGGTATCACCGCATCTGTATCGACCGGCTCTATAAAAGCATTATATTTTCCCACCCGCCAGGTGTACGCAAAGATTTTTTTTTTTTAAAAAGCTATTCCAAAACAGCCATTTTTTTGTCACCTTGCCACACAAAAAGTGTAATAGCAGGCGATCAAAAAGGCGTATTTACCCCAAAATGGTACCAATCAAACCGTCATCTCGTCCGGCAAAAAATGAGCCCCTACCTGAGACAATTGCCCAAAAAATAAACTGAGTGTCTCTGACTATGGAGACACTAAAACATGATTTTTTTTTTTTGTTTCAAAAATGATATTATGTAAATTTAAATAAATAAAAATAAGTATACATGTTAGGTATTGCCACGTCCGTAACAACCTGCTCTACAAAAATATCGCATGATCTCTCCCCTCAGGTGAACACCGTAAAAAATAAAAAATAAAAACTGTCTAAAGCGCCATTTTTTGTCACATTTCATCACAAAAAATGTAATACCAAGAGATCAAAAAAGCGTATGCCCCCAAAAATAGTACCAATCTAACCGTCACCTCGTCCCACAAAAAAATGAGCCCCTACCTGAGACAATCGCCCAAAAAATAAAAAACTACAGCTCTCTGACTATGGAGACACTAAAACATGATTTTTTTTTGTGCTTCAAAAATATTGTGTAAAACTTAAATAAATAAAACGTATACATGTTAGATATTGCTGCGTCCGTAACGACCTGCTCTATAAAAATATCACACGATCTAACCTGTCAGATGAATGTTGTAAATAACAAAAAATTAAAACAATGCCAAAACTGCTAGTTTTCTTACCTTGCCTCACAAAAAGGATAATATAAGTGTAATATAAAGCTACCAAAAACTGCCAACTTATCCCATAGTTTCCAAAATGGGGTCAGTTTTTTGGAGTTTCCTACGCTAGGGGTGCATCAAATGTGACATGGCAACTTAAAATTTTTCCAGTGAAATCTGCCCTGGCGTTCCTTTCCTTCTGCGCCCTGCCGTGTGCCTGTACAGCAGTTTATGATCACAAATGGGGCATTTCTGTAAACTACAGAATCAGGGTATTAATTATTGAGTTTTGTTTGGCAGTTAACTCTTGCTTTATTCTCGGAATAAAATGATTTATATGGAAAATCTGCCAAAAAAGTGAAATTCTGAAATTTTGGTTAATTTTCCTTTAATTCTTGTGGAACACCTAAAGGGTTAATAACGTTTGTAAAACCAGTTTTGAATACCTTGAGGGGTGTAGTTTCTAAAATGGGGTCATTTTTGGGTAGTTTCTATGATGGAAGCCTTAAGTGACTTCAGACCTGAACTGGTCCTTGGATTTTGGAAATTTTGTGAAAAACTTCAAGATTTGCTTCTAAATTTCTAAGCCTTCTAACGTCCCAAAAAAATAAAATGTAATTTTCAAAATGATCCAAACCTGAAGTAGACACATAGGGAATGTAAAGTATTAACTATTTTTGGAGGTATTACTATTAGAGATGAGCGAGCATGCTCGAGTGCCATTTGTGCGTGTTTGCGTACGCATTTTAAAATTCCTACGCTATTCGTACGCATTTGCGTATAGATTAAAATATGCGTATGAATTTTAAAATGCGTACGCAAAAATGGCACTCGAGCATGCTCTGCCGAGCATGCTCGCTCATCTCTAATTACTATGTATTTTAAAAGTAGAGAAATTGACATTTGGAAATTTGCTAATTTTTCTAAATTTTTGGTAAATTTGGTATTTTTTTTTTATAAATAAGAATGAAATATTTTGACTCACATTTACCACTGTCATGAAGTACAATATGTGACGAGAAAACAATCTCAGAATGGCCTGGATAAGTAAAAGCGTTCTAAAGTTATCACCACATAAAGTGACAAATGTCAGATTTGAAAAATGGGGCTCCGGCATTTGGTCAAAACTAGCTGTCGCTTGAAGGGGTTAAAGCAGGCCTACAGCAGTAAACTGGCTAGGTTGTTATGGAAACCTGGTGTGTGTGGAGACTAACTGCCTGTGAGCTTGTATTGGCTGATAAGGGTCATGTGACCAGGCTTCTATTGGCTAATGCATTTTTTGGGAATATCTCAGGCACTGTACGTCCTGGAGAGCTGAGACCCGTTCTAAAACCTTCATGGACACCTGATATACCTGTATGCCAAATTTCGTGATTGTAGCTGCGACCGTGCGGATTCCTTTAGCGGACACACACACACACATACATACACTCAGCTTTATATATTAGATGATGTTTATTTTACATTTTTACTAAATAATTTTGGTCTTAATAAGCTATCCTTAATTGATAATGGATTTTTTAAATTGCACAATCTGTTACAGAGTACGTGCCAAAGCCACTTCTCCACTGCATAGTACCAGCTCTGTTCTACTCGGTCCTATTTGGTTTAGTTACAGAGTAGTTTGGTTTCCACTGTGGATATGTTTCTCCCCTCCTCCCTATAATCTGGTTGGTCGCAGTATAGTAACGATTCTCTGACTAATCACTAGTCAGAAGTGTTAGCATGAGACCTTTTGTGCGGTAGTACTGGCTTGGCTTGCTTGGAATGTGAATGTGGTGCAGGTACGGTCTGCAACTTTGACTTCATTTCGAAAGGTAGTAGAGTCAGTTCCATAGAAAAAAATGTTTAAATTGGAGTTGTAAATCAGTTCACCGCAGCGAGCGCGTTAATGTGAAGGAATGCCCTAGGGCACTTGCAGGAGAGACACCTTTGAAATAAGAAATTCCTTCTCACAAAGATGCCACTGTTCTCCATGGCCTCTCACTACTGCTGTCATCGGTTTTGCTGGGTCAAAACTGCTGACAGACTCTTTAGTTCAACTTGTTTTTAACTCTGAGTAATCACTGACGTATAAAAATTATTTTTTTTTCCATATCAACGATGTTGAGGAATGATCTGAGAATACCATACATTCAATACAGCGCATTTGAAAAGTCTTTCAGACCCTTTCACTTTTTTTTTACATTTTGTTAGGTTGTGGCTAGGGATGAGCAAATCGACTTCAGATGAAACATCTGAAGTCAGTTCGCATAAAACTTCATTTAAATACTGTACGAAGCGAGCGCTCCAGACAGTATTAGAATGTATTGGCTCAGATGAGCCAAAGGTATTACTTTGCAAAGTCTCGCGAGACTTTGGGTAATAACTTCAAAAATTAATTTCTACTGTTAAAAACCTTTTCCCAAACTCGGGTTCGGTTCCAAGTGACAGAACTGGAGAAAATGGCAGAAAATCCCCAAGGGTGCAAACCTGGTGGCAACCTACCTATGAAGACTTTAGGCTGAAATCGCTGTCCAAGGTGCTTCAACTACGGTAAGTACTGAGTAAAGGGTCTGTATACCTATGTCACGAAAGATTTTAATTTTCAATAAATGTCTAAAATTCTATTTTGTGATTATGGGGTATTGAGTGCAGGATGATGGGGAAAAACTTAAACTTTGTTTTTTAATTTTAGCACAAGGCCACAACATAACAAAATGTGAAAAAAGTGAAAAGGTCTGAAGACTTTCTGAATGCACCTATAAGGTCTTAAAGGGAATCTGTCACCAAGTTTATGCAGCTGTATCTGAAGGCACCATAAACTTGTCACAGAAGCCCTGATTCGGTTGCTGGGTCCCTTACTTTATTTGCACAGTACCTTTTATAAATGTCCAGTGCTGGAGATCGCTCCACGCCCTTGTTGTCATGAGCTCCCGGCTGCACATGTCACCTGTAACCCCGACACTGATTGGCACTTTTATCCCTATACATAATATGGGAAGAAAGCTTTCAATCATCCGCGGGCAGGGGTTAGCTCATGAAGACGCCTTCAGTTCCAGCTCCTCAATGATTTTAAGACCGTGCAAGACAAATGTCCGTGACCCAGTGTTTGAATCCGGATCTCTTGTCTTTGCTGCAGGCTGGCCGTATGTAATTCTGTTCCAGACATAAACACGTTTAATATAGCCGGGAGCAAGAAAAGCTTGTGGAGCTCAATCACTTACACCCATTCATTACTGCTAATTTTTGTAAGAATATTGAGAATTTGTAATATTCTATGGATGCAACGGATATGGAAAAAGTTAGTATGTATCACAGGTTAACTAGTGAAGTTTTTGTTTTTTTTGGCTTTTATATCAAATCTTTTGTAACATTAACTCATGGGAAAATGTTTATACAAGTTGATGTGTGACCGGTGTAGCCAGTGACTGTGGATAATGAAATGATCCTTAAAGTGGCCATTCACCTTTAATAGCTGTTGGCCGAATAGCTATTTCTCCCCATACACATACACGCTCTGTTCGGCATGTGTTCTCAGTGGGAAGCTGGGAATAAGCTGCTGCCAGACACGGGTATCAAGGCATTTATTCCAAATATTCTACATTGGCTTATAAGACCCACAGGAACCCAGGGTAGTGAGATAGGTGTATGTGGGGAGTTCTCATACTGTACAGCACTTCAGTTGTCCCTGTGGTTGCTCTGTAGAATAAAATGTTATCAATTGAAGAACTCCTGCAAAAATTTGTATTCTCTGACCTGTTAGAAATGTGCATGATATAATCTGTAGTGATTGTCATTTTCTTAGGGGTAAAAACCTCTCTTCTTATTGTAGCTGGGTCATGTGACCAACTCCCTGACCTCCAACTGACCCAGGACAGAAAGCCAGTAACTGCTCTATTCATTCCTATGGGAGCCTCACTTTCAGTCTCATAGGAATACATAGAGAATTAGACTTCCTGTCCACACACAAGTCTATGTGTGAGTTGGTGGGTCTAATTCCTAGTCACATGACACAGATAAGAAACTTCAGGATGATGTAAGTCAGAAATTCAGACACTGGTAAGAAAATGACATTCACTACAGATTACATCATGTACATTTCTAGCAGGACATGGAATAAAATTTTTCTCGGGAGTTCTTCTTTAATATTAAAAAGCTGTTCTGTACACTTAGGACTAATATCAGCAGATCTCATTGTTTCCTGACAGATATTTGGGTTATTTGTGGTGCAGGCCAGTGGAACAAGAATTGGGCATGTTGGATTTTGGCTTGTCTAATACTTTTCTACCAGGAGATGGATAGGTGCTATGTGTCTGACATCAAATTGTTGTCTTCTTGTCTTATAAATAATATTTAAAAGGGTTTTCAAAGATTTTTATTTTTTTTTTCTTACTGATGACCTATGCTCTGGGTAGTTCATCAGTATCTGATTGGTGAGGGTCCAACACCCGGGTCCCCCGCTGATCAGCTGATTTGAGAAGGCAGCAGTGCTCCTGTGAGTGCTCCTGCCTTCTTGCAGCTTACCAAGCACTGCACATTGTATTGCGGCTGTGCTTGATATTGCAGCTCGGGGCTGAGCTTCACTTAGGCCATGTGATCGATGAACATGTTGTCACTGACCTAGGGAAAGCTGAGAAAAGGCTGTGGCGCTCACAGGAACACCACTGCCTTGTCAAAACAGCTGATCGACGGGGGTGCCGGTTGTTGGACCCCCACAGATCAGATACTGAAGACCTATACAGAGGATGGGTCATCAGTAAAAAAAAAAACATACATGTTTACAGGAAGCTGTTATATGTATGGCTGGTGACCAAATTCTCCATGATGCTGGAAACTCTCCCTACTCCCCATTTCTCACCTTCCAGAACTACTGAAAGTGAAATTTGAGGTTTTCAGTGGATTTGCATGCTCTTTTATATAATGTAATCGGCTGTCATCTGTGGGATTATGCCTGAACGCCTTTATGTCAGAATCTCCCCCAAATGTGACGGGGGGGGGGGAGGCCAGGAAGATATTGGTCTCGGTGTCCTTCACATTGTAGAACTGAAGCTTGTAATCAGTGATTTTTTTATGGAATAAAACGATGTTTCATCTGAGTCGTGAGTGTAATATAATGACTCACTGAACAGCAGGATGAATTTTGTTTCTGAAGTCGGCACGATCGAATTGCTGAGTTTTGCACACAAGTTCAGTCAGTCTTGTCTGCATTTTTTCCTGCTTTGTTTCAGTCAGTTTTTGCTGCATTTTTCACATGTGAAGAAAAACTGAAGAATAATAATATACATCTCCTAGCAACCATCAGTGAAAAACACATTGCATCCAGATGCAATGTGTTTTTCACTGAAGCCCCAGTCACTTCTATGGAACCAAAGCTGTGTGAAAAATGCAGAGTATAGAACATGCTGCGATCATTTTTATTTTTTATTTATTTTTTCCCCTCTGAACGCAGAAATGATGCATGACAAAACGGCGCTCGTGTACACCGACCCATTGAAATGAATAGGTCAGGATTCGGTCCGGATGCTAGGTGTTTGCTTCACGCATTGCACCCGGACAGAAATCCTGCAGTGTGAAATGAAAGAGACCTTACAGTAATGGTAAGCCCTTGGATGGATGCCGCTTATGATCAGCGTTTAGTAGGGGCAGTTGCTTTTTTTTAATATTTATTTATTTATTTTTGCAGCAAATCTCGGAAGGAAACTATCTCTGACTGAAGTGTTTATAGTGTGAACCCATTCAATGCTTCTGGCATTCTGCTGGTTCAATATCAAACTGTTGTGTATTGTAAGAGGGGAAATCAGTCTTGGCGTAAGCAGAATTACTATTGATGTATCTACAAATAGCTTTTACTTGAAGCGCGGAATATCCATTTGACTATTTGTATACACAATTGTACATTTGTACATCTGTCTTCTTGACAGATTCCTGCAGAGGAAATGGTTTCTTTTCTAAATCTTTAGCATTGATGCGTGAAACATTGGGATCATCAAGCTGTCTTGCCTCATGATTAGATAACACTCTTTACGAGTACACTGTATGGGTTCATTCACACAATGTTTTTTGGCGGTGTTTTTCCATGCGTTTTCCACACCAAGAACCACCTTTTAAAAAGCCTCCGATTAATTTCAGTGGGGGGCAGAACTTTGCCCCCCACATACTGAAAAGAACATTGTGGGGGGAAAAAAAAGAAGCAGCGAGGTCGATCTTGGAGGAGAATCTGTGCCGATTCTCCCATTGAAATAAATTGGTAGCTGAAAACCATTACAGATTTCACGCTGATTTTGTCAGTGTGTTTTCACAATAACATATTCTGTAGATTAGGGTTCTCATGATACCAAAATTTTGATTCTATTTTGATGCCGTAAAAAAGTATTGCAATACTCAGTACCACTTGATATCATATGAAAAAAATATAACGCCAAAAAAGCCACATGCATTCCGCATAATAGAACAGTCTTATCCTATTTTTTTTTTTTTTGGGGGGGGGGGGGGGGGGAGGTGACAAAAAAATGACAAATCACATGTTTTTTATTTTCTGTTATGGCGTTCACCGCATAAGAGATTTAAAAAAAAAATATTTTAATAGTTTAGACTTTTCCGAGACTTTTACCCAGGGCTGTGGAGTCGGTAAGCCAAAGCCCCGACTCCGACTCCTCAATTTCCCCTCACCCCGACTCCGACTCCCGACTCCGACTCCCTCATACATGGAGCAGGTTTAAGTGATAACTTTAAACAAATTTGCATAAAATCAATAGTACAGATAAGTCATGACAAAAACCGTTTGTAATCTATCAGGCTTCTCTGGGTACAGCTCACTTAGGGCCTAATGAGAGGCGTAGCTAGAGGTTCAGCACATGGGGAGGCGAAACATACTTGAGTGGGCCCCCCACTTATTGGCTTCCCAAACGCACGTTTCCAACTTCACAGGCACATACTACTAGTTGTGGTTATAATACTGTATTAGCAAGATGACTGTTAAGTACAGTACAATAGACTTTCTACATACCCTACTCTAAATACTCTACCACATAATGCAGTAAAATATAGGATTAATAGGAGTAAAAAACAAGGGGACTCCTATGTTAAAGAAAATCTGTCCCCAGCTTTTACATCACTAAACTAACAGTCCCTTGCCCCCATCAGACCTCAGATCAGCGTATTGTGCCCCCATCAGACCTCAGATCAGCGTATTGTGCCCCCATCAGACCTCAGATCGGCTTAATGTGCCCCCATCAGACCTCAGATCAGCAGAATGTGCCCCCATCAGACCTCAGATCAGCAGAATGTGCCCCCATCAGACCTCAGATCAGCAGAATGTGCCCCCATCAGACCTCAGATCAGCAGAATGTGCCCCCATCAGACCTCAGATCAGCAGAATGTGCCCCCATCAGACCTCAGATCAGCTTAATGTGCCCCCATCAGACCTCAGATCAGCAGAATGTGCCCCCATCAGACCTCAGATTGGCTTAATCTGCCCCCATCAGACTTCAGATCAACGTATTGTGCCCCCATCAGACCTCAGATCAGCAGAATGTGCCCCCATCAGACCTCAGATCGGCTTAATGTGCCCCCATCAGACTCCATAATGGAAGCGCTCACTCGTATTCGCCTGATTGTACTAAGGCCATCCCTGCTGGGCCCCCCCAGAGGTATTGGGCCCGGAGCATCGCCTCCCCTGCCCCCCCTCTCCCCCAGTAGCTACGCCTCTGGGCCTGATGTATGAAAACTGTCTAGGTCTAAGACTTTTTTTTGTTGCCCATAGCAACCAATCAGAGCTCCCCTTTCATTTCTCCAGAGCACTATATGAAATGAAAGGGGAGCTCTGATTGGTTGCTATGGGCAACAAAGAAACTTCTACACCTAGACAGTTTTCATACATAAGGCTCTAGGTGTTTTACATCAGCAGATAGAAGCCATGAGAGCAGCTAACCTCTCCAAACATGAGCTCAGAGGAAACCTAAAGCATACAGAGAGAACATGCACTGGACATAAAGGGCAGTACACAGTCATCTCAACTAAAAGCCTAAATCCTGAGATCAGGAATAGAACAGACATTTATAGGACATTTCATCATTTTCACAAATTCTTATAAAAATATATTCAGCACTGAACTAAATGTACTAATTCATTATATATTTTAGGAGTCGGTCCATTTTATACCGACTCCGACTCCACAGCCCTGCTTTTACCTAATAATATGTTTATTTTTTGTTTTATATATTTTATATGTAAAGTTGGTAGGGGGTGATTTAAACTTTAAATTTTATATTTTGGTGTATTTTTGTAAAACTTTTTTTATTTTTATATATATATATATATATATATATATATATATATATGTAAATCACAGAAAAGGGGGTTCTAGTGCACAAAAACAGATGCAAACAATATATACTGTATAAACTAAGACCTCATTCTGATACGATAAAATCTGAGACTCTTAGCCAATATATTTTGATCAAAACACATCTGTGCCCACCTACCCAGCGTCACGGTGGTC
Source organism: Rhinella marina (assembly GCA_900303285.1). Taxonomy (NCBI): domain Eukaryota; kingdom Metazoa; phylum Chordata; class Amphibia; order Anura; family Bufonidae; genus Rhinella; species Rhinella marina. Next base: position 554,811 of record ONZH01005568.1, read on the forward strand.
TCAGGTCAGGCAGGTCCTACGCTAAACCTAACTATGCCGTTGGGCATCTATATCTAGGAGCGTGGACGCTGCACATATAGGTGTGTTGCTCTTAGTGACCTCTATGTGCATACAGCAACCAATGAGAGGAGGAGCAAACACACCTATATGTACCACACAATCAAGGCGCTCAATTTGATAGGAAGAGCAAAAGTGCACAAGAATGCTACTCAAGACAAGCTAAGAGCGCATTCACACCTGAAGGTGCCACTCCCTCAGGTACATGTCATGAACTAAGCAAAACTCACAGAGACAAAAGGATAAAAAACATCCTGCATGATGTGATAATAATGATTGCGGATGTCAGTGGCTATATATATCAAAATAAATCACAGAAAAGGGGGTTTTAGTGCACAAAAATAGATGCAAACAATATATACTGTATAAACTAAGACCTCATTCTGATATGATAAAATCTGAGACTCTTAGCCAATATATTTTGATCAAAACACATCTGTGCCCACCTACCCACCTATATATATATATATATATATATATATATATATATATATATATATATATATATATATATATATATCTTTTTTTTTTTTTTTCTTTGCTACTTAAACTTCTTTGTTTCCTATTTTGGATGGCATTAATGGGTATTGGGGCCAGTTACTAATTTCCTGTAAAGTTATGGTCTGGTCTCCAGATATGTTTTTAATTTAAACTGGTTAATATTAATATGTTTCTATTAATATATTACCTAGAGGGAGCAGTGTATTATGATCTACTGGATATGATGACCTGTTAAACGACTGATCGGTGTATTATAGCAATTGTTTTCTGAATTCTGTCTAAAGGTTCCAAGGATTTGGTGGTCAAAGCCCAGGTGCTGGCTGGTGGAAGAGGAAAAGGTTCATTTGAAGGTGGCCTGAAAGGAGGAGTAAAGATAGTCTATTCGTAAGTTTATGGCTTATTACCCTTGGACATGGAATGCACACAATACTGCTTATAAATTAATTACTTCATTAATTCACTGTTTATCTGATAGAACATATATATGCATACGTTTGCAACCAAGCCCCACCTTCACTCCTTCAAAATCCCAGTTAATACTGTAAAGGTGATGTGACCATAAGGTAGATTTTACCCTTGTAATGCCTTTTTATTTGTTAAGGCCAACATTCTGTGTATTCATTTCTTAAAGGGGTTTTCCTATACTAAGATAACCTATCCTCAGAATACATCCTTAATATCAGGATGCTAGGGGTCTGGCACTGGGCAGCAGCTGGCGCCAGCAGCTGTACAGTGGCGGAAGGCTCCACCCACTCTATATTATTCGGTGCTGGTGTACTGCAGTTCAGCTCCCATTCACTTGAGCGATAGCTGATTTACAGTACCTCGGCATAGTCACTACACAGTGAATGGAGCCTTCTGCTTCTGGATCTATCTACTGTGTAGTTTCTGGTCCTGTATATTTATAAGGTCTGGAGGTCTGTTCTTCCCCCTCACACAATTTAAATAATAACATTTTGTGGTCTATAACCAACTCTCGGTGTGGCTTAACAGAGCAAGCCCCTTATGACCAAGCGCAGTATATGCTGGGCTTTAATCTGGAGTGCCGTACATCTAGCAGGAGCAGGTCGGATCCCGGCTCTGAGGTTAACGCTTCTACCTTCTCCTGTGGTCAGTGCATGGAATGAATGCTGTGCACTGAATAGAGGAAGCGGCTGTGCTGCTTCCTCTATTGGACCCCGTGATCATGTGCTTGCTGTGTGTCTCAGGCATAGGAGAGCTTCAGGGTCTTTGCAGACCCTGATCAGCTCTGCCTGTGTACAATGCCCCACAGGGGGCTATTATCTCCGGTGACTGGGGCTCATTTTGATGCCCCAATTACAGTGAAATAAATGCAAAATAAAAAAAAAAAGTAGTGTCAGTGTCCCCAAAAGTCCTCTAATGACCTCTTTGGGGACATATTGTGTGCCAAAATAAATTAAAAAAAAAAATAAGGTAAAGAATATAATAAAATGCAAAAAATGCAAAAAAAATAAAAAATTAAAGCAATTATGCTAAACAAAACTATCCCCATAGTCGCCCTGTTCACACAAAACTATACATATATATCAAAACGACTGACTCAAAATAGGGAATCCATTTTTTAATTATTTTTGTTGTCTTTTTGCATATAAAAAAAAACAAAACTCTAAGCATATTAACATATTTTTTTTCTTTATAAGATGCACCGGACTATAAAACACACCAGGCTTAAACAACAAAATTCGGCTCCTGTTACCCTTAGGGCTGTTTCATACGAGCGAGTCTATTGCAAAAATCATGCTCCTATCACCTACAGAATCATACTGACCGCTTTATGTCAGTATAGTAACTAGGGATGAGCGAAGTCGATTCGCATAGAACTTCGTTAGAACACTGTACGGAGTGAGCGCTCCGTACAGTATTACAATGTATTGGCTCCGATGACCCGAAGTTATTACTTCGCAAAGTCTCGCAAGACTTCCGGTAATAACTTCAGAAATGAATTTCTGCTGTTAAAAACCTTTTACCAAACTCTGTTTCGGTTCCAAGTGGTACATTGAAACCGAAACAGAGTACGGTAAAAGTCTTTTACAGTAGAAATACATTTCTGAAGTTACTAGCCGAAGTCATAACTTCGGCTCATCAGATGTAATGCATTCCAATACTGTATGGAGCATGTATGTATGTGTATGTGTGTGTGTGTGTGTGTATGTATATGTGTGTGTGTATATATATATATATATATATATATATATATATATATATATATATATATACAGTACAGACCAAAAGTTTGGACACACCTTCTCATTCAAAGAGTTTTCTGTATTTTCATGACTATGAAAATCGTAGATTCACACTGAAGGCATCAAAACTATGAATTAACACATGTGGAATTATATACTTAACAAAAAAGTGTGAAACAACTGAAAATATGTCTTATATTCTAGGTTCTTCAAAGTAGCCACCTTTTGCTTTGATTACTGCTTTGCACACTTTTGGCATTCTCTTGATGAGCTTCAAGAGGTAGTCACCTGAAATGATTTTCACTTCACAGGTGTGCCGTGTCAGGTTTAATAAGTGGGATTTCTTGCCTTATAAATGGGGTTGGAACTATGAGTTGTGTTGGGCAGAAGTCAGGTGGATACACAGCTGATAGTCCTACTGAATAGACTAGATAGAATAGACTTAGAATTTGTATTATGGCAAGAAAAAAGCAGCTAAGTAAAGATAAAACAAGTGGCCATCATTACTTTAAGAAATGAAGGTCAGTCAGCCCGAAAAATTGGGAAAACTTTGAAAGTGTCCCCAAGTGCAGTCGCAAAAACCATCAAGCGCTACAAAGAAACTGTCTCACATGAGGATCGCTCCAGGAAAGGAAGACCAAGAGTCACCTCTGCTGCGGAGGATAAGTTCATCCGAGTCACCAGCCTCAGAAATCGCAGGTTAACAGCAGCTCAGATTAGAGACCAGGTCAATGCCTCACAGAGTTCTAGCAGCAGACACATCTCTACAACAACTGTTAAGAGGAGACTGTGTGCAGCAGGCCTTCATGGTAAAATAGCTGCTAGGAAACCACTGCTAAGGACAGGCAACAAGTCGAAGAGACTTGTTTGGGCTAAAGAACACAAGGAATGGACATTAGACCAGTGGAAATCTGTGCTTTGGTCTGATGAGTCCAAATTTGAGAGGTTCCAACCACCGTGTCTTTGTGCGACGCAGAAAAGGTGAACGGATGGACTCTACATGCCTGGTTCCCACCGTGAAGCATGGAGGAGGAGGTGTGATGGTGTGGGGGTGCTTTGCTGGTGACACTGTTGGGGATTTATTCAAAATTGAAGGCATACTGAACCAGCATGACTACCACAGCATCTTGCAGCGGCATGCTATTCCATCCGGTTTGCGTTTAGTTGGACCATCATTTATTTATCAACAGGACAATGACCCCAAACACACCTGCAGGCTGTGTAAGGGCTATTTGACCAAGAAGGAGAGTGATTAGGTGCTACGCCAGATGACCTGGCCTCCACGGTCACCAGACCTGAACCCAATCGAGATGGTTTGGGGTGAGCTGGACCGCAGAGTGAAGGCAAAAGGGCCAACAAGTGCTAAGTATCTCTGGGAACTCCTTCAAGACTGTTGGAATACCATTTCAGGTGACTACCTCTTGAAGCTCATCAAGAGAATGCCAAGAGTGTGCAAAGCAGTAATCAAAGCAAAAGGTGGCTACTTTGAAGAACCTAGAATAGAAGACATATTTTCAGTTGTTTCACACTTTTTTGTTAAGTATATAATTCCACATGTGTTAATTCATAGTTTTGATGCCTTCAGTGTGAATCTACAATTTTCATAGTCATAAAAATACAGAAAACTCTTTGAATGAGAAGGTGTGTCCAAACTTTTGGTCTGTACTGTATATTTTTATACACACACACACAGTTCTGGTACACAGAACTGCTATACTTATCCAGCTCTGCCACACCCACACACTTTTCATCTTTAATAAAACTCATATTTTCCTGCACTAGTGCTGGCTGTATAGTTGTGTTCTGGCCCCTCCCATTGATGACATCATCAAAGGTCCTTAAGCTGTCCTTGGAGTTTTTATTTCCTTTCAGTACAGCTGTAGGACCTTCTACCCCATGTGCTCTCACACAGATCAGTGTCAGGCAGGTAGAGAGAAGTGTGTGCAGATGCAAAGCACTGAATATACTTTCTCCAGGATCATTAATGAAGTTGTCAGGGGGCCATGCTGGATCACCCTGATTGTTGTTTATAAGGCATCTTATAAAGTGAAAATACAGTAATAAAAAACCCTAGATGTCAATGTTGCAAATGAAAAAAAAAATAAATTAAACAAAAACCCGCTAAATTACTATGTCTGATAAATCACACGAAAGTCTCTGGCCATTAAGGCCTTTTTACGCTTGTTCATTAAGGGGTTAAAGGTGAAATTCTGGGATCACGCTGATATCTAGTTGAGTCCGCCTAGCTCACACCTTGATGCCATTATGGAGTCCTATACAAGGCATGAGTGGTAAAACGTGTCTGTGATTATGAGCTTTTCCAGCCTCTCTAATTCGTGACTCTGTTTCCAGAGAACCTGGTCTCAGCTGTTTCTATACAGCGGTCGTGATGTCAGAGATGCACAGTTTATAAGTGTTCATGTATCTATCTGTCTGAGCGGGGGCGTTAGCTCTGAATAGCGGTGTCAGGGTGCTGAAAGCTACAAGACTCCTCTGCATTGTATTCTTCACTCTAGGCCTTCATTTTCTGTTCTTTCATTTTAGTCCAGAAGAAGCCAAAGCTATTTCCTCACAGATGATTGGGAAGAAGCTATTTACCAAGCAGACGGGAGAGAAGGGCAGGATATGTAACCATGTGTTCATCTGTGAGCGCAGATATCCCAGGAGAGAATATTACTTTGCAATTACCATGGAAAGGTCATTTCAAGTGAGTTTGTGCTTTCTTGTAAAGTTTTCTAACCTGTAGGGAATGTTCCTGCTGCAGAGTTCAATCCCCACCAATTTCTCGCTCAGATAAATTGGAATTACTGTGGTAGGCTTCTCAGTGCCTCATCCATATATAACACTCCAGTAATGCGGCATGACGTAAACCATTGTGAAGCTGTATTTTTTGAAGGTTAATCTGTATTATTTTGGGCTCTTTTCTGACTCAATACGGAGAGCCATGATAAGGGACCAAATGCTTCATCACTAAGTGAAGAAATTATACGCTAACGCATTTAACACATAGGGAGACTATTGACCTTGTTTCCACTTTTCAATACTCAACTTGAGAACCTGAGAGGTGTCCAGGTTAAAAGGCCTATTAGACTAGATTATTTTCTGGGCAATTATCAGGAACAAGGGTTAATAGGAATCAGTTAGTATAATGATGCGGCCTATAAGCTGATAAACCAGAAGCACTGGTTTGCTGTCTGATCTGCATCTTTCATCAGGATGGAGGGGATCTGACTGATGGAGTGTCCCCCCTTCCCAATTCACAAGAACATGGGCGCATGAACGGAGCAGAGGTTACACATGAGCGCTGCCCCTCCATTCAGCTTTTTGGAGCTGCTGTGGGAAATTGCTATCTCCAGCACTCCCATAGAGCAGTGATTTTCAACCAGTGTGCCTCCAGCTGTTGCAAAACTACAATTCCCACCATGCCCTTCTGTAGGCTGATAGCTGTAGGCTGCCTGGGCATGATGGGAGTTGTAGTTTTGCAACAGCTGGAGGCACACTGGTTGAAAATCACTGCCATAGAGAATGAATGGAGCAGCAGAGCGAATGCCCGACCTGCCGCTCCATCAGATTTGAGGGGTGCGGTAACTCTGTTCTTGGTGGGGCAAATAAGAGATATTACTGTATGGGTGCATCAACAAGGAAACACGAGTACATGGTTTGAGTGGTTTTTATTCTAAATGGGTATTTATCATGATATAGATCATTATTCTAATGCATTTCTTATTATACCGTATTTTTCGCTTTATAAGACGCACTTTTTTCCCCCACAAAGGTAGGGGGAAAATTGCTGTGTGTCTTATAAAGAGAATACTAGTGAGCGTTTCCATTATGGAAGCGCTCACTAGTATGTAATAGGTGCCGGGAGTGGGGAAACATACTCGCCCTCTTGCTCTGCAGCTCCGCCCCGGGTCCGGCGCTCCTCTGTCTTCTCTTGCCGGTGCTGCACTGTCCTGACTGTCTATAACTTGACGCTGCACGCAGTCAGGTGACCCGGAGCGGAGCCGCGGTGCAGGAAAGGTGAGCGAGTTTTTTTTATTTTATCCTTATTGGGCTGATCTGAGGTCTGATGGGGGCACAGTGGGCTCATCTGAGGTCTGATGGGGGCACAGTGGGCTCATCTGAGGTCTGATGGGGGTACAGTGGGCTCATCTGAGGTCTGACGGGGGGCACAGTGGGCTGATCTGAGGTCTGATGGGGGCACAGTGGGCTCATCTGAGGTCTGATGGGGGCACAGTGGGCTCATCTGAGGTCTGATGGGGGCACAGTGGGCTCATCTGAGGTCTGACGGGGGCACAGTGGACTCATCTGAGGTCTGACGGGGGGCACAGTGGACTCATCTGAGGTCTGACGGGGGGCACAGTGGGCTCATCTGAGGTCTGACGGGGGGCACAGTGGGCTCATCTGAGGTCTGACGGGGGGGCACAGTGGGCTCATCTGAGGTCTGACGGGGGGGCACAGTGGGCTGATCTGAGGTCTGACGGGGGGGGCACAGTGGGCTGATCTGAGGTCTGATGGGGGCACAGTGGGCTGATCTGAGGTCTGATGGGGGCACAGTGGGCTCATTTGAGGTCTGATGGGGGCACAGTGGGCTGATATGGGGGCACAGTGGGCTGATCTGAGGTCTGATGGGGGTCTGATGTGATGTCCTGAAATTTGTGGGGGGGTGTCTGATATGAGGTCTGATGAAAAATATTTTTTTCTTATTTTCCTACTCTAAAATCTGGGTGCATCTTATAAAGCAAAAAATACGGTAGTTATTGTGGGAATATTTTATATATCGCCCAACCCCATCTGCACCTTGCATCAGATCTGCTTTGGTCTTGCAGCATGCGGAGTACAGATCCTACATACTTTCTGTGGATCTAGACTCTGTATGCTACAAAAGCAGAGCTGGGCTGGAGGTGCAGAGCGCTCTGAGACTCTCCGCTGCACATTCACTGATTTTAGTTAAGTTTTAGTTAGGGCCGTTCACATGACCGTGCGAACGGGTCCGCACCTATTCCGCAAAATTGAGCTGTTCAGTCACAAAGGGTTAACTGTCTGGCTGGGTGACTGGTACTTTCACTTTGTGCCAGTCATCTATTACTCTTATCTGTAAACTACTGAGAAGTCATAAACACCTATTTAAGCCACATTCTTATCAGTAAGGTAAGGATTGAGCTTTAGTGAGTATTTATAAGGTCAGAGAGAAGAGATAAGCTGTTCGTCTGCTCCTGAGATGACGGAATTGATAAAAAATCCACAGGCAGCTAGTACAGCTTCTCAGCTCTGTATACAAAATATGATTCCATATTGTTAAGAAAGACCAATTGAAAAAGTGATTTTTAGGTCAAAATAAGTATAATGCAATAAAAAAAAAAAATTGTCCTCAACGGTCTACATAGCCTTTAAGTAACATATCTGCTTGTTATACAACGTTACCCTGGTTCATGTAATTGACTTTGTTCCAATTCAATATCGGTGCATCAATTTTTTAGATATTATTATTATTATTATTATTAGTATTAGTATTATTATATGCCAGAAAACTGGTGTTAATTACTCCAGAAATGTACGCCAGCTCCTGGTACATGCACATCCTGAGATACTCCAAAATTAAGAGATGTGCACCTCTTAATAAATTTGGTGCATCCTCCGACAGTGTGATTTATTTATTTATTTATTTATTTATTTATTATGCAGTCTTAATAAATTTCCCCCTATTGTGTTCTGCGGTGGAATTAGCTAATGAACAAGATGCCGCTTTGTGAGGTTCCAAGCGCTTATATGCTAACTATGTGCCATGAAGTGTGTGTGCCGCTGGAGACGTTCCCCGGAGCAGAGCCACTATTTCATCTCTTCATCTCTTTAGAAGAAGCCTGCAGTGATTTATCGCACTGTCAGATGTTTAGCAGCCAATATTAACGTGCCCTGGAGAACAGATACCTCACATTTATTTCCAGAAATCTGCGGGAGTCGTGAATCACATCACAACAAACATTTTAGAGAATTCCCCATAGGTTCTGCGCTCATTACCTTTTAAATGTTAACTTGTTTTTAATCAAAGATCTGCAGAAAATACGCTGGAATTTTTATTAAAATTGGAAGATGACTTCTGCAAGTTGATGTTCTGTGGTTCTGACTTGCACCACCTCTTGCCATCTCACATTATTGGTCACCTGACTTTATTACCTGTTTAATCGTAGTTTTCCTTTTCCAATCTTGTCAGAATTTCCATACGTTTGGCCAGATGTTAGTCTATAGGGAAATGTAAAAAGCACCACGTACAGAGTTTTTTTTTCCCCCCAATATGCAGCAGTCTCTTGGTATGGTGCGTCTTTCTCTGCCTTGTTTTCCTATGTTCACGTGGCAAATAAACAGCAAGTATTCCATCATTTTATGTGGTTTGATACGAGATCAAACTGTTGCCAAGCTTGTCATTCATTTCAGTGAAAAATGTGCGCCTTAGTGCAAACCCTTCCCCATTGGATTCAATAGGGAAGGGTTTAAATACATTGATGTCTGTTTGATGGAGTTCATGCCACTAAAAACCTGTTCTCAGCGTCAGATTACCTTCTTATCTGTAAGAGGGCTTTTTATATTATCTTTAAAGGGGCTTTTTTCTACTGGCACACATAAAGTAGCTTTAGTACTACTTGCAGCACTATAAAGGGCATTATTACTACTGGGGCTACTATAAGGGGGCATCTTTGTCTACTGGCACACATATGGGGGCATTATTACTACAGGGGCACTATAGTCTGCATAGTTTCTTCTGGGGCATTCTTTGTGGGCTTTATTACTACTGGGAGGCACTTTAGGGGTTCTTAGTACTACTGGGGGCACTGTAAGGGGGAATATTTACTAGTGCAGCACACTGTGGGCTTTAATTCTACAGGGGGCATTATGGTGGGCTTGTGGTAGCACTATTACTTTTGCGGCACTATAGGTGGCTTGTGTACTACTGGGGCATTATGGTGGGCTAGTGGTGGCAATGAAGGGCAGTATTATGGGCATTATTACTTGGGGTACTATAGGCAGGCATTGTTATTTATGGGGCATTATGGTGGGCTTTGCTACTACTGGGGGCATAAATGGGGGAGTTATTACTATAGAGTATAGTGGGCTTTATTATTACTATGGGGAACATTATAACTTCTGACTTACAGTGGGGACATCATTTCTATTGGGTACACTGTAGGGACACCATTACTACTAAGGGCACTCTGGGAAATAATTACCACTTTGAGTGAGACTTTTGGGAGCATTATTATTGTGGGAGCACCATGGCAAAGTATGAACTTAGTACTTTATTATTATTTTTGGAGGACACTATATTTGGGGCACTGTTTTCCAGGTACAATAAATTTTGAGTGTGCTGTGTCAAAGGTTATTAAAGGAGGCACTATCTGTGTAATGCTAGGTCTTTCCAGGGGACTAAATGGTTCTGCAGTATAGTATTTGAGAGCTCAGTGGGCACAGTATTGGGGTAGCAAGAAGGGGTGTTCAGAAGGTGGGAGGATGATTAAAAAGTAGGAACCTAAGATGTCTGTATGACAGACTCTGCAGAGACTAGATATGACTGAAAGAAATTATCATGGCGATCTGCTCCAAATGGAGAAGATGAAGAAGGAGAATCAGAGGAGACATCACAGGGTATAAGGGGTATGTGGTGCTGTATTTCCTGTATGTTTGCTAGTGCAGAATTTAATAGTCATCCCTACTGGGTCCTAATGTGGTATCACTTTGACAGGGAGATTAGTACTGCATGCTGCGTCATTCTTTGTCAGATCTGAAGGATTTGCTGGCAGAGGCTTAAAACAGAGCCTAAGACAGCAGCGTGACAATAGCCTAATTTTGTTAACATTTACTTGGTGTAAAAAGGTTGAGAACATTGCTTTAGTGCATATCAAAATTTTGTGGACATCAGTTGTAAGGGGTGAATATAGCAAGTCTGCATTACAAATGATTCGGAAGTGCAGCACACTGTCGATCTGTACCACAAGGTGGCAGCAGTGTACCACATAAATAGTATCAGCTGCCCTTATATACTGAAGTATGATCTGTCTTGTCAGTATCAAGCACACCTACCTTTCATGTGGAATGTATGTAACTGACAGCATCTTCATAGTCTGCTTGACCTAACTTGCCTTCTGCTAGGTTCCTGGCAATATTTTATTTTCTTCTTAAAAATAAAAATCTGCATTCAGGGTTCATTTATTTAGTTACACGTTTTGCGAGCAGGCAACATAGTCCTGTTTTATTAGCTTGTCTAACTATTGTCTAAACTATTGCTGCATAAAATGGATTATGTGTGCATGGCTTATATTAAAGACAATAATCAGAATTATCTAGCAGCATCTAACAGCCCGTATCACTCTGGCTGGACAGAAGAAAACTGTTGATCGCCGTACTGAAAGAGCCACTTTCTAAGCTGTTGGCACAGTTTGTAGCTTACAGTTCCCTAGAGGGTCACTGTGTTATGTAGCATCCATATCTACTTCCCATGCAACTGTGTGGTGAAGACTGGCCAAGTCTTATTATTTCTTCTTCACCAGGTTTATCAGATGGCACAGTACTTCCAGGCAGAAAGTACTCTTAATGTCACACTGGTAGATAATGAAGCAGAAGTCTGACGTGTTACACCTTTCCAGCCTCTGCTTGACATTGTGCATGATAATTTTAGGCAAGTGTGCGCCTCCTTAGTCTTTGAAATGAACAGTCCTTGTTCTGCTGTTGGTAGCAGACAGTGCGGAGATCAGAGGAGACCAAGAATAGACTTTTTGTTTGCTTACTCAGCAGCTTGCATGGTGTAGCACTTCACCACTGACTTTTTACCCTTTCAATGGAACCAGCAGCAGGGTATATACTTAAAGAGGACCTTTTACCTCTCCTGACATGCCTGTTTTAATAACTTCATGCACCCCCCATGTAATAACAATTCTGGAGCATCTATTTTTATTGCTCTATTTTGTGCCATTTCTTTATTATTTCTACTAGAAGTTATGAATGAATTGCTAGCAGTCTGCAGTAAGGGTACAGAGGGGAGGTAACCAGTTGGGTGTGTACCTGCACAGTCTGAAAATGGCACTGACTGAATAGAGTGAGTCTGTGCAGGTACACACCCCCAACTGGTTACCTCCCCTCTGTACCCTTACTGCAAACTGCTAGCAATTAATTCATAACCTCTAGTAGAAATAATAAAGGAATGGCACAACATACAGACATAAGAATAGATGCTCCAGAATTGTTATTACATGGGGAATGCATGAAGTTATTAAAACGGACATGTCAGGATTGGTGACAGGTTCTCTTTAAAGGAATTTTCTGAGATTTTTAGATTTATGGTCTATCCTCAGGGTGTTGGACTCCTTTAAAGGGTTTCTGTCACCAGTTTTTTCGGTATGAATCAGGCTGACATTAGAGATGTGCTAATGTCACCTGATTCCAAATATATATCTGTTTTATTTACTGGTGCCCCCATTTTTATATAAAATGAACTTTTATTTTATGCTAATGAGGCCTCTAGGTGCAAGGGGCGTTACCCCTGCTCCTAGAGGCTCTGTTGATTGACAGGACCAGGCAGAGAAGAAACACTCCATTCACCATAGCTTGCAAGGACCTTCAATGATGTCATGACCATGTGATCAGTCACATGGTTAGGATCACACAAACAGCCTGTCTCCTCCTAAACCATGTGACTGATCACATGGTCATGACATCATTGAAGGTCCTTGCAAGCTATGGTGAATGGAGTGTTTCTTCTCTGCCTGGTCCTGTCAATCAACAGAGCCTCTAGGAGCAGGGGTAACGCCCCTTGCACCTAGAGGCCTCATTAGCATAAAATAAAAGTTCATTTTATATAAAAATGGGGGCACCAGTAAATAAAACAGATATATATTTGGAATCCGGTGACATTAGCACATCTGTAATGTCAGCCTGATTCATACCGAAAAAACTGGTGACAGAAACCCTTTAACATACTGATTTGTTGTGTGTGTATATATAGATCCAGTGACAGTGCCATGAAAATCTCTGAGCTCCTCATTAGTTCTGGACGGATGCATCTAGGAGCTATCCTGAAAAAATGTAGCCCAGTAATTAACCCCTTCGCGACCAGCGCCGTACATGTACGGCGCTGGGGCGATGCGGGCACATGGCGCCCGCTCGCGGGTGCGGCGGGCGTCATGGCCGGCAAGTCTCTGCTGTTTCTAACAGCAGAGACTTGCCGCTACCTACCACATCGGCGGCGTCTTCCGGGTTGACTAGATGCCGTGATCACACGTGATCACGGCATCTAGTTGCGTCTAAACCCGGAAGCGTTCGCTTCCGGGTGGTGTACAGACACCCCGTGTGACCAATCGGGGTGTCTGTACACCATATGAAAACTGTAATCCTCGCTGGTGAGGATTACAGTTTTCAAACTGCAATTCTTATTCTGGCCACTAGATGGCAGGCCAGGATAAGAAATGAGCAATTGATGGTTTTCTGAGCCTATAAACCCAGAATTGCTCATAAAGAAAAAAAAAAAAAGCCACAATTTATAAGCCCATATTTGAGCTTTCTAATAGTAAAAAAAAAATTAAAAAAAAATGTTAAAAAATATATAAAAAATAAAAAAGATGTAAAAGTTCAAATCACCCCCCTTTCCGTATAAGTAAAAAATAAATACCTAAATAACAATAAATATAGACATCATGGGTATCACCGTGACCGAAAACGCCTGTACTTTTAAAATATAAAAAAAAAAATTCCAATACGGCGAATTGTGTGGCGGAAAAAAAGCGTCCAAATGGCGATTTGCCGTTTTTTGTCGCTTTTTTTTTCTAAAAAAAATTAAATAAAAAGTGATCAAAAAGTCATACACACCCCAGAATGGTATCAATAAAAACGTCAGATCGTCCCGCAAAAAATGAGCCCCCATACAGCTCTGTACACATAAATACCAAAAAGTTATAGGGGTCAAGATTTGACAAGGAAAAAAAAAAAAAAAAAAGGGCAACTTTCTAATTACGTTATCACTATGAAAACGCAGGAAAAACTATACATATTAGGTATTGCCGGATTCGTACTGACCAGTAGAATGAAAGTAACGGATCAGTTTTAATGCACATCGAACGCTGTAAATAAGAAACCCGTAGAACTGTAGCGGAATAGCGTTTTCTTTGCAATTTCACCCGGTTTGGAATTTTTTTCCCGCTTCCCACTACACTGTATGCAATATTAAATGGTGGCGTTGGAAAGTACAACTTGTCCCGCAAAAAACAAGCCCTCATACAGCTATGTGAACAGAAAAATAAAAGAGTTATGGCTGTTTGAAGGCAGGGAGCGCAAAACGAAAATGCAGAACCGAAAAAAGCTCCGGTCGTGAAAGGGTTAAGGGGGTTCTCCGGGAATTAAGAAAATGAAAATACTTAAATATTACTTTATAATAAATATTTTCTCAAATACCTTTCATTATTTATAGTGGCTCATGTTGTCTAGGGAGCAATCATCAGGGGAAACAAAATGGCCGCCGTCCTTTTAGTACACACAAAACCTGTCCTAATCACACCTCAGTTACTTCACTGAGGTAAAAAGCTGCCCCATCTCTGCTCTACCTTTCAGGGGTTATTATCCTGAATACAAGATGAGAAGATCTTCAGCTGAATCTCTGTAGGAATAGATTTCACGAGGAGACCTAAAGTACACAGAGGATGGACAGGATAGACTGTGGTAATGGAGACTGCATCCCCCACCCTCCTGTCTGTATATCATGTGTCCTCATGAACCGCATTCCTTCAGAGATTCAGCTAAAGAGAGCCATTATAACTAATGAAAGGTATTTGGGAATATATTTATCATAAAGTAATATATAATATAATAATAAAGGGAACCTGTCGGCTCTGAAACACCCTCCAAACTACAGTAAGCAGTGTATAGTGTAAGTGATGTCAAGTCTGGTTATGTAATTTTTACCTTCTTACTCACTTCCATTCTGACGCTGTGCTCCCACAAACCAGCAGTAAAATGTACTTACTGGACTCCGGTGCTCACTCACATAATGGAGACGACTCAAAGAAGAGTCCACTGAGTGCATTTTACTGCAGGTTTGTGGGAGCACAGCGTCAGAATGGAAGTGAGTATGAAGATAAAACTTACATATTCGGATTCAGCATCACTTACACTATAGACCGCTTACTCTAGTTCAGGGGGATGACAGGTTCCCTTTAAGTATTTTCATTTTCTTAATTCTCAGAGAACCCCTTAAAAGGGTCTGAGATTATTGTGCCACATTATCATTGAAATACTAGGGGGCATGCAGAATTTAGATCACGGGTGGTAAAGTGTGCCATTTCTCCACTGTGATTTCTTAGAATAGAAAATGTAGAAATGTATCACATAATTTTGAAATCTGCACTATGTGTATCAGGCTGTGTAAAACCCTGTTCACATTCATTGTTTTATACCTTGCTGTAGATTTTTGTTATGCCATCTGCTTTATAATCAGCGAGAATGAATGTGGCTTTACATAGCATGAGTGCATAACTTGCTTCATTACCCCATAAGTGATGTATATGGGTAGAGGCCATTGTATTTGTCTCTAATCTGTAAATCGGGGCAAATTTGATTGACTGAAGGGAGCTTAGATCTGGGTACAAAACGTGCTGAAGACTACACGCGTTTTGTATTGGAAGCTGAATCCGGACATCTGTAACATTGTTATGAGGGATAAAAGCGAAGTAAGTTGTTTTTTATTGTACACCTTTTGCATTTTGTGCTATAACTTGTAATGTTTTTTTTTTTCTTTCTCTAGGGCCCTGTGTTGATTGGAAGTTCTCAAGGTGGGGTTAACATTGAAGATGTTGCTGCTGAAAATCCTGATGCTATTGTGAAAGAGCCAATTGATATTGTCCAGGGCATCCAGAAGGAACAAGCTGCTAGGGTAAATGTATTTAACTTATGATTAGCTAAAGAGCAGCTTCTTACTGGGCAAATGGCAAAGTATGGGTTTGGTATCTCAGAATTCACAATATTTTTTATGTATCCATTGCATCTAAATGAAAAAGATGCAACTTTGCCAATCTTTTTTTTAAATAAAATATTCTACAGTTTAGGGGCCATTCAGACAGTAATTTGCGAAACGCACATCGCCGGCACCCCATCAAAGATGCCTATTCTTGTCCGCTATTGCGGACATGTTCTATATTTTCTCAGCAAGATTGCACGCCGCCCATTGAACTGAATGGGGCTGCATCTATTCCGCAAAATTGCGGAATAGATGTGGACCCATTCACACGGTCTTGTGAATGGGCCCTTTAGTGTCTGCAACTCCTGTTAACGTCTTAGTGTCTCCATAGTTCCAGACTACAAATGCTGTGTAGTCAGATCTTAAGCATTCTCTCTTCCATCTCTTCCTTGATTCTCAACACACATTTGATAGCTTAGTAATAAGGTGAAAGATGGAAGTATAATATGACTGAAGGAAAATGCTAAAGAGAGGTGTCTTTTTTTTTTTTTTTTTTACATGGAGATGCATACCGATAAGTATACATAGCTGTAGACAGTAAATGGGTTGATGTCTTACGTGACCTTTTTAATAATTTTCCTAATATATACTTATTTGAATATGTATAGTTTTGCTTTGATTTCTGTCATTTAGTAAGATACACAGATTATGCACACCACACTTTTTATGTTGGATGTCCAAATGACAAATGCTAGGAGATGTCCTGAGCCGGAAACAGCGCTCTGTAAAAACTTTATTGATAAATCCTTAGAAACATCTTGTACAACAATTAAATACCACATCTACGCATTTCGGGTGTAGTATGGCTGGTCCTTATTGATGGCCTATCCTTATAATAAATCAGCAATATCAGAGGCTGCACCACTCTTTCTAGAGCTGTGGCCCCATCTTTGTTTAATTTGGCACGTCTAAGCTGCATGCTGTGCATATAGTAGCAGTGGTGCAGGGTATTGCGCTACCAGGTTGTGAAGGTGCAGGTAGACAGGCTGAGGTAAACTTTTAGTGGCTCAAGTGTTGAGGCCTGTGATTGCTGCGGGTGCTGAGAGTTTGACACCCACTGATTTGATGTTGATGGCCTATCCTGGCCTATCTAAATTTAGTTAGACATTGTCCTTATGCCAGAATTTATAAGGTGAAAGACTAATGTTTTACCAGGAACTTTAAGGATAATAAGTTACCCACCCAGGTTATTTCCTTGATGCCGTTGGTATACAGATAGTTTGTTCACTATTGACTGTTGCGTTGACTTGACAACTCTAGTGGCTTAAAGGAAGTCTGTCAGCAGTTATGACCATGCAAAACCTTGGTAGATAGGGGCTGGGGACAAACAGTACAAACGTACTTTTTGTGCAGCTTTTATTATCAGATGTGTGACTATAAACCTCCTGCAAGTGTCCCCTTTGCCCAGGAGGTGGAGCTTCACCGTGAGTGCTCTCTGAGCTGCTTCACAGCCCCTCCCCTCTGCTCTGGGTGACAGATGTAGTGGTCTCCTGGATGGATGACCAGAGGAGAGGAGTTGTCAATCAGCTCAGTGCAGAGGGCACTTCTGGGTACTTGAAGGAGCAGTTCGTGTTCACATTACACCCGATAATAAAAGCACCACAAAAGGTTTGTCCTGCTCTCCACAGCCCCCACATAGGGCTGTCAGCAGTTTTGCATAGGTAAGACTGCTAAAGGACTCCATTTAAGGTGGAATTCAATAAATATGAGTCAATGTACAGTATATACTGAACTTTCAATCTTACTATTCTGTATTCGTGCCGTTTGCTGGGATTATGATTACAATGTTTTGCCCGTTACACAGTAGAAAAGATTGCATATTGTAAACCATACGTTCTGCTACTACCAGAAGTCTGTTCATTAAGTCCTTCAATGCTTTAATACACTGTTTACTTTCCAGTTGAAACTTCAGTAGTTATTTGAGCCATTTACATATAACAATAGAAGTTAGGAATGGGGACAATAAGTATATTTTTTCATGGGAATTTAGTGGATTAATCTGATTGCGGTTGTTTCTTTTATTATCTTTTGTATTTAGCTGGCACAGAAAATGGGCTTCCCAGAGAACCTTGTGGATGAGGCAGCCCAGTGTATGATCAACCTGTATAATCTATTTATGAAGTACGATGCCACAATGGTTGAAATCAATCCCATGGTAGAAGATGCATCTGGAATAGGTAAGCAGCACTTTTGTAAAGGTTCTGTATCACGTTCCCTTTCCTCCAGCTCTCAGATGTGGCAGAGTTTAAGGCATTTGTTGGTTTTCTTAGAATTTTTTCCTTTTGGCGCTTTTTGCTATATTCCTATTGATTTGAGGATTTTATAGAGTTGTGAAGGCAAAATCACATGCAGTACAGCAGCACACTTCTTTTTTTATTTTTTAAATCTATCCTGGTTTTCAAGTTCTCCCGTATACACACAATAGGGGATAACTAACTGATAGGTGGGGGTGTCACCTCAGGAATCCCACCGCAGGGACCATGGCCAGTGCCAAGAACAGAGGGGGTTCTGTCCCACCATCATCATAGAGCATCATGCCCAGCATGCTCCCTATCGCTCCATTCATTCTGTATAGAAATAGCTAAGTGCTGTATAGAGAAGTGGCAGTGCTCCTGCTCGGCCTGCCGCCCCATTTGGAAAGGTGGAATGGAACTCCTTTTTTTGGGATTGCTGGTGGTCCCAGTGGTTGGACCCTCATTCATCAGTTAGTTATTCCCTATCCCAGTGGTCAGCAACTTTCATCACTCCAGCTGCTGTGAAACTACAACTCCCAGCGTGCACACTTGCTAGAAATGAAAGGAGGATTCTGGGAGTTGTAGTGTGAGAACAGCTGGAGTTCCGGAGGTTGCTGATCCCTGCCCTATCCCGTGTTACAACCCCTTTAATTGACAGGAACAGAAGATCTTGAAAAATGGGTTGGAACTAGAACGGTCTTCAGAAAGTTTGTGTTTTTGTCAGCGGTTGTGCACCATTGTTGACGGCTTTATTTATCTATATCCAGGCAGCGGGCGGACCTGAAGGAGGGGTTGTCTCATGGCAAGTTTGTAAAACATCGTATGACTTTCCGCTGAATGCAGTCAGAAGCCAAAAAACTTAAGAGATATTTTAAACCCTTTACAAGGGTTTTGCCACTTCAGCAAATAGTATTTATTATGCAGAGAAAGTTTCCATGGTTACGACCACCCTTCAGTCCAGCAGCATGGCTGTGTTTGTACACTATAGAAAAAAAGCATCAGCTTGCGAGAGCTCCTATGCTCGTGGCCACCAGAGAGGCTGGCATTTTTTTCTTATAGCGTGCAAGCACGACCACCACTGATGGATTGCAGGGTGGTCATAACCATGGAAACAAGCAGTGTATAATGATAGAAAAATAAACCAAGCCAGCAAAGGAGGCAATATGGACAATCACAATACATTAGTAAGTGCCTTGTATTAGCTTTCCATCAGTGGTGCTCGTGCTTGTACACTATAAGAAAAAATGCCAGCCTCTCTGGTGGCCGCGACCATGGGAGCTCACATAAGCTGGTCCTTTTTTCTATAGTGTACAAGCACAGCCATGCTGCTGGACTGCAGGGTGGTCGTACCAATGGAAACTTTCTCTGCATAATAAATGCTATTTGCTGAAGTGGCAAAAACCCTTTAAAGGGATTGTACCGTCTCAGACATTGGGGACATATAGCTAGGATATGCCCCCGATGTGTGATTGGCGCAGGTCCTACTTAGAACAGAGCCGGCAAAGCCCCGGAGGACACACTGCTCGTGTGCGGCCACTTTCTGTTCATTCTTATGGGAGCGCCGCTCGCCTGTTTTTGGAGAGCCTATAGGAATGAATAGAGGGCGCTGTGCATGCGCAGAGTGCCCTCCGGGACTTTGCTGGCTCTGTTCTAAATAAGACCCATACCAATCAGACAATGGGGGCACATCCTGCTCTTCACGGTAACGTTCTCTTTTTGACCTTTTACTCGTTCAGCTCTGGTATGCTTCTCTTCTGTGGGTTGGCAACAGCTCTATACATGTAACAACCAAGCACCCCCATCTGCCTGGAGTGCATTGCAGTCAGCTCTGGTTAACCCCTTCTTCTATCTTCATCCCCTGCATAAAATAGTTAGGCTACTTTCAAACTACCGTTTTTGCTGGATCCAGCAACGTTTCCATTACCGATAATACAACCATCTGCACCCGTTATGAACAGATCCGGTTGTATTATCATTAACATTGCCAAGATGGATCTGTCATGAACTCCATTGAAAGTCAATGGGGAACGGATCTGTTTTCTATTGTGTCAGAGAAAACGGATCCGTCATGACCCACACTGCAAGTCAATTCGGACGGATCCATTTTCTCTGACACAATAGAAAACAGATCCGTCCCCGTCTTGCTCCGCATCCCAGGACGGAAAGCAAACCAGTATGAGAACAGAACAGAATACATTTTGGAGCACTCCTTTCTGTTCAGTTACGTTTTGTCCCCATTGACAATGAATGACAAAACAAACGTTTTTTTCCGGTATTGAGACCCTATGATGGATCTCAATACTGGAAAATAGAAGCGCTAGTGTGAAAGTAGCCTTAATCGCACACAGACCTAGCTATTTCCACTAATGAATAATGCTGTGGTATGTACTGCCCCTCCCCCCCAACTTGCTTCTCCGCTATCTAGAGAGAGCTAAAGCTGTATATTTGTATAGATTTAAAAGTAGAGACAAATGAATGAAGGATGTCTGGACCACTTCACCTGCTTCACTATGAGATCACTACGCCGGTCCTGAGAAGAGGAAAAGAGCGGGTGAACTACTGAGCTTGTTAGTTACAGGAGAATTTCGGCCATAGAAAAAACAGAGAGGAATGTACATAAAAAACAAACAAAAAAACTATAATATTTTTACTGCACGTATATTGCACTAATGCTTCATTTGCAATGCCCTGTTCATTGCATGGTAATACGGTCTGTGGGATAACACATTTAAACCCATTTAAAACTAGTCCATGGGGAAAATGCTGTCTGGTAAGGCATATTATTTTTTTACTATTAAGATACCTGCATACATTTTTGTACTTGCATCTATATGAAATTTTAATGCAAATAACATAATAAAGCGAATAAATGGTTCATTTTTAGTCCCTTCATAGAGATGTATGTACTTTGAAATAAAAGGTTTTTAAATATCTCCTTTGTAAATTATACACAACACATTATGACTACTGTCATATTAAATTAACTGGCATCTTATAGGTCATTAATGTGGAGCTGTCTAATCCCTAATACAGGAAATGCATATGGACCTAAGATGTCAGACTCTGATTACGTATGAATGTCATGCAGTGGTGGCTTATCATGTGAATGGTTTGACCAGTCACCCTAGGCCGGCCAAAACGCACCAGAGCCCTTTACAGTGTGATGCACAGCCACCCACCGTCAGAGCACTACAGCCTGTATTGCCTTTAGGTGCCCACTGCTGGCCACTGTCACATTGGGGATGCAAATTCAGCTCCTCGGACGTGGAACATCTTAGAGCGCCCCCTCTGCTCTCATCAGTGTGAACTGCTGCCTGGTGGGGAAGGGGGGGGGGGACCGAGATGACATAAAGCAGGAGTAAGCAGCAGTGAGATTGGATGGTCTGTTAAAGATAGGGGGCTCGGGAAGCTGTTCCTGTCTGTATTCAGTACCGGCAGTAGCTTCAGAGGGAAACTCTTGTTTTTATTTGTTTTTGTTTTTTTAAGCGCATGCCTCTTTGAACTCACAAGGACCAAATAGGATCCCCTGCTACCTACCCTGCCTCCCAGAACTCCTTCCAGACAGGGACTACCTCCTCCTCATAAAGGGGAGGGGGGTGGGGGGTGGAATAGAGACCCAGTTTTGGGACATGCTCCTTCTTGACTGAGAGGGCCAGGCGAGTTGACTCTGCAGGAGCCTGGACCTACCAATCAAAGAGAGGCAGAATATATAGGAGGAACAACAGTGCTCAGGATGGCTTGGGCCCGCCCTCAGTGCACTTAGCTGTTTGTTTGCAAATGGGATTAAAATTGCTTCTTTAGATTGACGCAAAGGATATCTAAGTGAATGGTATGCCTACAAGATATTGTGAATGATTTAAGAGTAAATTTCCTGGTTACAGACTCCCTTTAATTCACCACTGCTATCAGGTTATGCTGCGAGTAGTAGATTGTGGATGACCACAAGCAACAGTAACATTACTTCTCTTACTGTAACCACATCTTTCATGCAGTTTTTGCCAATTGTCATTAAGGTAAAATGTGTTCTTTGATATGTTTGCACCGCTGTGTTGGATTTCAGGTGATGTTTCCACTGTGTGTGTATATGTATGTGTATATATATCCATCTTTCTATATTATTGTGAGTAGCCACGTGCTAAGCAGTGTTCATTTCCTCCCACTCGTATATTTAAAATCCAATCTTTTCTCGTTCTAGTTTTGTTCTGGTGACAGTAATAGTCCCAGTACTTGATGGTTGTTTATCGTATTGCTTTGCTGGTCTCCCCCACCGCTGGCTATACCTGGCTGTTCAGATGTCTGAGTGCCTCTGACTCCTCTGCTGCAGAGCATAGTAGATAGCTGAAACTGATAATTGAAACATTTCATGTCACAAAACGAATTTTATGTGGAAGAAAGTAAATGTATTTCAGTGTTTCAGCTCATTCTGCAAGTGTCCATCTAGATGAAGTTGTGATAGTCTGCAAATGAGGTTGGTCTGTTTTATATTGCATACATAAAATATCTTTATAGTCTCACCACTTGTGTTCTCATGCCGGTATTCAGGGCCCTTTTGATTTTTTTTTATGTATTATTGTGTTAAATCATTATTACATTATAGGGGTTTTCCTGAATGTTTTGTGCTGATGAGCTTTCCATATCTCCATCTGCCCCAGTACATTGAAGGGCTGAAATACATGGTGGATTTGTTCGTTTTTCTGTGCGGAGAGTTTCTGCCACACTTAATGCACTGTATTTTGCAGTTAGGAATTTGCATTGCACATGACTGTTGCAGTATTGCGGTCCGAAAAACACAGATCTTCAAAATATGAACTCTTTTCGTGGCAATATGCAGTTTTCCCACTCCCATCATTAGAAATGACTATTCTTTTCAGCAAAATAGACAAGAAAAGGATACGTTCTATAATTTGCGGAATGGACATACAGATGCCATCCATGCACATCTAAAAGTGGCCCCATGTTGTACGCAAGTCCAGGTTGACAGAAGATGGGGCAACACAAGTAGTCAGAGACAACAGAAGTAGGCGGGGCCTGCAGTACCAAAGTGCAGCACAGAATACCGCCCCAACTGAACCAAATATCACAGTGCTGCCCTCGCAACAGCATTCGACTTTGAAGATGATGGTTGAGTTCAGGAGGGCACCTGTGCCACTGACCAAGTGCATAAGTACCTGATGCTACCAGCATTATTTAATGCTGAGACCATTGGGTCATTATTAGAGATGAAAGAATTTCCTGCATAACTGAGACCGGACGGATCTGTTATGCAGTCCATAGACTTCTATTATGACAGAACGAATAACAGTGCCTCTAAAGGCATTCCGTCATAGAATTGCGTTATGGTCCGTGGTAACGGAATCCATAACGCAATTCACTTTTTACCACCAAACGAAGCGTGAACGAATTTCATAACATGAAATTCGCTCATCTCTAATCATTATGTACCCAGCCGGCGTACATAAGGAGGGCTCAGGAGTTCCCCTGGGCGTCGGCCTATCAAGAAATTACCCTGTGGGGTTTATGGCCAGTCTGCACCTGCCCATGGCCTTGTCTTTATGTTCACATAACAAGATCAATTTCTTGATGCAGAGGACATCTCAGCCATGTTGAAGACTCTGAAATCAGTCTGACTAAAACTTGGCATTTTATGCCTCATTCACATGTCAGTGTTTTGGTCCATCCGTGATTGTAAGTGAAAACCAGGATTGGAGCCTCCACAGACATAAGGTATAAGGGAAAGATCTGTACCTGTTCTGTGTTTAGAGCCGCACCTGGTGTTGGCTCAAAATCACTGATGGAAATCACTGACCGAAACACTGATGTGAATGAGGCATTACTCATTATTAAAAAAAAAAATCAAAAAAAAATCACATGCCACTGTAAAACATGGACAGGAACACCATGCTGTAGAGGTGTTTCTTTGCAGCATTGTGAGGCTTGTGAAGCTAGCAGGTAAAAATAAGGTACAAGGAATGTAGTTTGCATAGTGATGATGTCCTGAAAGGGGTTTCCAATATCTTGATATTGGTGGCCTATCCTCTGGATTGGTTATTAGTATCGGAACATCAGGGTTTCGACATCCTGCACCCACACTGATCAGCTATGGGAATAGCTTTGGTGTCGGAATTAAATGCCAGACACTGTGTATATGTTTGGCCTTTGTAAAAGGAGAGCCATCACCTCCCCACCTCTCCTTAGGCTACTTTCACACTAGCGTTTTTAAATTCCGGTATTGAGTTCCATTATAGGGGCTCAATACCGGAAAAAAACGATTCAGTTTTGTCCTCATTCATTGTCAATGGGGACAAAACTTAACTGAAGACAACAGAATGCTCCTGAAAGCATTCCGTTCCGTCTTCAGACCGGAGAACAAACCGCAGCATGCTGCGGTTTGCTCTCCGGTCCAGGCATCCGCACCAAGACGGATCCGGAATGACCCCCAATGCAAGTCAATGGGGATGGATCCGTTTGGTGTGGACACACCAGTAATCCGGATCTGTCCTCCATTGATTTGCAATGGGGGGTCATTCCGGATCCGGCTACATACATACAGACATACATGCAAACATACATACAGACATACTCACATACTTCAGGGACGCCGGCAGCATGTCTTCACGCGCCTCCTGCGCGCAGCTATGACGTTTCCCCACTGCGCCCAGCAGAGGGCGCTGTGGGGAATCATCATCACTGCGCGCAGGAGGCGCGTGAAGACGTTCTGCCGGCGTCCCTGGAGTATGAGAGTATGTATGTATGTATGTATGTCTGTATGTTTGTTTGTATGTCTGTGTCTTGTTTCAATGTGTGTCATGTGTGGGGCCGGAGCGCTGCTCCGGCTCCACACATGTATAGCGTTAGCACGGATCCGTTGGCACCCTTTAGGTGCCGGATCCGTGCTAACACTAGTGTGAAAGAGGCCTTACCTTACTCCGCAGTCTTAACTGGTGAGCAATGCAGCCACTTTACACAGTAGCCGCCACCACTCGGATGATGGGAGCAGTTCTCATTAATATGCTAAAATGCACATTCCTTGTAAAGGTAATTCCACAGTGGCAATGGTTTTGCAGCAAATCTGCAGCAAAATCCACGTCTTTCATGTCAATTTTGCTGTGGATTCACCATGAACATCACTGCTGCTACATTGAAAGTGATGAAATCTGTAATAAATGCACAACTGAATGAGTATATAGTACATTTGAAAATATGCCACATTTGTATTTTCTGTGCAGAAAATGACCCCAGCATGTGGGTGAGATTTGTACAACCGCATCCACTTGTCTTGTACTGCATGCAGAATTTAAAAGGGTTTTCCGTTACTTTTGATATTGATGACTTCTCCTTAGAATAAATCATCAATATCATATATGTGGTGGTCGGACACCTGGCACCTCCACTGATCTGCTGCTTACAGGAGCAATGGGGGCATTGCCGTTACGCCTAGATGCTTTGCTTTCTCTGCAACTGCCTTGTCTTCTCAATTTTGATTGACAGGTCCAGGCAGTAAAATGTCAAAACAGCCGACCCTGTCAATCAGAATGCATAGAATGTGGAATTTGCAGAGAGAGCAGAGCCTCTAGTTGTAATGCCACTGCCTTAGTTGCTCCTAGAGGCTCATTTGCATATATCAAAATCTTTTTTTTCTCAGCAATTCGGGCACATATTAACATGGGACCAATGCAGATGCCTTCAGCTGCCAAGTGTACATTCAGCAGGTCGGCCAGTTTCATAGCTACAAATCTGCTGACGGATGTCCTTTAAAACTATATATTGCATACAGTATTAGTGTATGCTAACATGTCTCCACTTCCTTTGTCAATGGTTTTTAGGCAGTGTAGTTTTAACAGAAATTAATGTATTAACGCGATTTGTGATACCGTCTATCTTTGTAATAATCACCTTTTTATTTTTTTGAAGTGATGTGTATGGATGCAAAGATCAATTTTGACTCCAATGCTGCATATAGACAAAAGGAAATTTTCGATCTGCGAGACTGGTCCCAGGAAGATGACCGAGACCAACAAGCTGCCAAAGCTGACCTCAACTACATTGGACTGGATGGCAACATTGGATGTCTTGGTATGTAACTGTACTTCTAGTGTTTGGTGTGTCATATTTAGTATTAATGTCTTACGGGATGTACTGTGCCAAAAACAGATTGAGGGTGAATTGAAATATAGTAGCAATCTTTTAACCTCTAATATTCCAGAGAATCTGACAATTTGCCCCTTGTTTCCAGGACACAACTGCAATAAAGAGTGGTTCTTCATAAGACTAGAAGTGGAAAACTGCGTTGCAATATCAAATTGGTTATTGATAATTTTATCATTTTGAGTTATTTTTTTTAGGCATTCTTTCTAGTTAATAAAGCATGACTGCTATTTAGGCATGAGGTAAGAATATATAACACCAGAGAGGAAAAAAACTAATTTCTGTAGTTATTCAGATAATTCCATAAAGATGGCTTTCAGCACAGATTCATGAGGGATCGGTCATGTCAAACTAATTTAATCAGTTTCTGTGAAGAGGTAAGTCCTAGATTTGTCAATGGATGTTGTATATCTGGACTTCTCCAAAGAGTTTGACACTGTACCACATAAAAGGTTACTATATAAAATGAGAATGCTTGGACTGTGAAAAAATGTGTTGATGTCAGTAAGTAACTGGCTTTCAAACAGCAGAGACCTATGGCTAATTATCGTGACCGGCAATAATGCTGATCACGGTAATTAAAGGCTTCAGATGCCGATCACAGCATCTAAATACGCAAAAACCTGGAAGCTCGCACTTCCGGGCTTCCTACCGACACCCCTTGCAGCCAATGGGGCTGTCGGTAGTTGCTCTGAATACTGAATACGCTGACAAGGCTGGTAGTATTCATGCTGCAATTCTTATTTTGGCCAACATAAGAATTAAGCAATTAATTTTAAAATCATTTTAAAAATACCTGATTGTACAAAATGAAAAATTCAAAAACAGAATTTATAGACTCATATATGAGCTTCAAAATCATTACAAAAAAATGTAAAAAAAGTTAAAATATATAAAAAAATAAAAGTTTAAATCACCCCCTTTCCGTATAATAAAAAAAATCAGAAAGGGTAAAGCAGAAGAAATGAAAAAAGTTTTACTTCTTATTCCTTAATTTACTGAAAAGCTTTAGTGACTTCTCTAAGCTGCCACTGCAGTGGACATGGTGACCTGGGTTCTCCTAACGTTGCTGAACCTGGTGGATATATGGCCGCCTTCTGCTGACTCATCACATTACCGATTTACATTATTTCAATTTCGTGTTCTTTCTCTAGTGTACTTACAGCATGTTTACTTGGAGGTGAATTATGCTATACAGCAGTACAAGGAGAAAGAGAATAGAAGTGGGAATAATACTCATAAAATATTTTTGGAAGAATGAGAAGAAAACTGCATTATATGAAAAAGAACGTGTGAATAATGCTTCAAAAATAGGATTTCAAAATTATAAAATGATATCATAATTATTTGCGTACAATGTATAATCAATATTATCCACTTCCCTCCAACGTACAGAACATAGAGCAGAAGAAATAAAACTGCTCTAATTCCGACTACTTAACACATCATTGTGCCAAACAAAATGTAATAACAGTCCCTGTGCAGTATGCTTTATGGTACAAAGAATATGAAAAGCGCACAGTAGAACAAGCACTTGCCTGCTTACATAATCACAAGGTATTTGGCAGCTGTATAGAATATACATTGGTTACAGTTTTTTTTTTTTATTGTTGGCTTTCTAAAATATCAGACTTTCATGGGTTCCTTCTGTTGCATAGTTGCCAGTGGTCTCAAATGTGCTATTATTCTCAAATTTGCAGAGACAGTCCTGGCAGATTTGGCTGGTAATGGATGGGGTTTGTGTAAACCCCACCTAGAATTGGTTGTTCCTGGGTAGGATTGGGATAGGCCCGGAGTGAGGCTTAAAAGGTTTTTCCGAGACTTTAATACTGATGACCTATCTTCTGGATAGATCATCAGTATCTGATCGGTGGGGGGCCGACACCCGGGACCCCTGCCAATCAGCTGTTTGATAAGGCAGCTCACAGTAGCACAGCAGCCTTCTCTCAGCTTTCCTAAAGTAAGGACATAGTCATCAGTCACGTGGCCTAGGCACTGACCGCGATACCAAGCACAGCCACTATACAATGTACGGCACTGTGCTTAATAAGCATGGAGAAGGCTGCGGTGGTCATATAAGCGTCTGTGCTGTCTCAAAGAGTTGCTTGTGATGGTCCCAGGTGTCCAACCCCCACCCATCAGATACTGATGAACCATCATGTTGTCATTGGATTTTTTTAATGTGAAAATAAACTGTTAAATTTTGATCACACCACCAAATTGTAATGTCTTTGTAAGGAAACTACCATAAAACTCAAGCTTCCCATTGTAAGGAGGCTTTTCATTAAAGAAGAACTCCCACAAAATTTTTTATTCCATGTCCTGTTAGAAATGTACATGATGTAATCTGTAGTGAATGTCATTTTCTTACCAGTAGCTGAATTTTTGAGTTATATTATCCTGAAGTTTCTTATCTGTGTCATGTGACTAGGAATTAGACCCACCAACTCACACACAGATTTATGTGTGGACAGGAAGTCTAATTTTCTATGCATTCCTATGGGAGCCTCACTTTCAGTCTCATAGGAATGAGTAGAGAAGTGACTGGCTTGCTGTCCTGGGTCAGTTGGAGGTCAGGGAGTTGGTCACATGTCCCAGCTACAATAAGAAGAGTGGAAACTCTCAATTTCAGCCTCTGATAAGAAAATGACAATCACTACAGATTATATCATGCACCTTTCTACCAGGTCAGAGAATAACATTTTTTGCGGGAGTTCTTCTTTAAGGACTCCCTAATGGGTAGCTTTTACTAAGACACATTTTTTAACATGATAAATTTGACCGGATCCATTCAGTGCTGATAGTGCAAGTGACAGGTAGACAAGAAACCATATACCACAGGAGCTAATCACTGCTTCTCATCGTGCCTTTGTCACCTGCAGCTTCTGGTTGTCACGGGACTGTTTGTTTGCCAGCAAAGAAGTCACAATAGGTCCTGGCAAGCGAAGAATCATTTATGTATTTTGACACTTGTTGTGACAAATGCCTACTGTAAGTGGGACAGCATCTGCACCTTGTCCTGTGTCATGTGTGTTCATGCTGATCAGCCCCTCTATCGGTTTTAACACTGGGAGGACAGAGACTGAGCTGGATTGCATTGTATTTCAGGTTTTCTGCCACTCGGGATTCTACCTTAGGAAACAGTTTTTCCTGGAAATTTTGTTCAAACACACACTCCAGTCCTACAGATCCAGCCCTGCTCACAGCTCCTGTTCTATGCCCCGACTTGTCACGTGTGCTGTTCCACCACCTTGTCACTCGAGATGTGCCTTCATTAACACATTTTTTTCCTACTCAATTTTAGCATGTCTTATTGTCACACATTCACCATAGTAGAAAAATATGGTATGTACTTTTAATAGCCACGTTTGCAATTGAATAGGAATCCAAGAGTATCTACACATAAAATATAAATGCATCAGCCTAGTGTACATGGTGCTCTGTATTATTCAGACACTTTCCAGCAGCGCACCTGCCAATAATTTCAGGTTTCCACATCCCTATTAGTTCAAATATCCATGTAAATTATTTCTTGGCAGGAATTCCAACTTAGACCATTAGGCATAAATTCGGTGAAATAAAAAACCTCATTTATTGTAGTGTGTATGTGTATATGTGTGTGTATATATATCTCAATCATTATCAGTTAGTTGACATGTAACCCTTTCTTAACCTTATAAATGGATATATCTGCTCTTATGAAACATATAACTGCCTCAGTTTTCTGTCCCCCTGCCCTCTCTTTCCCCCTATCTATCTCAATCTCTCTTCTTTGTTCCTCCTTTCTTCTTCATTCTTTTATATCACTTATCTCTTTCTTTAGACTCTTTCCTCTTGTAAGCATATTATTGTTACCAGTCTCCCATCCCCTGGATATCAGATAGTGACCCTTAATCCCACTTAAGAAAAATGTCTGTTTCACATTCCTTAACATTGAAATTGCAACACCAAGAAGGACAAGCTGTAAGGTTACGCAAATCGAGGAGGTGGCAGTTAATGCTACGATCTGGAGATGATCACATTTTCAAGCACCTAGCACCAGTCTGTAGAATAATATTGTTGGGTTGCACTCAGTGTCCAGCTATGGTGAGGTGCAAAGTGGAATGGATAAGTTCCACGGTCCAAATGTTTTTGAAATACCACTGCACACTCAAAAGTTGGATGCAAGTAAAATATCTTTTATTATGGTAAATCCTCCCAAAAAAATGGCATATTAAGACAGTAATGCCTTTTTGGACATGTGACTATTATTTCTGACGTTTCGGTCGCAGAGCCACAGAGGCAGGAATCAAGAGGCAAGAAGAAATCCTTGTGGTACAACCTCTAAAATCGAATGAAGTCATGTGATGACAGTGGGATGATGTGTGTTGTCCCCTGTAGATCAGCATGCCAGTTATCACCACTTGTCTCAAACTGAGAGGAACAGGATCCTTGAACTGAGAGACCTTGGTTTATCTCTCCGGCAGATCGCTACGTACTTAGGTGCGAAATGCCGGCACTGTTCAACGTTGGGTGGTTGGGGGAACTAGAATTACAGTGAACCTCTGCACGGATGGATTGTCTGATTAGAAGAATTGTGTGTAATGATCCGTTCCGTACTGCAAGTCAAAATTGGATGTCACATTCAAAGCCTAGGGCGGCAAACAGTGTCTACACAAACCACCAGAAGACATTTGCATAACATTTGGCTATAAGCCAGACATCTAGCCACAGATTTTGCTTTGACCTCAGGTTACTGCTCTCAAAGGCTATCGTGGTTCACAACAAGACTGCAATGGAGGCTGGAATAGAGATCTGTCCACTTTAGAGATGAGTCCCATCTTTGTCTTGGACACAGTGATAGCCGGAGATTGGTCTGGAGACCACGTTGGCAATGCCATGAAGAGGCCTTCACAAGGGAACATCACACAGGTCCTATTCCCAGGATTATGGTATCGATTGGCATAATGTAAGGTAGCCGGAGCCCTCTAATTTTCATTTCAGGTATACAAAGAGCTCGGCGTTATCTTGATTTGCTCGTGGAACCAGTGGTACTACCGTTTCAAAAGTTGAAAGTGTTGCTGCCAGCAACGTATCTTGATTTGAGTGCCCAAGTGCATTCAGCATGGCAGAACATACTCAATATTCAAAACATCTTGAAGTATTCAGTAGTTAGTTTCATTTTTTAATCAATTCAATGTCATTAACATACCTGATGATCCTGTGATTTCCATATTTAAACCACTTTTCCTTCTTGGTGTTGCAATTTCCTTGCTGAGGAGTGTCTTTGCCTAAGCTAAATAGTGAAACGATTATCTGACCAATTTCTGTCCCATCAGACCAATAGTTGGTGTGTGTATAGCTAAAGATCTGTGTGTGTAAACGGACATCTGACCAATGATTGGTCCTTAGTGTCATTAGTGTGTCCTTAGTGTGTCTGGTTTGTATTTCCTTTCGTAATCAAATCAATCAAAATTGATTAAATATGAATATGACCATGGGGTAATTTTTTTTACATTTTCTTGTAGTTAAAAAAGAAATGGAAGATTTAATTATACGTCGCCTAGTGGTTAATAACCTGTAGTATACATTTTACAGAAAACAATGAGAATATTAATAACTGGAGAATATTTAGTTAGGTTAAGTAGTAATGTACCAGTTTGTGCAGCATTCCCCAACATGGCATGCACATCAGGTGAGTGATTAGATTGTGTACAGATCTGGTCAGCACTTCTAAAGTAGAAAAGTGGTAAAAATATATATGCAATAAAGGCTCTGATTTTATCAAGACCGACATCTGCTGATGTTGTATCAGTGCATGGCATCGGACTTAGTCTCGGCCGATGCCCTGCGCTGATACGACATCAAGGTGAGACATCCCATAGGCAGCGGGGTCAGGCACCTGGGGAGGGAGGAAGATAGATGGCTCCAATTGGAGAAAGATATCATTAATATGTCCCTCGATTAAACCAATAGCAGGTTATAACACTGAAGATGGAAGCTGTGACGTAGAGATCGGAGGCTTTAAGAGTTCCTGCCCCACCCCTTCAAACTATTCACTGTATGACCCCTGAAGACGCCAAGTCAGTTGGCTAAACATGTCGAGGGGCAGCGTTTGAGTTGATTTTAGGCGGGAGTGTGTAGTGATATCAGTGAGATGTAATTCACTTAGGGATGAAGAAGAGGTTGTTATATAGTAGGCAGTGCCAGCGCGCAGGCACAAGATTCACCTACTAACAATTGGTAGTGAACACTGTGAGAACAACAGTGTCACAATACAGATTAACTAAGCACTGAACTACAGACCCTGACCGTTTTAAAACACAATTAAGGTGAATTATTTTAGAATTAAAAACAATAAAGGAGAGGTTTTAAAAGGGTTAAAGGACACATGTCAAGTTAGGCTATTATTAGTCCTAGGACTATATGGAATGTATTTGTACTAAGCCTTGCATGTGTTTAGGGTCTATTGTGTAATTTATGACGGGGCACAGGCCTCATCATAAATTACATACCTTCTCTTCCAATCTATGCACCAGATTGAAATCAACAGCAGGTCAGTCATTTATGCCAGTTTGTAGTGTAAATAATGAAAACCTGAAGTGCAACGCTAGATCTATTTCCATTGTCCTATCGCAAATCTTCATAGATGTTGGAAAAAGCTGTAGAGGCTTTGCTTATGCCAAACTCACATTTTTATTTTTCAAACTGTCATAATTGATAAATCTTACTTATTGTCTGTAACTCTGAATCCCTTTACTGCCCTAACGACTGTGACGATTATAACGGATGAGAAAAATAAATTTAAATCAAATATATGTACACTGTTCACAGTGAGTATTTTAACCATATCATCATTTTTATGCATATTTTCCAATTCAAAGCTGTATAAAATTGAATTCTTATTGGATTGAAGCATATCAATTGATGTGTAATGAGGGAGGGGTATGGCCTAAGGAGGTCAGGACCCTATATCAAGGTGTGCATAAATATTAGGCAGCTTGTTTTCCTCTGGCAAAATGGGACAAAA
The DNA here is from genome assembly GCA_900303285.1 of Rhinella marina. Taxonomy (NCBI): domain Eukaryota; kingdom Metazoa; phylum Chordata; class Amphibia; order Anura; family Bufonidae; genus Rhinella; species Rhinella marina. The sequence continues at coordinate 587,955 of ONZH01005568.1, forward strand.
AGAGATTTAACTGACTCTGACAAGTCAAAAATGGGTAAAAGTCTTTCAAAGGGATGCAGCCCTCTTATTGGGCCATTATCACTGGAACATCAAACTTTTTGTTGAAAGTATTCAGCAGGGACGCAATGAATGCATTGAATAAAATATACAAAATAGCTGCCAAAGATTTGAGATGAATCAAACGTGAAGTGACCAGGAACCTATTATCCTCCAGTGCTGTCATATTCCAGAACTGTAACCTCCCTGAAGTGCTCAGAAGTACAAGGTGTTCAGTGCTCAGACGTGGCCAAGGTAATAAAATGAATCCTCAAACGTACAACTTGCCTAATAATTGTGCACACAGTGTACTTCTAAAGTAGTAGCCCTTGAATCTCATATGTAGTGCCGTATATCTTGGTTTCTGTAAATTCTTTACAGAATTGGTTGTTTGGAACTCTAGGGAGCAGATACAGTGAAACCTCTATGAGCCGACCACCCTTTTTTGCACAAAAAATCGGTCTTTAATGGGGGAGGTCTAGTCAAAGAAAAAAGTATAGAAAATGCAAAATGAAGTGTCTAATTGAAGCAGGAACATGTGCAGTATACATTTAAACTTAAATAATGATGATAGAGCACACAATCATGTATTTTAACATGTGTTTAATGGGACAACATCCCTGCTTCCCAATATGGCCCCCATAGCATCCCTGGTCCTCAATATGGCCCCCTCTGACATCCCTGGTCCCCATATGGCCCCCCATAGCATCCCTGGTCCTCATATGCCCCCCATAGCATCCCTGGCCCCCATATGGCCCCCCATAGCATCTCTTGTAATCAATATGGCCCCCTCTGACATCCCTGGTCCCCATATGGCCCCCCCATAGCATCTCTTGTAATCAATATGGCCTCCTATGACATTCCTGGTCGCCATGATAGATACCCCCAACATCCCTGGTCCCCATCTAGGCCCCCCTAACTTTCCTGATCCCCCTGATGACATCACCTGGGCACTGTACAGTACAGTACTGTAGATCTTAGTCTCCTGGTGCTTGCGTGGTCCCGCGGTCTAAACGCTATGGCGCCGTCTTCTTCCTCTCAGTGAGATAGCCACGCCTCCTTCTTCTGCTCTCCAATGATGTGTCGTCCGGCTCCCGCGCTAGCTCTCTCTATCCTCCTCTTGCATCATGGCGCCTGTCAGCGCTGATATCGGTATGTGTTCTCTGCTTCTGGTCTTTATAGGGGGGTTTCCAACAACAAAATATGCACAAAAAGTGTGGTCGGGGGTCGGATCAGGGGGTGGTCTGCTAAAAGAGAGGCATTGTCCATAGAAATGCATTGGGGGAAAATCGGTCGCAAAAAAAATCGGTCGGGAAGGGGGGGGGGTCTTCTCATAGAAGTGGTCTGCTCGGGAGGTTTCACTGTATTTCATTCTATAACATGCAGGAAAGGCAATAATGTAATAAAGCTTAACCACCTAACTGTTCTGCCCGAGCTGAACTCGGGCAGAAGTGGAGGGGGTAGGGCTGCTTTAGCTGCTGCAATCTCCTGAATGGTAGCAGTTAGAAGCATGGAACTGGTCTTATTTGAAAGCTGGCAGCATTAGTCCAAGCAACAGAGGTCATATCACTATTAGAAATCGAGTCGGGAATAATTGCTGGTAAAACCTGCTTTTACTTTCTCTTTCAGCTGCATTCACCGCTTCCCTATTTATAACAGTGGTATCTTCCCATGTACTAAAAATATTGCCAGCATTGTTTGAAAACTTGGAATGCCAACTTTCAAACAATACAACGCCCATATCTCTAGCTGGTACCAAACCAGAGATATAAGCAGATAAAGCAGCCGCCCCCATCCCCTTCAGTCTGGAGGATGAGAGGGAGCAACTGTAGAGCTGACAGCCCGCAGGAGGAAAGAAAAATAGTAAAAATATAAAAAAAAGTGCAACGTTATCATCAACGTACGGACCTACATAATAAAATTGCTATTTTTAGCACACAGTGAACGCCATATGTAAATTCCATAAAATAATGCAAAAATTGCAGTTTTTTTCTTCTCCCTAAAAATAAAATAATTAGTTATTTAATACATCCCAAAATGGTTCCTAAAAAAACTTAAAAAGTTAAAACTGCTAGAACACAAAGGGGGGAAATATTATTGGCCCTTAAGGCTAAAATTGTCACTAAGGGGTTAAAAATGCAACATTGTCCCCTGAGTTGTGCACCAAAAAGATTTGCTGCAGACACCTATTAAAAATCTACAATAAAAAAGTGATATTTTTGGGAGGGTTTTATCAATTTTAACGTGACTGTTAAGAGGTTAAAGGGGTATTCCAGTCATTCTAAATTATGCTTTATCAACAGAATAGGGAATAACTATCAGATCAGTGGATGTCCTACAGCTAAGAACTCAACGGTCATAAGATGACACCCCGTACCCTGCAGGGCCCCATGAAATGAAAGTAGTTACCGGTATAGCATGTGCCCTGCCAGTTTATTTATCTCTGTGGGATTGCCGGAGGTAGCACATCCTTTGGTGTCGGTGGTAATATGCAGTGCTAGATTCCAGGATTTACTCTTTATTACCATGTGTACATTATTCTCCAAGCGTCTTTTTTGCAGACTGTCCTGATTGATTTTAAGCATTTCCACCTGACTGATTTTTAGCAGGTCACCAAAACGACTGGAACATGCTCTTGAGGTTCCTAGCAACTTTACTGAAAAATGAGTCAGAATAAATTCAATTTACATTTGTTTTGAAGGGTACTGGAAGAAAATATACATTTAAGCTGTTCCCATGAAATCCATCCAGAAATATCAGAAATATGGCCCATTTGCTCTTTTACACCATATTCCCTGTAAACTGAGCTCTTGTTGTAGGTAAAATATTATCTTACTTATTGGAATTCATGATATGCAAGCCTAGTGCAACAGAGAATGCATTAGGAAACCAACCTAGATAGAATACAGCAAAGATATCGTATGTTTAAAAGTTGTATACATCTTTTTTTTTTTTTTTTTTTTTAATTGCTCCCATGGATTCATATCTGCATGTAGAGCAGGTGTACTGCATCTTGCTACAATTTGATAGGTTCACAGAAGGAAAAACCCCATGGCCTTGATTTATCATACCATCACTCCAGAATTCTGGCATCAAAAAAGTCGCAAAATAGGGCTTTTGCCACTTTTTTGCACTCCCATGACCAAAATGTATGCGATTGCGCAAAATTTTGCGACTTTTTGCATGTGTACACCACTCACTCCAGTTTTGTAATATGAGTGGAAAAGTGGGTGTGGTTAGCCATGTTAATGAGTTTCACTCCAGATTTATCATTGCGACTTTTTTAAAAAGTCGCAAAATAGTCGCAATCTCGCACCAGGAGGAGGGTGGAGTAGGAAAAGTGGAGTAGCTTCTCTAGACAGAAGTGTTAGGTTGTAAGGACAAGCCACATTTATCAAACAACCTGTGACATTTGATAAATGAGGCACAAAGTACTCCAACACAGACTGAAGCAAAACTGACTTCAAATATTCTCCTAATGATAAATTCCCCCCCCCATGTGTCTTTACCGTGAACAGTTTGAGGCTACCACTGTTCATTCAGCGCTTTTGCAGAATAAGATCCCCTCCCCCCAATCCGGTGGTAACCTCAAACTGTTGAATCAGTGCACGTCTCACTCAGAGAAGTATTACACATGGAGTAGATTTGATTTGGGTAGAATTGAATTTTGGGTAAAATCTCTAATGTGCGCCTTTTCCAGTGCTGCCATTCAGAGGATTACCATATATTACTTTACTATTTTCATGCCATTTAGATTGTATATTAAATATTGATTTCAGTTGCTATACTCCCCCACTGTACAGGGTTTAATTACCCTTTTTTCCACATCTGCTGTCCACTATCAGTTTCATGGATCACAGTAATCCACTATGCTCTTCTAAGGCTAATAAGATTTACAGGTATAACGTTTCAGATGGCTTGTGACAGAATTTCTTTATCTATCCCATTAGCTGAAAATATATTTTAGGCTACTTTCACACTGGCGGCAGGCCTGATCCGGCAGGTGAAGGGTGCTGCCGGATCAGGCCTGCCGCAGTGACATGTGTGGAGCCGGAACCGCGCTCTGGCCCCACACATGTCACACAGTATATACATACACATAAACATACACACACATATAGACATACAAACACACATACATACTTACATGCACCCCGGCAGGTCTTCGGAGCGTCAGAGGGACAGGACGGCTCACACAGGTCACGATTCCCCACAGCGCCCTCTGCTGGGCGCCTGGTGGAATCGTCATCTGTGCGCGCCGTCCTGTCCCTCTGACGCTCCGAAGACCTGCCGGGGTGCATGTAAGTATGTATGTGTGTTTGTATGTCTATATGTGTGTGTATGTTTATGTGTATGTATGTGTCTATGTGTAGCCGGATCCGTAATGGACTCCATTGAAAGTCAATGGAGGGCGGATCCGGTTACCATTATGGTCACACCAGACGGATCCACCCCCATTGACTTGCATTGGGGGTCATTCCGGATCCGTCTTGGTGTGGATGCCTGGACCGGAGAGCAAACCGCAGCATGCTGTGGTTTGTTCTCCGGTCTGAAGACGGAACGGAATGCTTTCAGGAGCATTCCGTTGTCTTCAGTTCAGTTTTGTCCCCATTGACAATGAATAGGGACAAAACTGAAGCGTTTTATTCCGGTATTGAGCCCCTATGACGGAACTCAATACCGGAATTTTAAAACGCTAGTGTGAAAGTAGCCTTATCCTGTAATGTTTAATTTGATAACTGCTACTCTGGTATTACACTCCTGTTATGTTCATATGCTGCCAGTAAACATTGAAGACCTTTCCTTACAAGAAATCTGTCTCTAATTCATGCATTACAGCTTTAAGAAGCTCATGATTGTATCTATTCAGGGTGGTGTATACCAGCTATGGCATCTCTTGGTTTGAATGACCAAGTGGCATGTTGCAGCCACAGTGGTTGTCGTCCAGTGGCTGGACTTTGTATTGTAGCCACATTTAAAGTGGCCTGTCAAAGTGCAGAGAGTGCAGCAGTTGCAGAGAAAGCTGAGCCTCTAGGTGTTAGGCTAGGGCTACACAATGACATTTGTCGCAGTAATGTCGCATGACGTTTTTTATAATGACAGTCTATTGTGTCGCAATGCGACTGCAACCTGACAGTTGCACAAAAATCCATCCAAGTTGGATTGTTGTGTGACTGTAGTGTCAACTACTGCATGGCGCAGTGCGACACCGCAGACTGTCATTATTAAAAATAAATGTTGCAGTGTAGTTGTACCCTTTTGTCACACAATGTCGTTGTGTAACCGTACCCTTAAAGGCTATGTATGTTTTTTTATTATTACATTGTACTTATTTTAAGTTATAACTCATTTTTTTTCAATTGGTCTTCATTACCAATATGGAATCCTTTTTTCTGTACAGAGCTGAGATGCTCTACTAGCTGCCTGTGGATTTTTTGCCTTTTCCATCATCTGGGGAACAGGCAGACTCCTTATCTCTTGCCTCTGACATTATAAACACTCATTAAAGCTCAGTCCTTATCTTACGGATAAGAATGTGGCTTAAATACGTGTTTATGAGATAAGGGTTATTAGATAACCTGCACAAAGTGAAAGTACCTGTCACACAGTTAGAAAAACAATTAACCCTCTGTGACAGAGTGGCTCAATATTTTTAATAAAAGCCAATTGAAAATATGCTTTTTAGCCAAAAATGTGTCAAATTCAATCATAAACAACAATTGCCTCCAAAGGTGCACATAGCCTTTACCGGCAATGCCCCCATTGCTCCTAGAGGCTAATTTTCATATAGTAAAACATAATTTTTCTCAGCAATGTGGACACATGTGAATATGGGACCAACACAGATGTCTTCAGCTGCCAAGCGCACATGTAAAAGGTCAGCCAGTTTCATAGGTACAAATCTGCTGACACATGCCATTAATAGGGCAGACCTGCAATACGTTTGTGGCTTTTTGCGTTGAAAAATAACAACCATTTTGACATTCTGCAATTCCTTATAATAAGAAATCCTGTAGATTGCCCTGATCTAGCTTTATATGGCCACCACAAATAGTGTAAAGTTGGCCATACATCATAAATAGCTTTTGGCTGACAGCTATTCCTCCCCCTGAGCATATGTGTTCACTACCAAGGGAGCAGGGAAAGCACTGCTTCAAGACACCTCTGGCTATGTCTCTGGAGAAGGGTTCATGCATGATGTGGGAAACAAACACATCTGCTCTCAGGGAACGTTTGGACACCCACTTACACATTAGACAGTTATCTAATGTATTTGTCCACCTTAAATGCTGAGTGGAATATTGCCATGGGATTGTCTGTTTGTGAAATTTATCATCTGAGATTACATTTTACCATTTTTGTTCCCAAATCTTACAGTAAATGGCGCTGGCTTGGCCATGGCAACAATGGACATCATAAAGCTTCATGGGGGAACCCCAGCAAATTTCTTGGATGTTGGTGGAGGTGCTACTGTCCACCAAGTAACAGAGGCTTTCAGACTCATCACCTCTGATAAAAAGGTACCAGTCCCTTTTCCTTCTGAACCTGATCCTGCTAGTAAAGCCTCAATTTGCAGTCCATCGAGTAGCAGTCTAGTGAGTGTAGTTGGGCAGGAAACACATGGTTCCATGGACATGTTCTGCTTGTGAAACTTCAAGTATTGATTCAGTCTTGTTCCTAGAATGATGATTTTAACAACCAGATCATACAAGACGCTACATTTCAGGTTAAATAGGGCTAGAAGCAGTTTACAGAATACAGTCATGGCCAAAAGTTTTGAGAATGATACAAATATTAATTTTTACAAAGTCTACTGCTTCAGTTTTTATAATGGCAATTTGCATATACTCCAGAATGTTATAAAGAGTGATCAGCTTAACAGCAATTACTTGCAAAGTCAATATTTGCCTAGAAAATGAACTTTATCCCCCAAAACACATTTCAACATCATTGCAGCCCTGCCTTAAAAGGACCAGCTAACATCGTTTCAGTGATTGCTCCATTAACACAGGTGTGGGTGTTGATGAGGACAGGGCTGGAGATCAATCTGTCATGATTAAAGGGGTATTCTCATCTTAGACAATGGGGGCATATCGCTAGGATATGCCCCCATTGTCTTATAGGTGCGGGTCCCACCGCTGGGACCCGCACCTATAGCCAGAACGGAGCGGGGAGCGCTGCGCCTGGAGGACCCCAGGTTTCCGGGGGTCCGGCCACCACCAGGCGCAGCTCCCCGCGCCGCTCATAGGAATGAATGGGAGCCGGGCCGTGCATGCGCGGTCGGCTCCCATTCATTTCTATGGAGCCGACGAAAGTAGCCGAGCCAGCTGGCTCGGCTATTTTCGGCGGCCCCATAGAAATGAATGGAGGGCGGCTGCGCATGCGCAGTGCGCCCTCATTCACTTCGGGGGCTCCGTTCTCGATATAGGTGCGGGTCCCAGCGGTGGGACCCGCACCTATAAGACAATGGGGGCATATCCTAGTGATATGCCCCCATTGTCTAAAATGAGAATAACCCTTTAAGTAAGAATGACACCACTGAACACTTTAAAAGGAGGCTGGTGCTTGGCATCATTGTTTCTCTTCTGTTAACCATGGTTATCTCTAAAGAAACACGTGCAGTCATCATTGCACTGCACAAAAATGTCCTAACAGGGAAGAGTATCACAGCTAGAAAGATTGCATCTCAGTCAACAATCTATCGCATCATCAAGAACTTCAAGGAGAGAGGCTCCATTGTTGCCAAAAAGGCTCCATGGCGCCCAAGAAAGACCAGCAAGCGCCAGGACTGTCTCTTAAAAGTGTTTCAGCTGCGGGATCGGGCTACCAGCAGTGCAGAGCTTGCTCAGGAATGGCAGCAGGCAGGTGTGAGTGCATCTGCACACACTGAGGTGGAGACTCTTGGAGCAAGGCCTGGTCTCAAGGAGGGCAGCAAAGAAGCCCCTTCTCTCCAGAAAAAACATCAGGGACAGACTGATATTCTGCAAAAGGTACAGGGAGTGGACTGCTGAGGACTGGGGTAAAGTCATTTTCTCTGATGAATCCCCTTTTCGATTGTTTGGGACATCTGGAAAACAGCTTATTCGGAGAAGACGAGGTGAGCGCTACCACCAGTCTTGTCTCATGCCAACTGTAAAGCATCCTGAAACCATTCATGTGTGGGGTTGCTTCTCAGCCAAGGGAATCGTCTCTCTCACAGTCTTGCCTAAAAACACAGCCATGAATAAAGAATGGTACCAGAATGTCCTCCGAGAGCAACTTCTCCCAACCGTCCAAGAGCAGTTTGGCGATCAACAATGCCTTTTTCCAGCATGATGGAGCACCTTGCCATAAAGCAAAGGTGATAACTAAATGGCTCAGGGAACAAAACATAGAGATTTTGGGTCCATGGCCTGGAAACTCCCCAGATCTTAATCCCATTGAGAACTTGTGGTCAATCATCAAGAGACGGGTGGACAAACAAAAACCTACAAATTCTGACAAAATGCAAGCATTGATTGTGCAAGAATGGACTGCTATCAGTCAGGAGTTGGTCCAGAAGTTGATTGAGAGCATGCCAGGGAGAATTGCAGAGGTCCTGAAGAAGAAGGGTCAACACTGCAAATATTGACTTGCTGCATTAACTCATTCTAACTGTCAATATAAGCTTTTGTTACTCATAATATGATTGCAATTATATTTCTGGATGTGATAAAAACATCTGACAAACACACATAAAAACCAGAGGGCAGCAGATCATGTGAAAATATAATATTTGTGTCATTCTCAAAACTTTTGGCCATGACTGTACAAAGTAATGGTGCTAGGTGCTCAGCCCAGTGGGATGTGTAGTATTGAGCCTGACACATGTTTGTGTGCTCATGTAACACATCTCTGTTTCACACATATAGATTATTTCCCTTATGAGTTTGGAGAATTTATGTCCTTGGAAATGTCTGAACCACAATATTACCACATCTGTGACTCTTGGGGCTTGCATACGTTTCCAGCTGGATTTTGTAATTTGCACTCCTCTGCTCCCGTTTCATTATTAAAGTATAACTGAAGTATACATTTTTCCTATTCAGGTCCTGGCTATCCTAGTGAATATTTTTGGTGGTATTATGAGATGTGACGTTATTGCACAAGGCATCATCATGGCTGTAAAGGATCTGGAACTTAGGATACCTATTGTGGTCCGCTTACAAGGTAAAACACTGAATTAAATGTTTTGTACGTTTGTATGCTGTTTTCCCTATATATGGATCTTTTGAGGAATTGGACAGTGTTTCAGTTTCAGGCTGCTTTCAGTCACATGACCTAATGGCTCAGTGTATTAGTCCCATCTGACCTCCCACAATGGACTGTTCTCTTCTATTAGGAAGTGGGAATGTTCATTTTGCAAACTGAACTTCCATGCTACTAATATAACAAGAACCGGTGTGATATCTGGATACTTTGGGGGGGATTTATTCACGCACAGCTCTCCAGAATTCTGGCTTCAAATAGTAGCAAAGTTATGACTTTTGGTTCTCACTTGTGCCTATGTTTTGCAGCTTTTTGCATATTAATTAATTTCACTGCAGATTTATCACTGTGACTTTTAGGGCAGGGCTACACAACAAGTTTGGGTGTGCTACATTTGCGCACCTAAATACTGCTATTAGGGTGGTCAGCCATAGAAATAAATGGGGTGGCAACGAGACTCACCCGTTTGCCGCAACCTCAGAATTGCAAAATATTCAACAATGCTGGATTTTTTTTTGCATCCTGCGACCCCTTTCATTTCTACAGCTGCCCTGCTACATGGGATATTTGGGCACATAAGATATGTGGTGCCCAAAACGCTCTGTAGTTGTGCCCTAAAAGTCGCCAAAACACTCACTAAATTACCTCATTACTATAGTAGTATTTCTAGACGGAAGTGGCAGGCTTAAAGATGCCCTAAATCTAGCAAATTTGGTGCAAAGTACGATCATTCAGACTCAAGCAAAACTGACTTCATATATTCCCCTCATGATAAATTTCCTGCTGCATGTGTCATATTAATGAAGTTTGACTTCTGTGCCAAGTAAAATACCTGAATCTAATGAATTAATAGGCTACATTCATATGAATGTTGGCTCGGCTTATAAAATTACTACTTCCGTTGAGCATCGATATACTGTAGGTCGAGCTGAATATAACTAATAGAGCTTGCAATGAAAATAAGGAAATAGTAACATAAACCACACCGTGTATTTTATACTTCTTGAATTCCTCTTTGTGTCTTGTGTTGTTATTTTTTTTTTCTGTCTCATAGGCACAAGAACCCTTAGTGTTCAGGATACATTTATTTTCTGTGTTATGTGCAAAAGAACACGAGGCCCTTCTAAGATGCTGGGTTTTAATGTTCCACCAATCTTTGCACTTAATCATATGACCTTTATTCTGCAGGCTTGTGTTTGTCTGCACAGTGGACAGACACGCAGTGGAGGAGATGAGCTGATTTAGAAGGAGAGAGAAGATTAATCACAGGGGGTCTAAGCTGGGGGATGGAGTAGAAGCATCCACGCAGAATGGCAAAACATCCCCCATAAGATTTATGAACCTATAAAGACTATGGGGTGATCTTGTGATATGCTAATAATAAAAGCAATGGCAAATACCCAACAGCCTATTATGACGTGTCTATTCAGATGGTGTATGTTCTCTTCTGTTTCATCACAGATGTGGCATCTTCAGAGGTTACAGACTTTGCATTAGTGGTCACTGATGGCAGGAATTGGAGAGGGAGTGGCACCTTCAGGTGTGAATGCGCTCTTAGCTTATCTTGAGTAGCATTCTTGTGCACTTTTGCTCTTCCTATCAAATTGAGCGTCTTGATTGCGTGGTACATATAGGTTTGTTTGCTCCTCCTCTCATTGGTTGCTGTATGCACATAGAGGTCACTAGGAGCAACACACCTATATGTGCAGTGTCCATGCTCCTAGATATAGATACCCAACGGCATGGTTAGGTTTAGCGTAGGACCTGCCTGACCTGAGACCACCGTGACGCTGGGTAGGTGGGCACAGATGTGTTTTGATCAAAATATATCGGCTAAGAGTCTCAGATTTTATCATATCAGAATGAGGTCATAGTTTATACCGTATATATTATTTGCATCTATTTTTGTGCACTATTATCCCTTTCTGTGATTTATTTTGATATGCTTGGGTTTGTTTATAGTTGGTTGCAATTTTTTTTACATTTTAATGACGGCCCGTCACCATTAAGTACATGTGTTTTATTGAAAAAATCATCAGTCCCCCAAAAGTCAACATTTTTTTTTTCTGAACATGTGTCGCAAACGAAAATGTGAAAAAAAAAAGAAAGCAAATGACCAAACTTGCTTTTCACAACCCCTCACTGCAGGATACAGAGGCAGATCCCGCAGTTTATTGGGGGGGGTCAGGTGGGGACAAACCTCGCTAACGTCACCTGCGATGCTATGGAAGCTCGTCCCAGTCACCGCCTGCCATTGGCTGCTCCTTCCCCGCGGAGAGAAGCAGCAGTGGCCGTGCAGGAACCAGGAAAGTAGAATCAGTGTGAGGGGCCAGGGCATGTGGGGGGAGAGGGTATTTCCAGGCTCTGATAACCTATTGAAGGCTCTGATTAAAGACCTTTCTTTGTAAAATTTCTGAACCAATAAAAAAGTCTACTATTTAGAGAGATCTTTTTTTTAATTCCCCTAACTAAACTAGTCTCTCATTTCTGTCCCAAGGTACTAGAGTTGATGATGCTAAAGCACTGATAACCGCCAGCGGTCTGAAAATTCTTGCATGTGATGATCTGGATGAAGCTGCGAAAATGGTAAATGTTCAGACGGTTTTCCAATTGACAGCTCCCTGGAAATGATCTTTATTTGTCCTGTTAACCTGGCTTATCTTTCTAGACATGTGCTAGATCATATCTTTTTTTCCCACTATAGAACTAATCTATATCGCCGTTGCACACTTCATAGACCCATTCACTTGACATTATTTTGCTGTCTACAGACACAGTCAAAAAGAAACAAGAAAAAAAAAGTTGTTCATGGACAAAATTGACAATGCTTACGGTACATTAAAATAGGCACGATCTCCCATGGATGGATGAAAGTTTATTCTTCCTTTTAATAATAAGTTCTACTCAGTCATATTACTCCTTAAAGGGAGTCTGTCACCTCCTAGGCCCCTATAAAGTACATAAAGATGCCCATAGCACATGTTGTAACAACAGTAATGTTACCTTTGGCGCATTCCTCGGTGTTTGTGTATGGCATGGCTGATAGTAATGTTACCTTTGGCTCTTTCCTCGGTGTTTTAGAAGTCCCAAAAACGGAGTTTGAAATATATGCAAATGAATCGCCACAAGTGCCTGGAGGCGGTGTTTAGTGCCTTGGAGCCCGGGCTCCAGTCCTTTTTTACATAAAATCTCCGCCCCCGCTACTGCCTCCACCCGCCCTGCACCTCATTCGGGTCCTCCTTCTTAGCAGGCAAGATCCCGCGTCTCTCGCCGGGACGGGGCATGCACACTGCGATGCCCATTTTGGGCACGGCATTGCCGAACTCAGTGCGCATGCGCTGGTCCAATGGCGCGAAATCCGAACCAAAATGGGCATCGCAGTGTGCATGCCCCGTCCCGGCGAGAGACGCGGGATCTTGCCTGCTAAGAAGGAGGACCCGAATGAGGTGCAGGGCGGGCGGAGGCAGTAGCGGGGGCAGAGATTTTATGTAAAAAAGGACTGGAGCCCGGGCTCCAAGGCACTAAACGCCGCCTCTGGGCACTTGCGGCGATTCATTTGCATATATTTCAAACTCCGTTTTTGTGACTTCTAAAACACCAAGTTATGCGCCAAAGGTAACATTACTGTTGTTACAACATTTGCTATGGGCATGTTTATGTACTTTATAGGGGCCTAGGAGGTGACAGACTCCCTTTAATATTCACTTATTGGTGATCACTTGAAGGAAAAGGTTAAATATAAGCATCCGTATAATGCTGTGGGAGAAATGCAATTTCAGCAGGCTTCACGAAAGACATTCAGTATATTTTGTTGCTTTCCAGTGTAATTACTTCAGCGGCAGTGTTATTCCAGAACGTTTAAATGCATCATTTTCATTGCATACATGCTGTTTAGAGGCTTGTAGACAAACACATTACTTTCTATTGAGCTTTTTTCCCCACACATCTTACAAATACTTCAGAACTATCAGCCATGCCATAGAAAGTCTAGCTGAATAAAATATATATTTTTTAAAGAGCATCTGTTGGCAAGATCAACCCTATTCAACCAGGCATCTTGCGTGGTAGGGTTGATCATGCTGAGAAAAAGGATACCCTTCTTTGCTATCTAGTGTGAATAGCTGCAGAAATGTATATATGCAAATTACCCATTTTGTCCACCAAGGGACTGGACATAGTGCTTGGAGCACAGCTAACACTACTACCCTGTGCTATGTACTCCCACCTCCTCCTTGATAGAGCTAGACCTCTCATCTAGCCCTGTGTTTCTGCATCGAGTCGGCCCAGTGACTCTGCTTGCACAGTGGATTTGATGAGCTCGGAAAGCATCAGACAAAAACACAGGGCTAGATAAGAGTTCTAGTCCTGTCAATCAAAGGATATGGGGGAATACATTGAGCACAGGGGCATAGCTCTAGCAGTGCTACAGCTATTCACTTGGTCCACGAAATGGGTCATTTGCATAAATATAAAAAGTATTATATCGCTGCTTCTATTTACCTTAAAGAGAAAAGAAGTATATCATTTTATTCACAATTATGAACTCTAGAAGTACCTTCATAAGCTAAAACATAACTTTAATGTTTAGAGGATATCGCAGGTAATAATTTGATAACATAAATAAGTGCAGAAAACCCAAATAACCAGTACCCATAATAAAAGAATGGGCTTACCAGGAACCACAGTTAAAATTGTTTGTATGAGGCAACAAAGGAGTGCGGTTGAGAGAGTGGGTCTGGGCAGAGCTGGGTAACTTGCCCTAGTCACCTGACATGGTCCTCTTGTGCCTGTGCTGCTGCCCCATTTCTCGCTGCTTCAGATCCACACAGGAACTGAAAGGGTCTTGGTCCAGTTAACAAGCTGGGGATGTGACATGGTGGGACCACAGACAGGTGAAGATTAGGGTTGTCGGTCCAAAGCCTTTAACAGTTATAGTGCATGATAAAAATCTTTGCTGCTTGCTGCCACCACTAGGGGCAGCTTGGTGATGACTGTTTTGTCATTCAGTTTTGAGGGAAATGTATAACAGTCTTTAACATATCTGGTATATAGCCTTTAAAGGGACTGTCTCCAGCAACTGAGAGTAATAAGAAATCATTGTGCCATCTGCAGAACACGTCATCATATTAGATAGCCTGTTGGCTATCTAATATGGACTCTTTTCATATATGTATGTGGTTTTTGTACTGCATGGAAATATAGAGAAAAATAAAGCCAGCCTGTCCGCTAAAATCACAGATTATCTGAAGGCAGGGTTGTAAATGAAGAGGGAGAGAAAAGAAGAGGGGAACCAATGTTACCAAGCACATTGGGCGGTTTAACCCATCTCATTGTGAGGCTTCTGTTCTGAGACTAACGTGGCCGCACATGTCTGACACTATGATAGAAATGCCTATTCTTGTCCGCATCTTTTGGGGCCCCATTTAAATGAATGGGTCCACACCCGTTCATACGGTCATGTGAATAAGCCCTTACTAATGCTTTTGCACTACTCTTTTTGTCTCACTGTGGAGGTTGGGAGAGTGGTCTCATGACTACACCCTCTGTGGAGACTGGATTTCTCTGACATGACGACCAGGCCTCCCATGATGCCCTTCTTCAGAATCCCCACCTGAATGGTCGTGATGTCAGACTCGTGATCTTGGAATGGGCTGGTCATTGGTCTCAGACCCCGGGGTAGGCAGAGTCCCCTGCTTGTCATTTGGAGGCTGTTTGGGAAGAAATGGCATAGGAATGATGGAGGGTGTAGTTGTCGTTTTCAGCTCTGGTGTACTGGGCATTTTTTGCCCGATCTTGCAGCACACAGCATTATGGGAAGTGTTGTGGCTGCAGCTCATCCATGCTCACAGCTAGAAGTTCAGGTTGTAAATAATGGAGCACAGCGGGAGAATGGAGACTGAAGTCTCTAGGTATGCTATTATGCTGGTGTAGGAGACTAGGTAAGATTTACACAGTTAAATAACATTTTTAGGCTCCTGCACAATACCTTTTATTCACATGTTAGAACATACACCCTCTCTGCTGGCATGTAGAACATATTTATTTAGCTCCTAGCAAATCATGTTTTTCCAATGTTTTCTGCTAAATACAATGTACGTTTACTGTTGCTAGAAATTAAGAGACATTTCTTTGTGAATTTCTGTATGTCTGGGGCTGTATTGATCAAGAAAAGTGGGCCGTAATGCAAGGGCCAAGCTCTTCTTCCGGTGCTTAACTTTTTTATGGCCTCCCTGCTGTGCAAAACATGACCAGGAGAGTGGAAATAAATGTACAGATCAAAAGGGCCACCTTTTATCAAAGGACAGTTGAAGTCTTGAGGTTATTTTTACTTGATGTCACAAGCCTCACAGCCATGTCAAGGTCAATAGATGTTTCTATTCTGATGTTGTATGTGGTTGAAGAATTGAGTTTGAGTATAGGGCGGATATGGTGTATTTCTAAGTGGCTGTAGTAGAAAGATTAATTTTGTGTTGCCTTCTTTCTTAAGTATTGGCTTTTTTGCTAAACACACGTTTGAAATGCATTTCTTTTAACCCCTTAATACCACACATTTTGGATGTTAAAGACCAAGCTTTTACTGATGTATTTGATTTATTATGTAATTATGTTGTTGTCGCATTTCAAGAGCCATAACCTTTTTACTTTTTTCTCACAGTATACTGTAGCTGTGTGAGGGCTTGTTTTTTGTGGGAGGAGTTGCATTTTTAAGCATTACTATACTCACTGATTCGCTTTAATTTTATTTTTTTTGGCTGGATGAGGGGCAGTATAATAAAAAATAGTTTCAACATTTTTTTGTTTGCCCTTTACCATGTGGTTAAAAAAATAACAAGCTAACATTATTCTGAGGACGAAGACTGTGATATCAAATAAGTTTTTAGTATTTTTTGTATAGTAAGCTTTTTTTTTTTTGTAAAAAGTCATTTTTATTTTGTTGTTTATTTGTATTTGGAGAACCATAATGTTTTATTTATATGGTGATGTAGCCATGTGTAGGTTTGTTTTTTGCACGACAGGTTGTAGCTTTTGGCAACTTTTATACAAGCGAGTTGACTGCAAGAAACACGATCCGTGTTGGAGCAGGATTCCCTGGCCTGAATCTTCCCCTGTGAAAGGACCTTACAGCCTTGTAATGATTTATAATGCAGGGTGTGTCAAGGCATCATGTCAGTGCATTACGTTACAGATGATATCAGGAAGGGAAACTCAGCATTGTCAGTCATTATAATGCTATGAGGTCCTGTTGCACACTTTCTCTCCAACTCGTTCGTCTTAAACTGGCCTTATTGGAAGCATTTTGGGATGGATAATATATAGAGAGAAATATATAGAGATGTAGCTATAGATATTGAAATGTATATATTTGCACTAATTTATGAAATGGCGCACATTAATAAATTTTGCGCCAGTGCAATGGGGTTTACGTATGCCTGGGACTTGCCTGGAGTGCAATTGCAACAATTTTGTGACTTTTGAGAATGTCACAGAAGATAAATTTGACATCAAAGTGATCTAATCTACAAATTTGGCCTGACATAGGGTGGTGCAGGAGGCCTAAATTTGCGAAATTTTGCAGAAAATATCACATGCAACATTTTTCCATCGAAAGATTGGCATGATAGATTTGATAAATGTCTTTTATTGTATTTCATAGATTAGGGAATCTATTAGGCCATGCTTACATAATCTAATAAACAAATGCTTACGCTAGTCTTTGGAGTCTTTGTTAGGATACCGGCTGCAGTAAAGCATTGATCCTGCGATCGTGGTGGGGTGGGGGTGCTTGAGTGTAGACAGATGTCAGAATGACAGCCAAGGATGAGGAAACCTGAACTTGTGATTCATTGTCAAGATCATGCACAATGCATTATATTATATTTGTGGGTCTCTTAAGTCTTAGAAGGTGTTTTAGGAGTTGTATGCTTTATGACTTGTATATGTTCTGTTATCCTCTCTAGGTTGTAAAGCTGTCAGAAATCGTAACACTGGCGAAACAAGCTCAAGTGGACGTGAAGTTCCAGTTACCAATCTAATGTTGCACCAGCCTTTTGTTGGCTTGGAAATTTTGTGTTTTTCTCCTTCTCTTGTCTAGGTTTTAATTATATGTTTAAAATTACTTCAAAAAATGGTTGGTGTTTAACTGAGCTGCTGCTTTGGAAATGGACATCACTTCCTATATATAGACAGTATTTCTCCATTCTGAATTTCTCATCACAGCCTGTCTGAAAAGAATCACTAAAACTATAGCTGACATACAAAAGTTGTTTCTCCATGGACAAGTGTCCGGTAGTGTTACAGCCAGCGATCTACTGTATATGGAATGTATAATGAATGCCTTATAGGATTATTGTGTAAGGACCGGACTGCTCTTCCACTGAAACCCTTCTTTCTCTACCTTGCTTATATTAACACTTAATACAGCAACTTGGATTTTAGCTACAGTTTTTCTTGAAGCCATTCCTATGCAAAGTGAAAAATACACATAAATAGCCAACATTATACCATCTGATAATGCATGACTTTTACCATCAGTACATTATACTTTGCTTGGCCGAACAGACAGTTATATCACCATAGATAAATACAATTACCACCTACAGTCCCCTGAATGTTTGCTTTTTCTGGTAGGTACACAATGCAGAAACAGTTTATTCCACTAAAGCTATGTAGATTTGTACTGTATGGTATACACACTCTATTAGGGGTATCTTAGGACCTTCAGCACCTTACTCTTGTTGATGTTGCTGTACTACTTTGCTTTGTAGATTACAGTTCTGAGCCCATGAAACAATGTATGTATTATTGATGTAGTTTCATTTGGCCACCACATGGGAGTGGTTTTAAAATTGGGCCCTTTGTAAGTCATGTTTTGAGCCTCCGTTTGAGACAAAAGCTGGGAAAAGCTCCTGACGTATACTTCCAGCAGAAGGCTGTGATATATCCCGCTGTATAGGCATCCAGTGGGATACATCACCCATAGGCACTGATTTGTTTTTTCTGTATGACTTTTATATGGAGCAGCAACGTCTGCTGTGCTACACCATACAGCAGAACAAAAAGTATACTGGCCCAACAATGGTCAAAAGGTAATTTTTTTTTCATTTTTTATTAACCGCCATTGCGTGATTGGAGACCTATGGTTACTCTTATTTGTTGGGCCACGTCTTTCCACAATATACGCTCAGCATAGGGCTATAACGTGATTTGAGCAGAGCTTTAATGCTGAGACAGACACGTAGCTCATGGCCTGACATAAGGCACAAACTGCAGGAAGTATGTGCTTTTTATATTGGTTGCATATGATCATGGCCTCTTTTCTTAACTTAGATATATGTTCATATATATTTGACTTATAATAAGATCTGGTAGCTTTCCTTTGGGGTTCGAAATATTTGAAGGTAATAGCACTGCAGACTGTTCTTCTTGCCATACAAACACTAGAACCCCTGACAGAGCAAAATGATAGTATCAGTGTGAACAGATACAGTCATAGTTAATTTACATAATTTGACTTTAAATCCAGTCCAATACAGAACCTGGAATGGCAGCATTGTCCATTGGTAAGGTAGCAGAGTACATGAGACAGACATCTGACTATGTTGAGGGTCCCTGTAGAGTTTACCCTGTGTATTTTAGCACTGCAATGACAGCTAAATTAGTCCAAATTCCTGCTGTTTTTGTAAAAATTAGTGATAATGATCCTTACATGTTTATCCCCCGGACCTACACTCTGTATACAAGTAGAGCAGGCCAAACCACTGAACATTAGGATGCATAGTGCAGCGTGTGTTTTATATGCTCTTTACTGCTGTTTTCTCCAGTCACCTTGTGTATATACCACACATGTATAAAAAGATATTGAAATCAATCTCGAAGCCTATTTAACATGGGTGAAAGGTGTTACATTTTGACAGAATTGAATATCAGCCAATAAAACTGTAAACTGAAAAGCTTGTGTCTTGTTGACTAAAATGGCGTGTATGTGATTGCTGCTATCAACAGATCTTCTAATAAATTTATAGGGGTTTATCCCATGCTTCTTGTAAAAAAAAAAATCTAAATCAAACATAAAGCATATGGCATTCTCTGACAAAGCTGAAAGCTGAGAAAAAGAGAAAAGGGGATATCCTACTTAATGCCAGAACACTTAAAGGGGTTATCCTGTGATTGATATAAAAAAAAATGAAAATCGGACATAACATATAGTATATGACAATCTCTTCCTCGCAAACTAGAACCAGCCTTGTACCTCACATGAATCCAGAGCTTTGTCCATTCATGTCTCTGCTAAATTTATTTCAAGTTGGCCTCTCAGGGGTTGTGTCCTTGATCAGAGTGTGTGTATCCTGTAACTGTTACAGCCTTTTACAGAAGATAGGGCTGGTGGCAGCTGAAGGATGGAACTGAGCATGTGCGACCAACTCAGTGAGGTAGACAGTGAAATAAGGAAAAGAACAAACAGCAGGTGGCGCTTTACAGATGTATTTTATTGAATAACTCACTGGCTATACAAAATTTTTAATTACATGCAATTACAAAAATAATCAGATATAATTGCAGGTTTGAATGATGCAGAATATTTTTCATGGGACAACACCTTTAAGGAAGCGCTAAGAGTGCCTTGTTACAATGCTGTTTCAAGGCAGAGAGATCCATCAATCCCAGTCAAAAAAATATATGGATTTTGGCTGTCTTGTGTAAATGGGTTATAAAAAAAAAATCAACAGTAACACAAACTGAGATCTCATGGTGTGTAAGATAAAAATCAGCACAACAATTTTGTCTGGATGCAAAAAAATGAGTATCAAACCTTCCTGTAAGCCTTTATAATCCACTCCAGGCTTTTATATAGTGCATGTGTCTGAATTAATACTTTCCCTGCCAGTTTTCTTTGAGTGTAGACCCTGATCTTTCCGTTCCCTGACAGCAAGCAGAGGTTGAAAGCCTTTCCTGACAGTCTTTCCGAGAGCAGGGTTCATTATAATGAATCTTTCTAGGCAATCTTTTTCATTTACAGCTTTTCCTTCTTTCTGTTTTGACAAGGCATTCTTTTTGAAGCCGATATTGCTAAAACAGCATTTTACATTTCAACATTTTATTAAAAGAAATCTAATCTTTCAGTTTGCTGGTAAAATAGGTTATTATACAGAGTTTCAGGACAGTGACCATAACCGAGGTAAGATGGGCTTTTTTTATGGATACTTTTTTAGCCTTCACTTAAACTTTTGCAGCGCCATAAGTAGGTCTTTACACGGGAAATGTCAGATGCCAAGCTTATAAGCTTTGATGTAAGAGTACAGGACTTTTGAGAAAAATATATTCTTTTTTTGCTGCAGACAGAATGGGTGATAAGGGGGAAAACTTCCAAGACCCTTAGATGCTAGATCTAAGGCAAACATGAAAATGTCAGAGTGCAATTCTCTCTTCCTAGAAACTGATAAGTAAAATCTCACAGAAGGCTAAAGACAGGAGGTATTCCTGAGGGATGCAGCACACAGTTCTTTTTTTCATAAAAGACCTTAAATGTTTACCATAAACCCAGTTATGAAATTCTAGTGCAAAAAGCTAGGAAAGAATGGGGACTGTATTTTATAGCCGCTTCTTAACGCACATTTCCACTGCAAATTTCTGCGACACTAATTTCTAAATTAAAATGTTCAGTTTTAGCCTGAATGCTGCCTAAGTTCTTGTCCTTCCCCATCACTTACATTCAGCTAATTAGCTCTATGACATAATACACCGTGTCTGTGCCCCTCTGAGCCGTTTAAGTCTTCTGTCATGCCCCACCCCATTAAGTTCAAATCATTACAGTAATAACTAGAGCCTAGAGATCCTACCACCCCTTATGTTTTATCATCATGCCTATATTAAAGATTCTGTATACAGTATGGCAGTAGCTCCTTCCCATGTAACTCCATATTTTTGTCCCTTTCCAAGCATTGAGGAGAAAAGCCAAATTAAGAAAATATTAAGCGCTCCAGGACTGAAAGCTGCTGGAGATAAGGGTAGATTCACATGTAGTTTTTTGGTGTAGGTTTTAAAGCAGATTTTCCTGCAGGTTTCTCAGACAAAACCAGAAGTGAATTTGAAAGGAATTAGAAATATATAATATATAAGGAAGATGTGTTAGAAAGGAATTGTTTACTTATTCTTATTGGTTCTTTCCTTTTAACCCCTTCAACCCCGGGCCTGTTTTCACCTTCCTGACCGGGCCATTTTTTGCAAATCTGACATGTGTCACTTTATGTGGTGATAACTTTAGAACGCTTTTTCTTATCCAGGCCATTCTGAGATTGTTTTCTTGTGACACATTGTACTTCATGACAGTCATAAATTTGAGTCAATATATTTCACCCTTATTTATGAAAAAATCCCAAATTTACCAAAAATTTGGAAAAATTTCCAAATTTCAATTTCTCTACTTTCAAAATACACAGTAATACCTCAAAAAATAGTTATTATTTTACATTCCCCTTATGTCTACTTTATGTTGGCATCATTTTATAAATGTCATTTTACTTTTTTAGGACGTTAGAGGGCTTAGAAGTTTAGAAGCCATTTTTCAAATTTTCACCAAATTTTCCAAAACCATATTTTTGAGCATCAATTCAGATATAAAGTGATTTTGAGGGGCTTACATAATGAAACCCCCCATAAATGACCCCATTTTAGAAACTACACCCCTCAAGTTATAAAAAACTGCTTTTACAAACTTTGTTAACCCTTCAAGTGTTCCACAAGAATTAAAGGAAAATGGAGGTGAAATTTCGAAATTTCACTTTTTTGGTAGATTATTCATGTTAATAATTTTTTTCTTGCAACACAGCAAGGGTTAACAGCAAACTAAACCTCAATACTCATTACTCTGATTCTGCAGTTTACAGAAATACCCCATATGTGGTGGTAAACGTCTCTATGGCCTTGTGGCAGTGGTCAGAAGGAAAAGAGCGCCATACGGATTTTGTAGGCAGATTTTGCTAGAATAGTTTTTAGGCACCATTTTGTAATTGAGAGACCCTGACGTACCCCTACAGTGGAAACCCTCAAAAAGTGACCCCATTTTGGAAACTACACCCTTCAAAGAATATATTAAGGGGGGTTCTGGCCACTTTGACCCCCTAAGAGTTTTACGGAATTTGGAAACACTTGGCTGTGAAAATGAAAAGTTTCATTTCTTCCAATAAAATGTTGCTTTAGCCCCAAATTTTTCATTTTCACAAGGGGTAACAGGAGAAAAGCACCCCATAATTTGTTACCCATTTTCTCCTGAATACGGCAACATCCCATATGTGGTGGTAAACTGCTGTGGGGGCACATGGCAGGACTCAGAACAGAAGGAGCGCCATATGGATTTTGCAGAACAGATTTTGATGGATTGGTTTGCGGGTGACGTTGATTTTTTATTTTTTTAGTTATTGTCTTATGTGGGGGCTCATTTTTTGCGGGACGAGATGACGGTTTGATTGGTACCATTTTGGGGTACATAAGACTTTTTGATCGCTTTGTATTACGGTTTTTGTGAGTCAAGGTGAAAAAAAATAGCAGTTTTGGCATGGTTTTTAAAAAATTTTTTTACAACATTCACCTGGGGGGCCATCTCATGTAATATTTTTATAGAGCAGGTTGTTACGGACGCGGCGATACCCAATATGTCTAACTTTTTTATTTTTGGATAGTTTTACACATTAGATTTATTTTTAGAACAGAATAAAATCTTTATTTTGTATTTGCCATTTTCAAAGAGCCATATTTTTTTCAGTTTTCAGGCGATTGTCTCAGGTAGGGTATTGTTTTTGCAGGACAAGATGACGGTTTGATTGGTACCATTTTGGGGTAAATACGCCTTTTTGATCGCCTGCTATTACACTTTTTGTGAGGCAAAAGGGGAAAAAAAAGTCTGTTTTGGCTTAGTTTTTAAAAAAATTTTTTTACAGCATTCGCCTAGGGGGCCATCTCATGCAATATTTTTATAGAGCAGGTTGTTACGGACGTGGCGATACCCAATATGTCTAACTTTTTTATTTTTGGATAGTTTTACACATTAGATTTATTTTTTGAACAAAATAAAATACTTTTTGTGTTGCCATTTTCTGAGAGCCATATTTTTTTTATTTTTCAGGCGATTGTCTTAGGTAGGGTCTCATTTTTTGCGGGACAAGATGACGGTTTGATTGGTACCATTTTGGGGTACATACGCTTTTTTGATCACCTGCTCTTACACTTTTTGTAAGGGAAGGTGACCAAAAAATGTCTGTTTTGGCACAGTTTTTTTTTTTTTTTTTTTTAACTGCGTGCACCTGACGGGGTGGATCATGTGCTATTTTTATAGAGCCGGTCGATACGGACGCGGCGATACCTAATATGTCTTCTTTTTTTTTTCACTATTTTTTACAATTTTTTTTAATATTATTTTGTAAAAATGACTTTTTTGGGGGGGACTTGAAACTTTTTTTTTTGTAAAACTTTATTTTTTTCACTTTTTTTAACTTTCTTATTTTACACTTTTTTTCACTTTTGGGGGTCTGATCCCCTTACAATGCATTACAATACTTCTGTATTGTAATGCATTGGCTGGAAGTGTATTACTCAATGTAATACACTTCCAGCACACTGCCTGTGAGATCCAGGGGGCTGGATCTCACAGGCTTCCGTAGATAGCAGCCGGATGCCTAAGGAAGGCATCCGGCTGCTATCTCAGCCATCGGGTCCCCGTCACAGCAGCGCGGGGACCCGATGGCAACCCCTTCCCACCTCCCGCATCGCATGTGCCGCGGTCAGCGCTGACCGTGGCACATGAAGGGTTAATGCACCGGCATCGGTGTTTTCACCGATGCTGGTGCATATATCAGGGGTCCGGCTACTGGGCACAGCCGGACCCCCGCCGCTAATCGGGCGGGCGCAGCTCCTGCACCCTCCCGATCAGCGCGCCGTAGCACTACGGCGCTGGTCGGGAAATCACTTCCCGCAGCGCCGTACATGTACGGCGCTGGTCGGGAAGGGGTTAATTATTGATACCTTTATTTACTCACTAGCTCACTAGTAGAGGAGACTGCTGCTATTAAATTCAGCAATCTCTTCCTAAGTATGGGGAGATGCGATCGCTAATGCCATCTCTCGACCCCATAATGAATCACTATTTGCTGGCAGCAGATTGTGATTACACAGCATGATCTGCCACCAACAAACAATAATTTTTAAACTTGCTAGACAATTCCAGTTTCCTTGTTCATCGGGTATTTGGCTGCAGTATTACACTGCCAAATCATCGCTAACGAGTATTCATACAATCACTTGATAGAGATGATTTTCTACAGGTGTAATATAAGTGCACTCCAGAAGGGATGGTAAGGCATGGTGCACTCCAATGGGAAATAAGTCCAGAGAGTCAGAGTCTGCAGTAAACCAGGGTGCTTCTTTATGGGAGGGATTCAGGTGCAAAACAATACAGATGAGGCGTACGGCTGGCTTCACTAGTCTCCTGGCAGAAGAAGGGTTTGATGGTGAGGAAAGGTCTGAGGTAGCTATCCCTCTCTCTCTTCAGAAGGCTGGTACCCTGGTCCAAGGCTGGTGATCCATCGTCTGTGGCAGAGCATCCCCATCTCAGCATCTTCTTCTGGTCACTCATTAGTCTGTCAGTCTCCTCTACCAAACACTGTTCCCCAACTGTATCACACTAGGGACTCTGACTGCTCTCCTTAAATATAGTTTTAGCTAGCCTAGAACCTTCTAGTGTGAGGGGTAGAGTGGAGAAGCTCAGCACAAACAGATACATTGTAACACTTTCGATCTCTCATAGACTTACATTATAGCTTCAATGATACTCAATGACGACGCAGCAATTTTTCCAGACAAAAGCAAGTTTCCAGACATAACAGAGCTAAAACCAGACATTCAAAAGATCAGGCTGTCTGTGTTTGGTGGTAAACAACATATGGCTTTTTACCTCCAAAACACGGTCTTCTTGAAACTCTATGGGAGCTGTGGAAAATTACCAGCTTCTCATTCAAAGTCTTAACAGTCTCTCAGTGTTCATTAACCCTTTCCATGGAGCCTTGCAAATACAGTGCTAACGAACAGGATACATATCACTACATATAAAATGAAGTAACACAGTAATAAACAGTATGTTAACCCTTTCAAGAGTAACAAAGTAAGAAGTTTTAACTTTGCATAGGTGAAATAGGGAAATGTCCAAACGTCAAAGTACTCCCTGCTCCAGGGCACTACTTAAGCTTTAGTCAGCAGGGTCAGATTTGCCTTCGACTCGGCAGGGAAATTTCGGCCGTCTGAGTTAAAGAGGCTCTGTCACTAGGTTGTAACCTATGTATTTAAATACATAGGTTACAAGGCCTAGTGACAACTTGTAAAATCATATCTTTCATGCAGAGTTTTGCGCAGCGGTCGCGTAGAAATTTAAACTTTAAAAAGTATGCAAATGAGCCATCGGAGCATCGGGGGGCGGCCTCTTTCCTCTGGAGCACCGCTCCTTCACTGCCCCCCCGGGCCCGAGGCACGTCCCCTGTCTGTAATCACACCCCTTTCTGTACTTACCAGTCTTACCAGTCTAGCGCTGTCTATCATATACAGAAAGGGGCGTGATTACAGACAGGGGACGTGCCTTGGGCCCGGGGGGGGCAGTGAAGGAGCGGTGCTCCAGAGGAAAGAGGCCGCCCCCCGGTGTTCCGATGGCTCATTTGCATACTTTTTAAAGTTTAAATTTCTACGCGACCGCTGCGCAGAACTCTGCATGAAAGGTATGATTTTACAAGTTGTCACTAGGCCTTGTAACCTATGTATTTAAATACATAGGTTACAACCTAGTGACAGAGTCTCTTTAATATTTTTTCACTTAGCCCGTGTTAAGCCTATACTATTCTCGAATCTTGAAATTCACGAGAAGGTATATTTCTCCTTCCTGTTGAATCGAGCTCTGGCTGAACAACCTCCAGGAAAATCTGCCTCAAAGCCTCCTCCAAAAATCTGTGTGAACCTACCCTTAGGATGGTAATATCCAAGCAAGGTTTTGAATTCTGCTTAGAATACCTCCCTAAGGGTTTATTCTCACATTATTAGGCCAGACACACACAAGCGAGTTGAATGCGATAAACTTGCAGCGTGTGTCAGTGTGAGGTCCCCTTCTGGCCTTCTACTCCTCTGTGTAGGAGTACTTTCTTTCCGTGCCCGTTCCGTTTTTTGTGGACCGTATGCGAAACCATTCATTTCAATGGGTCGGCAAAAAACCCCATTCTGTGTCCATATCCGTTCCACAAAAGAATAGAACGTCCTATTATTGTCTGCGTTACGGACAAATACTGTTCTATTAGGGGCCAGCTGTTCCATTCTACAAAATACGGAATGCACATGGACGTCATGCATATTTTTTTGCGGATCACAAAATACACACGGTCTTGTGCATGAGTCCTTATATTGATTTGTAATGCTGTGTAATGCTTGGGGTCCAGAAATCTAGTGAATTACACTGGCATAATGCTGTTAGAGTAACACAGTAGATTCCAGGACTCTAAGGCCCCTTTCACACGAGCGTCGCGGATTCGGTCCGGATGCGTTCAGGATGCGTTCAGGAAAACTCGCACCATTCTGCAAGCAAGTTCAGTCAGTTTTGTCTGCGATTGCGTTTAGTTGTTCCGTTTTTTCCGCGCGGGTGCAATGTGTTTTGATGCGTTTTTCACGCGCATGAAAAAAAACTGAATGTTTACAAACAACATCTCTAAGCAACCATCAGTGAAAAACGCATTGCATCCGCACTTGCTTGCGGATGCAATGCGTTTTTAACGCAGCCCCATTCACTTCTATGGGGCCAGGGCTGCGTGAAAAACGCAGAATATAGAACATGCTGCGATTTTCACGCAACGCAGAAGTGATGCGTGAAAAAAAAACGCTCATCTGAAAAGACCTATTGAAATGAATGGGTCAGGATTCAGTGCGGGTGTTCACATCACGCATTGCACCCGCGCGGAAAACTCGCTCGTGTGAAAGGGGCCTAAGGGTTACACAGCATTATAAATCAGTTTAATGCTGTGAGATCCTGTCAGAGCAGCAAAGGCCACAATGGGACCTCTCACCCACATGCTGCGAGTTTATCGCATTCACACACTATTAGTTTTTTTTTTTTACTTGTAAGTAAAGCAGATTTTTTTTTTTTACAAAAAAAGTTACAAAAAGCATGTTTTAAGTGTTATCTAGTGTCTTATAGGGAAGCATGTAGGGGAAAATGCAATACCTAGGGTACGCTGCATTTAAAAAAAAAAAAAAAAAAGGCTCAACCGCAACACAAAAATTCCATGATGGCCTGGTATGTGGTACATTTCTTAATGCATTTCATAATTCGTTTTGACGTTACAGAAATATCTGGACGCATGGAAAATACAAAAAAAAAAAAAAAAAACACTGGTTCAGATTTACTAATCTAATCTAAGTGCACCGAAATGAGGGACAATATGGTCCCGCTAGAATTACAGAAATGATCTGTGCCTAGCCATGAAGGGGTGTGGCCTCATGTAACATTCAGGACCAAAATTCAGCTGTAAAATTCTCAATGTCTCAAACTAAGCCTACCAATAGTCTGTATAAAGTTAGACAGAAGTACCTAGCCATGCACCAAATTTTTGATCCAGCCATGTGCCACTGATAAATCTGGTTGATGTCTATACAGCTTGTCAAAGTTTACATGAGTTATTGGAATAGTAAATCTGCCCCAAGTGTGAAACCACCCTATTGTAAAAAAAACAAAAACATATACCGATATATAATTATAAAGAAAACTTGCCCAAATGGACAGCAGAATATATTTTATTTTTTTTCAGGCTGAATATTATTAACATATACTAATGCCAAACCAGCTGGATTATGTTTTTCTGTACTGCCTAATTGGATTACATTGTAGTAACAGGTGCATGCATAAGTATTTTACCTACAATTTTCAGATTTCACCTACATACTGTGCTTAAATGGTCACATACACATTTCAATATGTTACTTAGAGATAAATTTATCTGTGCTGGAAACATACTGAAGAATAATGCAAAACTATGCAAGAGAAGTCTTCGTTATTTCACACGGTCATGGTGTCAAATGTGATTTAAACTCAATCTTCAGCCAACGTTTTAAAAATGATTTGCTCTATTTTCTGTTTCAGGCATCGGAACTCAGAATTACTGGTTAGTGGTACACTGAAACCTCTTTTTAAGCCAACCACCCAAAATTGCATTTTGGGAGGTGGTCTTCTCAAAGCATATGATGTAGCTGAAAATCTGCTAGGGTACCATGGTTGATAGCAACAAGATTAGTCACAGTAGGGAAAAGGGTTGTATAAAAATGTTGGATATCACTGGACTAGGCTCTAGATCTTAACAAGTCCTCTCAGAACAAAAAAGTGGTTCTCCTTATAAAGCCCCATTCACACAACCATATTTTTGCTCCACATTTTTTACAGAACGGATGTAGACCCATTCATTTCAGTGAGTCCACAAAAAATGCAAACTGCACACTGTGTGCTGTCCGCATCGCCGCAAAAAAGATAGAATGTGTCCTATTCTTGTCTGTTTTGAGGAAAGAAATAGGCATTGTTATAATGGATCTGCAAAAAAAAATTAATGCAACACGGACGTCATCCGTATTTTTGGCAGATCTGCAAAGTACATATGGTCGTGTGAATGCACCCTAAAGCCAATCTACTTACAGACTTGGTAAGCAAATTTGACCCAGTAATTTTAACATATTCTTGTCAAGAATATGGCATTGAATGGTTTTCGAGAATGTTCATATCTGACTAGACTTATGCATGATGGCAATAAGACTGCAGAATCAGACTACACAGATTGTAGTCTGTTACCATGGTAACTAATAAGCGTCCATAGGAGTTTTAGATGTGATAAAAGATTTCTACTCTTTGGAACAATAAATAATTAGTAGTGAAAGTGAATATAACCTTTTCCAGTATAATTATCCAAATACAATGAGTAATATGGAAAATGTATGGATTGTATAACTGATATAGTTATGTTTTTTTAAAAAATAAACTTTGGCATTCTCTGGGAATGATTTTAAATGGTTGGCAGCAACCTGTTCTAGAGTGAGAGGAGGACTGGTTGCCACCACTTGAAGATCTTCCTGGGGAGGTGTGGCGTGGGGTGGGCCCTCACTACACTGATCTACAATTTATGGTAATGACACGACCCTGCCTGCAAAATGCTATCATGGCTGAACAGCCTGACCGGAAAACTCACCAACATGTAGTATATGCAAGTGCCAGGGCGTAGCGTGCCTGCCCCCTTCACTGCCCTGGGCTGCTCTGCAAGTGGAGACAATCTGTCCTGTTCACATTTTATGACCGGTTTCTGGCAGCCATTTTAAATCATTCGCGGAGAACCCTTTTAATATTGATATCTTCATAAACCAACCCTCATGCTTGGTCAGTGAGCACTTTCTTGGTTTTGCTGTGTGTTAATATATAAATATGACATTTTTTACATTCTTTGGTTTTCAAAAATCAGTTTTTTGGTTTTTTTTTTCATTTTCACTATTTATTACCTTCAGTAACTTTAATCAAACTGTTTATTCCATAGCGTTATATCACTTAATATTTTTCATTTTTGAAGTTCTTTACAACTATGTCCGGGGGCCATATGATTAATAGTTTGTGTGCTTTGAAACTTTGTGATTAGCCTTGTCAGCTTATTTTTTCTTGTGCTTAATGATAAATCATAAATCTCCATGAAATTAATTTTTAAAACATAGGCCTCTACGGAAAAGAAAAGTGCTTTGATAAACACCTTTAATATATTATTGCCACAGTAGCATTTATTAAGAAATTGTGATGATACATCTTCCTCAATACACTGGAAAAGAGCCACACGCGGCCTATTACGACCACCCTTGAAATTCTAGGTAATTGGCATGTTTATGTACCAAGCCGCAGCTCCCTGGATGAGAGACGGAAAGCGCTTTGGTTGCTTAGTTACACTACATCAGATAATGGATCTCTGATTTCATTGTGCTGAATAAGAGACCGCTTTTTTATTGCATGTGATTTAGTTTTTACAGCTTTATCAGTGTATAAAATTGGAGACATGATTTTTTTTATTATAAAGCCCGTAATATGGATTAGTGTGTTGATATTTAAATACAGATTTTTAACATCAATATCATCGGAAAAGTAGTCTAAAAGGGGTTATCTCATGGAAAAAATGAAAATCATACATAATCTAGGACATAACAACATCTAGTACCAGCCCTGTACCTCTCATGGATCCTGAGATCTCCCCATTCATCGCTCCAATTGTTCTGCTAGATTTATTTCAAGCTGTCAGTGCTGGTGGCAGTTGGATGGAACTGTGCTTCCATCTCAGTGAGCAAGACATAGAAATTAGAAAAAGAGCAAACAGCAGGTGGCGCTATAAAGAGAGATTTCATTGAATAACTCAATAGCTATAATAAATTTTTAATTACATACAATTACAAAGGTATTTAGATGCAGGTGCTGGCTTGAAAGCTGTAGAACATTTTTTCGTTGAACAATCCCTTTAAGAAGCAGAGGGACAGTTGCCTTTTTTGGACACTTTTACACATGATTTTATATAAGGAAAGTTACTCTCTTAATTTGCCTCTACGTTGTATAAATCTCAATAGAATTGCACTGAAGATTTCCTCACAAGCCTTCCTAAGCAGAAATTGGTATCATTCCTTTATCTCGAAACTGTTATTTGTGCATTCTTCATTATAATTGCCAATGAATATAAACGTGCACCTGGGTTAGCCATTTGTGAGCCACATTTTTAGGCCTGTGACACATGAAGACTTTTTTGTAATTCCGATGATTGATTTTAACTGTTGAGTTACAGCTGCAGTCCAAAGGAATACATTGAGTTGTATGTAATCTTATGAACTGCAGCTGCCCTTGGTAATTAAAATCATCCAGTAACACTACAAAAAATCTCCACATACCCCATGCGGTATAAGGAAATGTATATGAATATATGGTTGTCTAAAAGGAGATATAGAGGGAGTTTTGTCATCTCCCTTCACCACAGTTTTTGCATAAAAAAGTCGCAAAACTCATATTTGTGACTTTTTAAAGTGTTGTTAATTTTTTTGTGTAGGAGCAGTGACACTGACCATTTTTGTAATATACTTTAATTACTGAAATCGTACATTTCTATTAGAAAAATAGCTCTAAAGTGGACCATTTTGAGCCTTAGCAATGCTCCTCTGTCTTCTATTGACTTACCTGTGGAAACACGCGCCACACTGACTGCTGCTTCCCTCACTGCTTCTCTCTCTCTCTCAGGTAAATAACAACCCAGCCATTTCTCTTCACTGCTTTAAAGGGGCAGAGCGCTGTGGATGACACTCTTAAAGGGGTATTCCGGTTACCATAAATATACTTTGTTTTAGACTAATTTTAGACTAAGACCGTTCAGTAGTAATAAAAGATGTTTTCTTCCACTGCTACCCAGTGCGTGTCATCATAAATTACCATGGCATCAACCTGTAATTGAGGGCACCCTCAAAAGAAGGACTTAAAATCCCTGCCCCAGGTCTTAAGTCACGCCCCTGACTCAGTCAGGCCACGCCCCCTCCTACTCTGCAGCCAACGGGGATTGAAAAAATGAAGCTAAAAATCAACTTCTGTCAGCTGCAGGGATGGGTGGGAGGTTGACTTTCTTTCTGCAACGACACACACAAACATAAAATGAAATAGATTAAATATACCTGTGCGAAGCGATGTTTTCTTCCACTGCTACCCATTGTGTGTCCTCATAAATTACCATGGCATCGACTGTAATTCACACCACCCTCAAAAGAAGAACTTAAAACCCCCGCCCCAGGTCTTGCTAAACCACGCCCTGACTCAGGCCACGCCCCTCCCACTCCGCAGCCAACAGGGATTGAAAAAATGAAGGTAAAAATCAACTTTTGTCAGCTGCATTAACTTTCTCTCTGCAACGACACACACAAACATTAAATGAAATAGATGAAATATACCCAGCTGGGTACTTCTGCTAGTATATCTCTTAATATTATAAAAATGAGTTTTTGTCCGTCTGTCTGTTCTCTATGCGCGACCAAACTACTGGACCGATTTTCACCAAATTCAGCACACAGGTACATCAGGTGTCTGGGAAGGTTTTAGACTAGGTCTCAGCTCTCTAGGATGTACTGTTCCCGAGATATTCCCAAAATATGATCTCCATTAGCCAATATTAGTCTGGGAGCATTTCACTTCAAATTCCAACTGCCATTTTCTCCAGATGCACACAGGTTTCCATAACAACCTAGCCAGGTAATTAGCAGCCAGCTATGGAGCTCAGCCATTTCTATTCGCTGCTTTAAAGGGGCAGAGCACTGTGGATGACACTGTTAAAGGGGGTATTCCGGATACCGTAAATATAACTTATGTTTTAGACTAATTTTAGACTAAGACCGTTCAGTAGTAATAAAAGATGTTTTGTTCTACTGCTACCCATTGCATGTCCTCATAAATTACCATGGCATCGAACTGTAATTCAGGCTGCCCCTAAAGAAGGACTTAAAACCCCCGCCCCAGGTCTCACTAAGCCACGCCCCTGACTAGGCCAGGTCACACCCCCTCCCACTACGCAGCCAATGGGGATTGAAAAAATGAAGGTAAAAATCAACTTCTGTCAGCTGCAGGGGTGGGAGGGAGGGTGACTTTCTCTCTGCAATGACACACAGAAGCATTAAATGAAATAGACTAATTTTAGACTACGACCGTTCAGTAGTAATAAAAGATGTTTTTATCCACTGCTACCCATTGCGTGTCCTCATAAATTACCATGGCATCAACCTGTAATTGAGGCCACCTTCAAAAGGACTTAAAAGCCCCGCCCCAGGTCTCGCTAAGCTACACCCTTGACTCAGGCCACGCCCCCTCCCACTCCGCAGCCAATGGGGATTGAAAAAATAAAGGTAAAATTCAACTTCTGTCAGCTGCAGGGGTGGGTGGGAGGTTGACTTTTTATCTGCAACGACAACCAGAAACACTAAACGAAATAGATTAAATATACCCGTGCGAAGCGATGTTTTCTTCCTCTGCTACCCATTGCGTGTCCTCATAAATTACCATGGCATCGACCTGTAATTCTCGCTACCCTCAAAAGAAGGACTTAAAACCCCCACCCTAGGTCTCACTAAGCCACGCTCCCGACTCTGTCAGGCCACTCCCCCTCCCACTCCGCAGCCAACGGGGATTGAAAAAATTAAGGTAAAAATCAACTTCTGTCAGCTGCAGGGGTGGGGGGGTGAATTTCTTTCTGCAACGACACACAGAAACATTAAATGAAATGGACTAATTTTAGACTACGACTGTTCAGTAGTAATAAAAGATGTTTTCTTCCACTGCTACCTATTGTTTGTCCTCATAAACTACCATGGTATTGACCTTTAATTCAGACCACCCTCAAAAGAAGGACTTAAAAGCAACCCCCCCAAGGTCCCACTAAACCACGCCCCCGGTCAGGTCACGCTCCCTCCCGCTCCGCAGCCAATGGGGATTGAAAAAATGAAGGTAAAAATCAACTTCTGTCAGCTGCATTGACTTTCTCTCTGCAACGACACACAGAAACATTAAATGAAATTGATAAAATACACTAATTTTAGACTAAGACCGTTCAGTAGTAATAAAAGATGTTTTCTTTCACTGCTACCCATTGCGTGTCCTCATAAATTACCATGACATCGACCTGTAATTCAGGCCACCCTCAAAAGAAGGACTTAAAACCCCGCCCCAGGTCTCGCTAATTACGCCCCCGACTCGGTCAGGCCACGCCCCCTCCCACTCCGCAGCCAACGGGGATTGAAAAAATAAAGGTAAAAATCTACTTCTGTCAGCTGCATTGACTTTCTCTCTGCAACGACACACATAAACATTAAATGAAATAGATGAAATATACCTAGGCGAAGCCGGATCCTTCTGCTAGTATCTTATATATATATCTATGCGTGACCAAACTACTAGACAGATTTTCACCAAATTCGGCATACAGGTACATCAGGTGTCCGGGAAGGTTTTTGACCAAGTCTCAGCTGTCTAGGACGTACCATTCCTGAGATATTCCCAAAATATGATCTCCATTAGCCAATATTACCTTGGCAGCATTTCACTTCAAATCCCAACTGCCATTTTCTCCAAATACACAATGGTTTCCATAACAACCGAGCCAGGTAATTAGCAGCCAGCTAAGGAGTTCAGATAAATAACAACCCAGCCGTTTCTCTTCACTGCTTTAAAGGAGCAGAGCGCTGTGGATGCTGTGGCTGTGGGAATATCTCAGGAACGGTAATGTCACACTCTGGTGTGGAGGGTATAGCCACACCAAGCGTAAGAGGGAAGGGAAGAGGACCAAACAAGGGAAACGGTCACTTCCTGCAGGAAACCCTGAAACTAGGCCCTGACTGGCTACCAGTATGAACAGGCCTTAGTAGTAGGAGAGTTCATACATAGGAACCTAATAACACCTGACCCTAGAGAACCCTGCCACTAGTGACAGGGGAAGGAGTCAACCCGTTCCTCCTAAAGGACGGACGAACAGGAGACTCCAGAAGGCAAAACCACAACAGGGAAAAGTAGGATAAACACAAAAGGGAAAATGACACTTATCTTAATGCAGATATTGCAGCAACCAGATCTCAGCCGAGATCCACACCACACACAAAAATGTCAGCAGAAAGTATAAACCGCAAGGGATACTGAGAGAGGAAGGGATAAATAGGGGAAAGACAATCACCACACCCGCAACAGCTGAGGGGAAGGGGTGTGGTAAACAGCAACCAAACCAAGAGGAAAACATGTCAAATTATGTCACTTTTGAAAGTCTAGCCGATCGCCTGCAACCTGATTCAGGTACGTCCTAGAGAGCTGAGACCTGGTCTAAAACCTTCTCGGACACCTGATGTACCTGTGTGCCTAATTTGGTGAAAATCGGTCCAGTAGTTTGGTTGCGCATAGAGAACAGACAGACAGAAACTAATTTTTATAATATAAGGAGATAAATGAAGCGTGTCTCCACAGGTACATTAATAGAAAACAGGGAGCGTTGCTAAGGCACAAAATGGGGCACTTTAAAGCTATTTTCAAAATGAGTGATTTCAGTAATTAAAGTATGCTAAAAAACTGGTCAGAATTGCCATTGCCCTATACACAAATGAGCAGTTATGTGCACCAAGTGCTCCACCTGCTTCCTCTGCCAGCCCATCCTTCTCCTTCTTAATTGAAAGGGCCAGGTGAAATGATTATGCAGGGACTTAACCTAGCTCTAGAAGGGATTTCTTCTGGTTTAACCCCTTCTTGACCACCACCATATATGTATGTTGAAAGTTGGGACTTTAACACAGTTACCCGCTCAGTAGAGTGGACGTCATAGCCGCCAGGTTGGCAAAGTCCACGATCAGCGATAACGTGGACTAATCTCTCAGATGCTATGGGACCCAAATGGCTTCCCTCACATCAAGCTCGAGGGAGCCATTCTGTTGCTGTGGCAGCCTCAGGACCTCTGAAGGATCTGAGGCCTGCCATAGAAATGCTCCTTTGGAGTCCTGCCTCTTGCGAATTTTCCATAGACTGCAATTGTAATTCATTGCAGACTGTGGGAGAACCGATCAGATGATTGCATGTTCAAGTCCACTAGGAAGACTTAAAAAAAAAAAAAACAAAGTGGGGAAAAAAGTAAAATGTTTTTTAAAAATATAATAATTCATATCTCTGCCTTTCCCCGTATTAAAATAGACAAAAAATATAAACATCATGGTATTGCTGCATTCCAAAATGCCCAAATTATTAAAATGCAAACGTATTTTTCCCATATGCCGAATGTCGCAATGGCCCATTTGCCATTTTTTCACCTCCCCCAAAAATTTTTTATAAGAAGTGATCAAAAAGTCATACTCACTTCAAAATGGTACTAATAAAAACTGAGAACACCCAACAAAAACTGAGCCCTCGCACAGCTCTGTAGAAATAAAAAAGTCATGGGGGTCAGAATATAGCAATAAAAACATAATAATTTTCCCAACATTTTTATTTTTGTTAAGTATTATAACGTAGGTTACAATACAAAGGTAACAGGTCAGCATAAAGAATTGCATGAAAACAAAACCCATAAAACTGTGTAAGAATTTAGTTTTTTTTTTCCCAATTCCTCCCCATTGGGAGTTGTTGTTTTTTCTAACTTCCAGCTACATTGTATACAATGTTAATTGGTGCCATTAGAAAATAAATTGTCCTGTAAAAAATAAGCCCTCATACAGCTATGTGATCAGAAAAATAAAAAGTTATGGCTCCAGGAAGGCAGGGAATAAAAAATGAAAACGCAAAAACAAAAAAAAATTGCTTGGTCAGGAAAGGATTAACAGTTCATTTCTTATGGACATGTTCCCTTTAAATACAACACCAAAAGGTCATATGCTTTAGGGCTTATGCACATAACTGTATATATTTTGTGGTCCACAAAACATGGATCCGCAAATAAAATGGATTACATCAGTGTAACGTCCATGTTACATTTCCTTTTTTTCTTTCTTTTTTTTTTTGTAACACCAACTTTATTGGTTTTTCACATATTTTATGTTACATCTGACACTTTTTACATCTTACATCTTAGTTTTTACTGTCCGTGTTATCACATCAAAAAATGAACAAATGCAAATGAACATCCCTTCCCCCCACCCTCCCCTCCCTGTTGTCTCAAGCTAGTATTCTCATACACAGCATCCCCTACCCTGGGTCACCTCTCCTGTAGGACTCCTTTAACTTTCCTTCCTAATGCACCCTCAGCACACCCAATCTGCCTGCTATATCATCTCTCAAGTACCATTCTGTGTGCTTAAAAGGTTCCTCAATTAGTTGTATGACCTCACGATCCTGATAAGATACAATAAATATCTTCCATTTTTTGAGAAAAGACTTTGTCTTTGTCCCTTTATGAGTCAAAGAGTGAGTTCTATCATGGTACATATATAAAGCCATTTGGCTAATTATCTCGTGTATAGTAGGAGGTTCCGATCTAATCCAGTGTTGGAGTAGGGTTTGTTTAGCAACCAACAGAGCTGCCACAACTATTAACGGAAAGGGACCAGTCTCAGGACTCGTATAGAACAATAATATATGTGGCGATAGAGGTAAGTCCACCAACCATACCTCTTTAACATATTGCCGCACCGAGTTCCAAAAAGCAACACTCGCTGTACATTGCCATATACAATGATATAAATCTGCTGCTGGTAATGAACATTTGGGACAGGCAATATTCTGTGTGTGTGTGTGTGTGTGTGATTCTCTCCACTACTCACTTATAACCGCTCTATTAAGTCTACCCATACCCTCCACTATCTTCTTTGGTAACTCATTATCGTTTAAAATCTCGCTCCACGTTTTGAAGAGCTTTTGGGGGGCAATTCCAATAGCCGCGGAAGGAGACCCCTATATAGCCACGTGATGGATCGCCTCACCTGTCCCCCTTTTATGTAGTCATCAAATTCATTGTCACGGAGTTCCCCAGACTGGTCCCTTAACCGACTATAACAAAATGCTTTGACCTGAGAAAGAGACAAGAAGTCAGTCAATGGTACCTTAAATTGCTCATGTAGTTCTGATATTGTTAATCACCGGTGCTCCCCCAAGTGCCACAGGTCTCGTAATGTTCTGATTCCTCCTATCTTACATTTCTCAAACATTCTGTTATTTTGACCTTGGGGGAAATGCAGGGTTCCCCCACAGAGCCGTATATTTAGATATCTGGTAAGACAACTTAAACCTACGTCTCACTTCCTTCCAGGCAGCTATAGTATCTTTAAGGACCAGACATTGTTTCACCTCCGTTGGAAGTTTAGAGTAAGGGATATGTAACAATGAGGCCAACTGCCATGGTCTAGCTAACTGGCTCTCCAACTCATAGTTGGAATGATGGGTGGAATGGTTAAACCAATCAGACACATGGCACATCAAACATGCTAAATTGTAACCCCGGCAATGTGGGAAACCCTCTCCTCCCTGAACTTTGGGCAAGGATAATTTTGCCATAGACATTTGTGGCCTCCTTCTCCTCCATATGAATCCCGAAAACATCCTTTGTAGTTTATCCACATCCCTGTGAGTGAGAAGCAAGGGGATCATCTGAAGGGGATACAACAGTCTTGCAAAAGATATCATTTTTATTAGGTAACACCGTCCCAATAAAGACAATGGTAGCCTTTCCCATCCTTTTAGTTCATTCTCAATTTTCCTAAGTTGCTGTAGATAATTGAGATGATATAAGGATTCTGGTGTATTACCAACTGATATCCCCAAATGAGTTATAGATGTCTTTGCCAAGGCGATCGTTGGTCCCACCTCCCTTATTGGCAAATTGGCTTTTAAACATAGCAATTCACTTTTAAATGCATTAATTCGAAAGCCATTCACCATCCCAAACTCCTCTAAGATCCCAAAAACTCTCCCCAGATCTTTGGTTGGATTAGCCAAAAACAATAAAATATCATCCGCGAATACTGCCAATTTCACCTTCTCCCTCCCCACCGCTATCCCGGTAATCTCCCTCTCCTGCTGCAAAAATATAGCCAAAGGCTCCAGTGCCAGATTAAAGACCAATGGGGAAAGAGGGCAACCCTGACGTGTTCCATTTTTTCAGAGGGAAGGGGTCCGAAAGCA
Source organism: Rhinella marina (assembly GCA_900303285.1). Classification (NCBI taxonomy): domain Eukaryota; kingdom Metazoa; phylum Chordata; class Amphibia; order Anura; family Bufonidae; genus Rhinella; species Rhinella marina. Next base: position 626,902 of record ONZH01005568.1, read on the forward strand.
ATCCTCCTGCACTTACCCTCGCAACCGGTCTTTAGTAGAGCCCAGCAATAAATGTGCGGAATTTCCCTGAAAACTGCATGTAATCCAGCACCACTCCCAGCCAGCCCCACCATATGTTGTCAAAAGCTTTTTCTGCATCCAAGGCTAATAGGGCTGGATGAGAGTGGGCCCCAGGGCGAGTCCTCACCTCGTCCAACACCGTCAGGACCTTTCTGATGTTAGTTAATGCTGATCTGCCCTGAACAAAACCCACTTGATGTTTACCCACCAAAGAAGGGAGGATATGGCTCAATCTATTTGCCATAATTTTAGAAGCTATTTTTATATCCACATTTATTAATGAAATCGGACGGTAAGACACATGGTTAGTTAAATCCTTGTCTGGCTTCATCAGCAGAAAAATGTGTGCCAAATTTGCCACATCAGACAATGGCTGACCTTGTAAGAGCTCATTATACCATTTCTCTAAAATGGGAGCTATATGGTCTTTTAACATTTTATAATATTCCCCAGAAAACCCATCCAGGCCTGGTGTTTTGCCGGTTGGTAATGCTCCAATTGCTCCCTGCACTTCAGATAACGATATAGGGGCGTTTAGCAATGTTTCTTGCTCTGGGGATAACCTAGGGAGGGAGAGACGGCCCAGAAAGTCACTCGCCTTTTGCTTATCAAAGTTGTCCCCTGAATACAAGGCCTTAAAATAAGACAAGCAAATGTCATTAATCTCTTTGGGTTTCGTTGTCAATTTACCTCCCCCCCCGCCTAAGTCTTACTATTGGTTTTATCCCTTTGGCTCCTTTGGCCAAACGCGCCATTAAACTGCCCATTTTATTGCCAAACCTAAAATATGTGGAATTCTTGATAGAACCTTTATACCTCTCCTTGTCTGCCAATGCTTGTTCAAAAGCTGCTTTTGTTCAAAAGCTTTCGCAGTAACCCAGGCTATCTTATGCTCCTGAGTCGGATCCCTCGTAAACTTTGTATAGTTATCCCTGAGGGCTGCACTAGCAATCTCATATTGTTTTTGACTAGCCTTTTATACATTAAATGAGAGATAATTTTGCCCCTAAGTACTGCCTTTGAGGTTTCCCAGAATAATGCTGCCCTGTCCCTATGATCAACATTGTCCGATGCAAATTCAAACCACCACTCCCGCAACATATTTTTGAAATCCTCATCCTCATATAGCCATCCCGGAAACCGCCATATATATTCTGCTCCCGTATTCTACACAAATCAGGGTATGGTCGGAAATAACCAGATCTTCAATACCCATAGCCACCACCCTTTTCTCCAACAATGGGCTGACCAGCAGATAGTCAATTCTTGACCATGAGTTTGCAGCATGCGAATAGTGGGTGTACTCTCGTGCATCAGGATGCTCTTTTCTCCAAATGTCGATCAGCTCATTCGTGGACAAAAAGGCATTTAAGACAGTATCTCTCGGTCTTGATGGTACCCCTGATCTCCCACCGCCCCGTCTATCCTCCCCAGATTGGACTACCGTATTAAGGTCATTTCCAAATATTTTAAGTGGGACCGGATCATTTACCAGCAGGGATGTAATTTTGGAGAAAAAAGCCTGGTTAGACCCATTAGGGCCTTATAAATTATATCGACTGATATTACCCATCGGGGTGGCAAGAAGCAACTTCACCATGTGACCCTCCTCATCGTGATCAGCCCCTAGTACTTGAGCTTGCAAACGTTTATGTGACAGGACTATCACCCCTGCCTGCCATTTTCTGCAGAGGTCCCCAACACCTTTCCCACCCACTGTTTTTGCATTCTTATAAAGTCCTCCCTCAGCAGATGTGTCTCCTGGAGCATGGCCACATCCGCTTTTAGACGTTTTAGATGATTCAGAATAAGAGAGCGTTTTTGCGGGGACTTTAACCCCTTAATATTCCAGGAGATCTCCGCATGCTAGCTCAATGAACGATATATTCCCAGGCTTAAGACGACCTTTGAGGATTTCCTTATTAAATAACTGGCATGAGACAACAGGATCCCCCTTATAAACTATCCCCCCCCCCAACCAACAGCAAAGCAAAATTGGAAATACATCTCCCACCTCTCTATTCCCAAGCCCTTTCTCCTCCTCCAAATCAACTTTTTGACTTCACTCCTTTTGATAATACAGAAAATGAGCACGGTCCCCTCCAGCCCAACCTTCAACAAGATAAATAACCTTCAATAATCGGAATCCTCTCCCTGCTTATCTCCCCCACTCTGAGAATATCCTCCTGCTCTACAACATAACACAACCTGGTTATAACTGCAGAGTCATATAACTCTAACTCTTCATAAAAGAACATTATACATCACAAAGTTCCATCAGGGAGGAAAATCCCTTCTTTCACTCTGTTCGGGTCTCTTCTCTTTTGAAGGACGGTTCTCCACCTCTCTGGTATCTCGTATCCAGTCGTGGCTACGTGTTGGTGCTTGTCTGTTTGGAGAGCTGATGGTGAAGTCCCTGGAATCCAATAGTCCTGCTGCCTCCTCAGGAGTGGAATATGTTGCCGATCCGCCATTACCGTCGTATACTCTCAAGATCGCCAGATATTGAAGCACAAATTTGACTTTATTCAAGTGGAACAGATCATAGAAAAGGCTCTTCTCTTTTTGGTAACCTCAGCTGAGTAGTCAGCAAAAACCAGAATCTTGGCGTTGAACAAGACAATGGGTGCCTTGCGTTGCTGATACGCTTTCAAGATGGCTGACTTATCTGTGTAATCCAAGTACCGAACCATTATGGGTCTGACGCCTGGTGCTCCATCTGCGGCGTCAGTGGAAGGGCCTTGAGGTCGGAAGGGTCCTATACGGTGAGCTCTTTCCACCTTACATTTATAATCAAGTCCTAACATGGAGGGCAAAAGATTTTCACAAACGTTGCGCATCTCCCCTGCTGGTACTGATTCAGGGACGTTCAGGATCCGTAAGTTGTTACGGCGAGATCTGTTCTCAAGATCATCAACCTTTGCCTATAAGAGCTGATTCTCCCGCAGCACATCTTGTATCTTAATGCGAGCGTAATCGGCGTCATTTTCAGCAGTTAAGGTTCAGCGCGCCAGCGTTTCAGATATATCCGGTGCCATCTGTCTGGCCACCAACTCCACCAGCTTTTTATAGTCTACCTTGGCTTGTGGTTCTTCCTCCAGGTCAGATATCTCTGATTCCTCCTGTGTCTCCCCTACCGAGGCCTGCGAGGCCACCGGAGAATCCGGCGCCATTTTGTTGCGCTGTGTTGTCTTGGGACGTGCAGATCCCGATGCAGATTTGTTTGATTTTTTCGTCATGTATCGCTCCATTTAGTCACCGGAGCACACACACACTCCTCTCCGCCTTATCTTGGGGAAAATCTCCGCGATAATCACTTTGTTTTCTGAGGATTGCTCTGGATCAGGCTGGAGCGTCCCGCGCCTCACTGCCTACATCACCGGGGCCGGAACCGGAAGTCTTTCTTTTTTTTTGCGGATCCATTGTAACAGTGCCTATCCTTGTCTGCAAAACAGACTAGAATAGAACATGTGGAATTTAAATGGACAAAAATACGTTTGTGTGCATCGTAGATTCACATGCAGTTTTTTGAGGTAGGTTTTGAGGCAGATTTTTCTGCAAGTGTTTCTGCCAGAGCCAGAAGTGGATTAGAAAGGATTCGAAAATGTAAAGAGAACTTTTTTAACTTTTTTTTTTCTCCCCTGCAGGATCCTCTTCTGGTTTTGGCTGAAAAACCTGCAGGCAAATATGCCTCAAATCCTTCTCTAAAAAACTCTGCGAACCTACCCTTAGGGCTCTTTTACACAAGCGGATTCAATCCAAGAAATCCGCAGCGTCTAGGAGAGCCAAGCCCCGATCTGGACAGAGGAGGCACGGAGCAGTAACATGATTGATAATGCTCCATGCCTCTCTGTGATCTTTTTACTACAAAATCACAGTGAGATAAAGTTGTCACTGTGATTTTGTAGTAAAAAGATCACAGAGAGGCACGGAGCATTATTAATCATGTTAATGCTCCATGCCTCTTCTGTCCAGAACGGGTCTTGGCTCTCCTACACGCTGCGGATTTCTCGGACTGAATCCGCTTGTGTAAAAGAGCCTCTTCACTGCTGACACTTTCCATTAAACACTGAGGGCTGTGCTGAGGTTTCTTGCAGTGGGAATTTAAAACTTTCGGATGGACTTTGGAAGCACTTGAACACTTGGCTTTTGATAATGAGGTGTTACTAACAAAGTCAGCTTTAACAAGGCAGACATTTGGCAAAGGGCGCTTTCAGACGAGCATGTTGAAATCCGTCAGTATTCTGGCTCAGGATCCTGATGATATACCATCAGTATTGTCATCAGGATTGCTTCAGGATTTCATCAGGATTTGCATGCGTATTTCTTCCTTCCTTCATTATTTATGCACTGAACAGACTGTCATGTGTGTATTTGGAAACAAATCCGCACAAAACTCGGACATGCTGCGGATTTCAAATACTGACGGAAATTATACGCTCATGTGAATAGCTCCATTCATTAACATTAGCAGCGGATTCCGGTACATTAAATCCGGACTATATACGCATTGCAAATACGCTCATCTGAAAGCGGTCAAACTGAGTTATCAGAAAAGTGGTATAGTATGTCAGAACCACCAGACCTTCAGTAGTGCTAATGTTGGTCGATGGAAATGCCTGCTTGTGTTCTTGATTTTAATCATACAGTAGGTGAGACTAACATGCTCAAGCCCATAAATCAAAGGAGATTTATACACAGATTTATCCAGGTAGTGTATCTGTCTATATTAGTATTCTTATGTTTCATTATTCATTATTTTTAGCTTTCTTAATGCACAGTATATCAAGTCATATTTTATTTTCAAAAAGACACTTAAAAATTGTAATTATACCAAGTCTAGTTTCACATCTGTGGCACAGCTCTCCAGCAGGCTTTTCTGGCAGAGAACAGCCTGTCTGAGTTCTCCGGATCTGGCATTGCCGGATAGTGTCGCCTGCCGCCGGATCTCAATATAGTCAGCATGCCAGGATTTTGCCGAACAAAAAAAGCTGCAGTCAACAGTTTTTGTTTGGATGATTTTCAGTATTCTCTGCGAGAACAGCCTGCTGGAGAACTGTGCCGCTTATGTAAAAGTAGCCTTAGGGTACTTTCACATTTGCGGCAGGGGATTCCGGCAGGCTGTTCCGGCGGGTGAACAGCCCGCCGCATCCATGCTGCCGTAGTGCACGTGTGGGGCCGGAACTACGCTCCTGTCCCATTCACTGTAATGGGGGCAGGCCGCAGATCCACCCACTGCACGGCAAACTTGCCAAGAGGCGGCCAGAACAAAAGTACGACATGACTCAGCCGGAATCCCCTGCCGCAAATGTGAAAGTAGCCTAAGCTACTGGGCCATCATGAGTTGAAACTAGACTCAGCATACAATGACTCAACAAATAAACATTGCCAATTCTCTGGTAAAAACCCCTATATTGGTTGTCTAGTAGCTCCCCTTTACAGTACAGTGCGGTATTACATGTTCTGTACTGCCCTCTGTCTGTGCCAGGATGAGCTGCTTATTTGGATATCAGATGAGGACGGCTCCTTTTTATTTTTCTGGTACACTGTGTGCTATACAGGACCCTGAAGAAGCTTCTGTCCTCATCATATAAACTGATTTACAGTTTCCAGCATTTATACCTGATTGTTACATCTTACGACTTACTTTATCTGTATCAGTTATCTCCCTATTTTTGTTATATCTTCATTTTCTCTTATTATGGGAGGATATTTTGATTCTTTGAAACCAATTACCAGTTTTCCATAGAGTTATGGACTCAAATTAAAATGTTTTCAACATACAATGGTGGTCCCAGAACCAATTAATATTGTAACTTGAGGGAGCTATGTATATTAATGTGCCTGAGCAGACAGTCCTAGAGTACTGCATAATATTTTTTTTTCTACTTGCTCCTAAGGCCAATAGCTAGAAGTCATCCACAGAGATTAGTTCTGATTTCCCGAATATTTATTATGCCTGTTTTTACCTTGTAAGAGAGCAGGAAAAAAAAACATTTATTTTACAGGATATATAATAAAACTGTTTAACCCTTTTCTATGTTTTTCAAGATCCGAAGTCGTTCAAAACTTTGTTTTCATACAGCATTCAAATGTGTGCACTCTGGTGAGGTATAAATTTGTTATCACCAAATAACTTCGGCCATCAGTTCTATTACTTGAAAACCATTTTAAAACTTGAATCCAAAGTCGGCTTTGGTACCAGCTGGTACCTCGGTTCCAAAGCCGACTTCAGATCCAAGTTTTAAAATGGTTTAAAAATTGAAGTCAAGTTATTCACCAAAGTCCTGCAAGACGAATTTCCCTTGCCAAAGCCCATAGTTTTAAATACTGTATGGAAACAAATCTCTGTACAGCATTCAAACGAGGTTGAATTGACTTCAGATCTTGGATCTGAAGCTCGGTTCGCTCAACACTAGTCATCAATATAAAAAGCAAAAAAATCCCTTTAAATGTCTGTAATGCATGCAGCTTCAAAATCAACCAACCATTTAAATACTTTTAAGTCTCTTTTCGGTAATACTTTAGGGGGTTTTTTTGTATTTTTTTTTACCCAAGAAAATGTAGAACAAATGGGAAAAATAGTCTGTTTTCATTTTGTTTTCCATTTTTAATAGCAATGAAATGCAACTAAAATGCTCTCCATTAGGGTCCATTCACACGTCCTGTTTTTCTTTCCTGATTCGATCCTGATTTTTTCAGGACTCATTGAAATGAATGGATCTGCATCAGGATCGAATCAGGAAAGAAAAACAGGACGTGTGAATGGAGCAGTTGTTTTTCTATAAGTGATCGTTTACAGTTGTTGATGGTGGGGCTAGGAAGTGAGAGCTAGTGGTGGCATTCTTTTTTATTTTTTTTATTTTGCATTGTCTTGTTTTTTTTTTTTTAATATATATATATATATATATATATATATATATATATATATACATACATACATAATGTGCCCCCCTCCCCATTTGGTAGTACAAAACCTTAGGGGAACATTTTAACATACTGCATTATTATTTTTATTGCTGACTTCTCCTGTAACTGGATCTGACATTAGACCCAGTTATAGGGAGAATACAGCCTCCAGAGCCTCATTGCTGAGCTAATCTGGATTTGCTGAGACCCAGCACCTCCTACAGTTACTCAGAACCCAATCACATGATTGCCGAGATGGGAGTAGGAAACTTCATGTCCACTGCCTTATCTGTATACATGTCACTCAATTAGTGCCATGAATACAGCAGTTGGAAAGGGATAGCAATAAACTGTCTTGACGTGAGATAGCGGCTGTCACAGCCACACTCATCTCTTGTTCCTCCACAATCACTAAGACATAAATGTATGATATTTTGCTGGAAGGGATTTCTGCTGATTCCGCACATGTATCACTGCCCCTGTTCCTGCTTTCACATGTTCATGGAGATGACATCACAGGAAATAAGAAAGAGCTGCATGGACATGGTCATCTGGTCACTGTCCACAACGGAAGATAGGAGCAATAAAGGTAAAAGAGATATATTACAAAATTAAAGCTTCCTTAATAAATGATTTCAAGAATGATTTCAGGATGTTGTGCAAATTGGAAAACCCCTTTAAAAGTGCCTCATCTTCTGTTTGTCTTAGCTTACACCTTCCATTGAGGATGTAGGATGTGATAGAAGTTGTATTATGTAGTTTGTAATGATGTTATTGACAATAAATGATAAGCATTTTATCTTAATACACGTATACTTAGAAAGCATAGACTGCAGCTGACATTCATGAATGGACTAAACTGAAAAAAATGTAACAAAAATAGCCAGATAAAAATTCGGAACATCAACAAATGCCAGTGTGCAGCCGCACTGAAGCACTTAAGGGACTTGGGAATAGCCAAGGTCTTTATGGTTATAAGACTGGAGATACTTTTTTCTATTCTTTTTAACTGAAAATGTTGCAAAAATAAAGTGATAAACCTGGCTGTTTCATACACTGATGTAACCCCATAACCTCTTCCAGATCTTAACAATAGCAGTATAGCACCAAACGAACCCTGTCACTGGAGACAGGTACATGGTTTAACCTTATAAGGGGTGGTAGATTCATTCATAATGTACTTTCAGAGGACTATTTATACTTACTCGGTGCTTATGCACATGTAACTGACACGTTACATCATCTTATTGCTGTATTGATATGTTCTGTCCCTTTTTTTCACAGGCATCTTATATCTACAGCTTTTTCTCTTACCTGACAGCTTGGTAATATTAGTTCATAATATGCATTTCAATTATGTTAAAAGAAAACTTTTCAGAAAGGGCTCATGCACACAAATTTATTTTTCTCCTGGGTCCATTTTTTGGATCCCGTATATAGAACCATTCGCTTTAATGGGGCGTAAAATAATGAAAATTCTGTGTCCGCATGGCTGTTCCACAAAAAAATATTATTGGATGTATTACGGACAAGGATAGGACTGTTCTATTAGGGGCCGGCCCTTCCATTCCACAATATGCATAGTCATTTGTGGTACTATAGAACTCATCTGTTCCCTTGCACAGTAAGTATTCTGGAGGGAATTTATCAAGTCCTGCATGTCAGAATTCTGGCTTCAAAAAGTTGTAAGTAGAGGTTTTGTGACTTTTTGGGGTCACCTGTAAAAAGATTTTGTACATTTTTGAACACTACACTTTCATCACCACCTACAGATTTGGAGAAAAAATGTGCTCAGAATTTCAGAGTAGATAGCTTTTATGAAGTACGACTGAAGAGTCGCAACTCCATGCCAGGCACCCCCAGGTGTGCTTTCACTGAAATAGGTGCACATGCACCAATTTTATTACTGTGCACCAGTTTTATATGTATTTCATTCTCAAGTACTCCTACATTGATAAATTCCCTCCTCTGTGTTTTAGGAAAGAAAAAATAAACACAGTCCTTCATAAAGTTTTAACTATCCATCACTTTCCAAACTCATCATTATGATATAACATTTCTATTGGTGAAGCTGTCAAAATAATTGACTGCTATTACCTAGTAGTTATAATAAATACTACCTAATAGTGCTCACTTCTTGGGCATCCATACAGGTCAATGTATGCAGCATTATTTTGTGAGGCATAGTTCACCCAGACTAGTTAGGCCTCTTTCAGATGAGCGTGTCCTGTATGGAAATCACGCTGTGTGTGTGAGCATGATTTCCTGTTATGGACACTTCTTGTTTCTCAGGAGCACACAGCATTATGATTTATAATGCTGTGTGTCTCTGCATGACCTTGCATCAACTGAATGTACTGGCATAATGCTGTCAGTATAATTCTATAGTAGTAAGGTCACTCAGAGACACACATTATAATGTTGTGTGCTCGGAAAATCACGGTTACACACAGAGCATGATTTCCACACAGGACACGATCGCCTGAAAGAGACCTTAGAAATCATCTACATACCTTCAATCAGTGCACTGAAATTAGGAAAACTGATAATTTGTTCCTCTTCAAAACTTTTGGAAAAGAAAGGCACTATATTAGATCTTGTTCACATTTCTGTTTTTCATGGACGTGTGCTCTCTGCATTTTCTATGGACAGCACATATACCCATTGATTTCAATGTGTTCACATTGTAGATTCTACAAATATATATCTACATTTTTTATGTATTCTGTATTTATAGTTCATTTTCTAACATATCCCCAAGCACTCTTGTATTGGGGACTTTAGCAAAGACTTGTGAAGATTTATCTGGCCTGCCAAATGCCAGAGTGTCAGATATGTTACAGACTATTTTTGTTGCATGATGGATAATCAAGATTTCCAGTGTATAAAGTACCTAATTACATTGTTTTTCTAAGTAAGCTTGGCTTTTTGTAGCACTTTTGATTGACTTTAACTATCGAGTGACGACAGCAAGCACAAGATTGTATACACATCAGTTTACAGCTTTAGATTACCGCTGTAGTTCAAAAGCTAAAATCAATTAAAAGTGCTACAAAAGATCTAGGTATAGCCCCAGCCTAAAAGGTTTTATTTTAGATGGTGCCCCTTCGGGCTACAAGCCTGCCATGTTTGGTGCTAGTTAACGCAAGTGGTTATAAGCCTGTAATGCTTAGTGCTAGTTAAACCTCTGGCGTCAGAGCTAGATTTATATATATCTCTGGTCAAGGGTAAAATGACTGAAATCTTGGCTTCGACTTTCGATCATGTCTTTTTTCAGTTTAGACATTGTGATTATCTGTGTCATTGCAGTGGAAACAAATTTAAATGGTATCAGTAGCAGCTGTGAAATGGAGGGATCGTATTTCCTTCATGCCTAACTGTGCTCACCAATAAATTATATTGCCTCTACTTAGATACGTGCAATGTCGATGCCTGCAATGGTCTAATAAATGTTTGAAAATTGTTTTCCCCATAAATGTCATCTTAGTAATTGGATTTAAGGCGACACCACTGACACCTGGCAATGTATAGCTTTAAGATGTGCTCCTAAATGATTGCTGAAAGTCACTGGGTCAGCACTTATTCTGCACATGTAGTGAATAAAATATAGCTAATCCAATCTTTCCAAATTCAAGTTGCTCAAGGTACAATTGTCTAGTGAGCCTTGAAAATTGCCAAAATATTTTTGGGGTAAAAAAATGAAATGAAATTTGCAATAAATTGTAATTTTTTCCAATTGTATATCTGCATTTATTCAAGTGTAATTCTGAAGTTAGAATTCTAAATGCTTTTACCAATTTGATACATTTGTAAATCAAACTATGGATTTATTTCACTGCATACAGTATAAACATGTGAAGTGGTCTGCAAAAAATGCTAGGAAAATCAGCTACATAGTTAAAGATTAGAGATGAGCGAGCATACTCGTCCGAGCATGGTGCTCGTTCGAGTATTACGGTACTCGTAAGTGCTCGCTGCTCGGACGAGTATCTTGCCATGCTCGAGGAAAAGGCAACTTCCGCATCGTGCATTTTTGGCGCCTATAAACTCAGCCAATCACAAGCCAGGAGACTCTGCGGTACACCCAGCATCACGTGGGGCCCTTACATGTCGATAGCAGGGGTTGGCTGGCCTGATCAGGTGACCCTGGAATATACTAGTGACTGGCCGCAGCGCTCGGCTCAGATGCTGTCTGGATGTTGTTAGGGATAGAGCTGCTGCATTTCAGGGAGAGTGTTAGGGCCTGCATTTAGTTCTCTGTTAGGCAGGAATCACCCACAAAGAACCCAACAGCCCTTCTAAGGGCTACAAGAAATTTTTTTTTGTCTCCTGGCTTGGCTGGCTGGCTGGCACTAGTAGTGCAGCTATCACCATATATAACCCCTTTTTTTTATTGTTATATCTCAGTGATACAAATCCATTTCACACAGCTGCGTGGAACCATTCTGTGTGTCACAGTTCAGTACACTCACTACAATCCGTATTTTCTGTCCAGGTGACACTTTCTGTACGTCACTTAATACAACCAGGTCTTTTGCTTCCACGTATATAGCTTGATCCCAAAAATCTCTGTGCGACATTTGTCTGGGTCGCAGTCAAAATAGCCACCATCAGCAGGGTGTCAGTTAGCTCTACGATAGTTTCTGCACGTCACGTTCTAAAAAAAACAAAACTAAAAAAAAATATATATAAAAAAAATATATATAAAAAAAATAGTTTTTTTGTTGTTTTAGCTCAGTGATACAAATCCATTTCACACAGCAGTGTGGAACCATTCTGTCTGTCACAGTTCAGTACACTCACTACAATCCGTATTTTCTGTCCAGGTGACACTTTCTGTACGTCACTTAATACAACCAGGTCTTTTGCTCTCACGTATATAGCTTGATCCCAAAAATCTCTGTGCGACATTTGTCTGGGTCGCAGTCAAAATAGCCACCGTCAGCAGGGTGTCAGTTAGCTCTACAATCGTTTCTGCACGTCACGTTCCAAAAAAAACAAAACTAAAAAAAAAATATATAAAAAAAAAGTTTTTTTGTTGTTTTAGCTCAGTGATACAAATCCATTTCACACAGCAGTGTGGAACCATTCTGTCTGTCACAGTTCAGTACACTCACTACAATCCATATTTTCTGTCCAGGTGACACTTTCTGTACGTCACTTAATTCAACCAGACTGAACAAGTTTGTGGGTTTCAGTACAGCAGGCCCATTTATTTTTTATATAATACACTTATATACAGAAAATGTTGAACCCTAGGGCTAAGGGTCGAGGACGAGGGCATGGGCGTGGGCATTCAATTACTGCAGGGGGCAGAGGCCGTGGTCTTGGGCAGGGTGAGACAGTACCTGCTGATGAGGGAGCAGGGGAACGCCGTAGAGCTACACTCCCTAGCTTCATGTCTCAACTTACAGGGACACGTGGTAGAGGACTGTTGAAACCACAACAGTGCGAACAGCTGATGTCGTGGATTGCGGACAATGCTTCAAGTAATTTGTCCACCAGTCAGTCAACGTCCACATCTCCAAATTGCTTAGCCTGGAGATGCTGCCCTATAGGCTGGTAGAGACCGAGGCCTTTCGCAATCTCATGGTGGTGGCTGCCCCTCGGTATTCGGTCCCCAGCCGCCACTATTTTTCCCGATGTGCCGTCCCAGCCCTACACCAGCACGTGTCACAGAACATCATCCGTGCCCTGACCAACGCTGTTTCTGAGAAGGTCCACCTAACCACGGACACGTGGACAAGTGCTGCCGGGCAGGGACACTATATCTCACTGACGGCACATTGGGTTAACTTGGTGGAGGCTGGGACCGAAACTGACCCTGGGGCCGCTCATGTACTGCCCACACCGAGGATTGCGGGGCCTACCTCGGTCACGGTCTCTCAGACGTACTATGTCTCCTCCTCCGACCCCTCCTCCTTCTCCACCTCCTCCGAATTACCATCCGTGGGCACGGCGCCTTCAGTCGGTAGCTCTAGGTGCAGCAGCAGTGCCGTGGGTAAGCGCCAGCAGGCGGTGCTCAAGCTGCTGAGCTTAGGTGACAAAAGGCACACCGCCCAAGAGCTGTTGCAGGGCATCACGGCGCAGACCGATGTGTGGCTGGCACCGCTGAACCTCAAGCCAGGCATGGCTGTGTGTGACAACGGGCGTAGCCTGGTGGCGGCTCTGCAACTCGGCAGACTGACACATGTGCCATGCCTGGCCCACGTGTTCAATCTAATAGTTCAGCGGTTCCTCAAGACATACACCAATCTGTCTGATTTGCTCACCAAGGTGCGCCGCATCTATGCGCATTTCCGCAAGTCGACCACAGATGCTGCCACTCTCAGGGCAGCGCAGCGCCGCCTACAACTGCCCGCTCACCGACTGTTGTGCGACGTGCCCACGAGATGGAATTCGACATTAAACATATTATCCAGAGTTTACCAGCAGCGCAGAGCAATTGTAGACTGCCAGATGTCAACTTCCACCAGAACTGGTAGTCAGGTCAGTCAGATTCCTCAAGTCTACAATGAGGAGTGGACGTGGATGTCTGATATCTGCCAGGTGTTGAGCAACTTTGAGGAGTCAACACAGATGGTCAGCGGCGATGCCGCCATTATCAGCCTCACCATCCTGCTGCTTTGCCTGTTGAAAAACTCACTGCTCAGCATGAAGTCGGATGCTTTGTGCTTGTCACAAGAGACGGTGGAGGAAGATACGTCACTTGATAGCCAGAGTACCCTCCGGTCTGTTTCTCAGCGCGTATCGGAGAAGGGGGATGAGGATGAGGAGGAAGAGGAGGAGAATGTCGGCGAGACAGTAGAGGGTACCAGTGCTTAGTCCTTAACTCTTGAGCGTGTATGGGCTGAAGAGGAGGACTTGGAGGAGGAGGAGGAAATGGAGAGTCAGGCCAGTGAGGAGAGGGAATTCTTACGTGTTGGGACTCTGGCGCACATGGCAGACTTCATGTTAGGCTGCCTATCCCGTGACCCTCGCCTTAGAAGAATTTTTTACAAACACCGATTACTGGGTGTTCACTCTCCTGAACCCACGGTACAAGCAGAACCTTTCCACTCTCATCCCTGCAGAGGAAAGGAGTATGAGAGTGAATAGATATCAACAGGCCCTGGTGCACAAGCTGAAACAATCCTTCCCATCTGACGCCGCTAGCGGCAGAGGGCATGGTTCTGTGGGCCAAGTAGCGGGGGAGAGGAGCTGAGCAGGCAGCTTGTCCAGCACTGGCAGGGGAACGCTCTCCAAGGCCTTTGCCAGTTTTATGTCACCCCGGCAAGACACTGTCACCTGTCCCCAGTCTAGGCAGAGTAGGGGGGAGCTGTAAAGAAAGATGGTGAGGGAGTACCTAGCTGACCATACCAACGTCCGTAGCGATCACTCTGCTCCATACAACTACTAGGTTTCAAAGCTGGACATGTGGCCTGAACTGGCGCTGTACGCCTTGGAGGTGCTGGCCTGCCCTGCCGCTAGCGTGCTGTCAAAGCGGGTATTCAGTGCAGCTGGTGGCGTCATCACCGATAAGCGTACACGCCTGTCAACTGACAGCGCTGACAGGCTGACGCTTATTAAAATGAATAAAGCCTGGATTTCACCGGAATTCAAATCTCCTCCGGGGGAAAGCAGCTAAAGATTAACATTACTTATGTATCCGATTCCTCTTCTCTACTTCTCCTACTCCTCCTCTTCCTCCATGTCCTCTTTGCCTAACGCTGACCAAAAAAATGCCATTTTTTAGAGGTCCAACTGGCACTCTTTTACCACAATTTTTCAGGAGGGCCCCCTACAGGCCCTCTCTTCAAACAATTTTTCCAGAGGTCCACCTACAGGCCCTCTCTCCAAACAATTTTGCCGGAGGTCCACCTACAGGCCCTCTCTCCAAACAATTTTTCCGGAGGTCCACCTACAGGCCCTCTCTCCAAACAATTTTTCCGGCGGTCCACCTACAGGCCCTCTCTCCAAACAATTTAAGTCTTTTTCCTATCTTTCTCTCTCTCCAAACTATTTTTCCGGATAGCTGCCATATACGGTAATAAACTGAGAAGAATACAGAGAACACATGCCACACTTGATCAAGCTCATAATTTACGACTGTACCGGTTGATGCTAAATTTTTAAGTTGGGGTCCTGCGTCGTCATTCACTGAATTTCACTGATCTCCTCAACGTCTCCTCAAAGAACCGAAAGACCATTGTGGAGAGAGCGGCACAGCTCGCCATCAAAGTGACGAACCCCAACGCAAGACTGCGCAGCGAAGAGAACGAATAAATATCTCTGTGGTTATTTGTGCTAAATAAAAGTTAAATAAACACAAAAAAAAAAATGATCTGTTCCTGTGCCTGATCCACCCAAGTTGAATCTGTCCCATCATGAGAAAGTTCCCCCAAGGAGTCCCCACTGTAACTTGCTTGCCATACAACTACCTCACCCCCCGACACCTCGCCATTGTCCACCACCTCCTCAGACAACACTGGTAAATCCCCACTGTCAGCACACTGAGACTGCAAAAGGTCTTGCGAATTGGGGCAGAGAATGTTCTGGGGTAGCACATCAGAGAAGGGGTGACTATGGGGTTCCAGGGAGTACGTGACCACATGCAATCTCCATCTAAAAAGTCATACTGAGGCTCACCACCATGCTTTACACTGCAATCCTATTACTGAGGCTCACCACCATGCTTTACACTGCAATCTTATTGAAAGACAGACAATCAGGGGTTCACCGCCAGGTTGTCAGGCAGCATTTTTAAGTGGGTCACCATTATCGTGTCCCTCAAAATTGGCGGTGATGGACCTTCGTTGCACCCAGTTGGGTGCTTCCCTAACATGTGATGGGCATGTGCCTCGCCTTTCTTGGTCTGGGTGAGCACAATTGCCATGAGGGTAACCACAAGGCTGTTGCCTGAGAATTTGGGGTAATGGTGGGATTAGGCAGCCTCAGAGGCATCCATGCATGCTGCTCCTGCTGTTTCCTGTCCATTTCCGTGGTGTTTCCATCATTTTCTGAGGTTTCCAGGTTTTCACCCAGCCTTCCCTAGGCAGAGCCTTGGTCCCCTGCAAAAAATGCTCGAGTCTCCCATTGACTTCAATGGGGTTCGTTATTCGAAACGAGCACCCGAGCATCGGGAAAAGTTCGACTCGAATAACGAGCACCCGAGCATTTTAGTGCTCGCTCATCTCTATTAAAGATCTGAAACATTTTTTGCAATTCTACCATTGTTTTTGGGTTTTGGTTTTTATGGCATGATGTTCGTATTCTGCGGGTCAGTAAAATTGCAGCAATACCCAATTTATATTGTTTTTATTATGTTTTACTACTTAAAAAAAACTTTTTTATATTTCTGTCTACAGAACATGTTCTTTACAGGGTGAGATGAATTTCTATTGGTGTTGTTTTGGGGTACATTTGATTTTTTTGATCGCTTTTTATTAAAAAAATATTTTGGGGGAGGGCAAGATGACAGCAAACAGCCCATTTTTAGTTACATTTTGTTACGTTGTTCATCACACATGATAAATATTTTCATATTTTAATAGTTCAGATATTTTCAGGAGTGGCAATACCTATTATGTTTATTTTGTTTATTGGGAAAGGTGGTGATTTTATTTTTTTAATATTTTTGTGTTTAACCCCTTAACGCCTAATGACGGCTTATCCCGTCATGGGCAGGAGCCGCTTGCCGCCCCATGACGGGATAAGCCGTCATGGCATTAAACTGTCACCATGTCTGATGACATGGTGACAGTGCTGAGACCCCGGCTGTTACTTACAGCCAGGGGTCTCAGCTAACCAGCCCGGGACCAATGGGGGCGGTCCCGGGCTAGTGATCGCTGTGATTGGCTAGTCTGTTTAGACTAGCCAATCGCAGCGATCGTAGCTGCAATACACTAAAATGGAAAAAAAAAAAAATTAACAATATAAAAAATATATATATATATCCCCCCCCCACCCCACTGTTTTCTCTGATGGCCGTTTGGGTGGGTGGGGGGGGAGATATAGCGGGCGGGAGGCCGGGCGGGCGATGTGCGGGCGGCTGCGGCGAGAGTGCCGCCCGCAATAATATTTCAGGATGGCGAGCGTTTTCAAGCAGAGTATCAGCATACAGCTGATACTGTGCTTGAAACAGCTGACATCGGTGCTGGCACCGATGTCAGCAGTTTAACCCCTTCCATGCCGCGGTCCGTAGGGACCGCTGTATGGAAGGGGTTAACAGGGAGGGAGCTCCCTCCCTCTCCCATCGGGCGCTGGCAGCGCCGATGGTGTGGCCAGATGAGAGGGAGGAAGCTCCCTCTCCCTTCCATCGGGACGCTGCTCTGCTGTGGCAGCGTCCCGATGGTTACCATGGCAACCAGACGCTTTCAGAAGCGTCTCGGTTGCCATGGTGAAAGCTAAGCCTCATCAGGCTCCTGCTAAAGGCAGGAGCCTGACAAGGCTTAGCAAGAGTGAAAATGCACTGCAGTACACTATATAGTGTACTGTAGTGTATTATAGAACAATCAGACCCACTGGATCTTCAAGAACCAAGTGGGTCTGAGTCTAAGAAAGTGTAAAAAAAAAAGTGTTAAAAAAAAATCCCTTTTTCCCCCCAAAACTCAAATTTGAAATTAGTAAAAAAAGATAAAAAATACCCCAAGCATGTTAGGTATCGCCACGTTCGTAACAACCTGCTCTACAAAAATATCACATGTCCCAACCCCTCAGGTGAACACCGTAAAAAAATAAAAATAAAAACAGGTTCAAAAAAGCTATTTTTGTCACTTTACATCACAAAAAGTGTAATAGCAAGCGATCAAAAAGGCGTATGCCCCTCAAAATAGTACCAATCTAACCGTCACCTCTTCCCGCAAAAAATGAGCCCCTACCTGAGACAATCGCCCAAAAATAAAAAAACTACAGCTCTCACAATGGAGACACTAAAACATGGATTTTTTTTGTTTCAAAAATGAAATTATTGTGTAAAACTTAAATAAATTAAAAAAACTATACATGTTAGGTATCGCCACGTCCGTAACAACCTGCTCTACAAAAATATCACATGAGTAACCCCTCAGGTGAACACAGTAAAAAAAATAAAATAAAAACAGGGTCAAAAAAGCCATTTTTTGTCACTTTACATCACAAAAAGTGTAATACCAAGCGATCAAAAAGGCATATGCCCCCCAAAATAGTACCAATCTAACCGTCACCTCTTCCCGCAAAAAATGAGCCCCTACCTGAGTCAATTGCCCAAAAAATAAAAAAACTACAGCTCTCACAATGGAGACACTAAAACATGATTTTTTTTGTTTCAAAAATGATATTATTGTGTAAAACTTAAATAAAAAAAAAACTATACATGTTAGGTATCGCCACGTCCGTAACAACCTGCTCTACAAAAATATCACATTAGTTAACCCCTCAGGTGAACACAGTAAAAAAAAAAAAAAAAAAAACAGCCAGAACAGCCATTTTTGTTTACCTTGCCTAACAAAAAGTGTAATATAAAGTGATCAAAAATCATATGTTCCCCAAAATAGTATCAATAACACTGTCACCTTATCCCTTAGTTTCCAAAATATGGGCACTTTTTGGTTGTTTCTACTGTAGGGGTGCATCGGGGGGGCTTCAAATGGGACATGGTGTCTCAAAACCAGTCCAGCAAAATCTGCCCTCCAAAAACCATCTGGCGCACCTTTCCTTCTGCGCTTGGCCATGCGTCCATACAGTAGTTTACAATCACATGCGGGGTGTTTCTGTAAATCGCAGAATCAGGGTAATAATTTTTGAGGTTTTTTTTGCTATTAACCCTTGATTTGTTACAGGAAAAAATGGATTAAAATGGAAAATCTGCAAAAAAAGTGAAATTTTGAAATGTCATCTCCATTTTCCTTTAATTCTTGTGGAATACATAAAGGGTTAACACAGTTTGTAAAATTAGTTTTGAAAACCTTGAGGGGTGTAGTTTCTAAAATGGGGTCATTTATGGTGGGTTCTATTATGTTAGCCCCACAAAGTGACTTCAGAACTGAACTGGTGCTTAAAAAAATGGTTTTGGAAAATTTCTAAAAAAATTTAAGAATTGATTCTAAAATTCTAAGCCTTCTAACATCCCCAAAAAATAAAATTACATCTACAAAATGATGGCAACATAAAGTAGACATATGGGACATGTAAAGTAATAACTATTTTGTGAGGGATCACTATCTGCCTTAATAGCAGAGAAATTCAAAGTTTAAAAATTACAAATTTTTCCAAATTTTCTGTAAATTTAGGATTTTTTTATAAATAAAGGTGATTTATATTGACTCAAATTTACCACTGTCGTGGAGTACAATGTGTCACGAAAAAACAGTCTTGGAATCAGTCGAATCGGTGAAAGAATCCCAAAGTTATGAATTGATAAAGTGACACATGGCAGATTTTAAAAATGTGGCTTCGGCATTAAGTGTAAAAGTAGCTTCGGCCTTAAGGGGTTAATTGTATCTTTTTCTTGTATCTTTAATTTGAATCTTTTTTTTAAATTTTATTACTTCCTTTGCTTATACCATAGACTGCCATAGCATACTGTTGCAGTGTATAGGATTTTTACTGGTTGCTTATTAAGCAAATAGGCTGCTTGCTATGACAACCCGGGGAGCCTTCATAATGCCCCAGGCTGCCATACTAATTTCACCACGGGGCCTCTGATCGCAGAACAGAGGGAGCTTTCTCCCTCTGTCTAACTTCATATGTTTATGTTTTATATTTGTGCAAATGATAAATATAGTAATTTTAATATTTAGTTTGTAAGGCTCTAAACATCATAAATAGTTAACAGCAATTGCAACTACAAAACAATTTTGTCATGTCATTTTAAGAATTTATTAAACATTATGTGGAGAAAAGATCTTTATGGAACAAATTATAAAACAAATGATGAATGTTGCTCATGGAGAGGTATACAAAAAAAAAGTTCTTCCGTGTTGTACTGGTCATGAAGTGTTGCTAGAGCTATCTTTATTTAATTGCTTTCTAGGCATAAAAAGCCTCTTACCAGGAGTGAAGTGTGCATTGAAAGGAGTGAAGTGTGCATTGACGATTCCTCTAAGGTGTGAACCTCCCTATGGATTATAGGAAAGCCATTTCTGTTGCTATGTTATCATTTTGCTAAAACATATATTTTTATTAATTCACTATTAAAAGAAAGAAAAGAGGGAGTGAAAAAACAACAACAACAACACCCAAGGATAATACATAATTAATACACAGTCAGTATACAGGGGAAATGAATGATGTCTATGTACCCACACCACCAAAGAACTACTCATTTGAGTTAGTGGTTGACATGTACTGGTAATGTTGCAGATTGTGGACTAACACAGACATCAATTCATTACATTCACCCTGCCTAAGAGTAAAGGAATGACTACAACGCCAGTGTATGAACCCTGTTCAAGCACACATTTTAAGCAGCTGTGGTTCATAGGTCATAAATACGCTACAATCAGCCCAAAATGAGTCAGAGTGAGTCAGTAGTATGGGAAGAGTCTAAGATAAGACAGAGAGTATACTCCCCCTAAATATCTCAGAGCCCGAATAATCAGTGGTTTGTTAGATCATCCTATACTACTAATACTACTGATCTTCAGAATTATGCCTCATTCACACGTCAATGATTGTGAGTAGTGATGAGCGAACCTCAGTTTTGTAAGTTCGAGTTCGGGTTCAGTTTGGGTATGTGCTGAATTACGTTATGGACCATGGCAGAATGTATAACGCAAGGCCTTTAGAGGCATTCCATCATAGTAGAAGTCTACGGCCAGCATTACGGATCCATCTGGAGAAGACTCTCCATAGACTTCTGTTATGACGGAATGCCTGTAAAGGCATTCCATTATGTATTCCTTCATGGAATTGCATTATGGCCCGTGGTAAAGGAATCCATGACGCAATTCAGCATATACCTGAACCCGAACTTACAAAAACTGAAGTTCACTCATCACTAATTGTGAGCCAAAACCAGGTGTGTCTCTAAACACAGAACAGGTGCAAATCTTTCCCTTTTACCTCATGTCTGTGGAGGCTCCAGTCCTGGTTTTGGCTCACAATCACTGATGGAAATCACTGACTTATGAAAGAGGCATTAGTGTCTGTGTTTGACCACATTCTGCAACATTACCATTACATATCAACCACCAACTCAAATGAGTAGTTCTTTGGTGGTGTGGCTATATACAGACATTCATTTCCCCCGTATGCTACTTAATTGTGTATTATCCATAAATGTTTTTTTCCCATCCTCTTTTTTTTCTCTCTTTTAATTGTGAATCAATAAAGATTTATTTAGCATTTCGATAGAAATATCAACTTCATACCTATTGGCCGTGAGTTTGTTTTATCATTTACAGACTTTCTAAAGTATTAAACTTGGGAGAACAATATAGGTTATGTGTTGTTTGCCTTTTGTTTAACAATTGATAAGTAATTAAAACTTAATTTGATTGTGACCTTGCATTCTATGAATAAGAACAATGAAACTCTTGAACATACCCTTTTGTCTCGCATTCATTGTATTTCAGAGAAGTGAAATAATTGTCAGCAGTGTTATCACTTAACCTTCCTTAATGTATTGTTTGATATTTTTACATAAAAGAAAAGTCATTAGTTGAACGTCAAAAATGGATTTAGAGTAGAAAATAAATGTATGCCTCATAGGGAGGATGTGGGCTATAAATCATTTTATTTTAGTGAAAACATCTGACAATGTTTCTGCTCAATGAGCTTTAAATATATTTGTTTTTTGTTTTTTTTTTGTTCAAAGAAACAAGATGAAATAGCAAAATGTTTGCATAGTCAAAAGTAATGACATAAATGATCAAAGATTGTGCACTCGAGGAGAATCAGCTTGTGCAGGAGTCCAATACTTGTCATGTGCAAGTTGTTGTTGGAACTACTGGTGCATTAAGAGGTCATTTGAAGCTAAAAGGCAGGCACCACTACATGTCATATAGGTATGAAGCCAGTACACTCACAAAACACGTACAAAATAAGCAAGAAAAATAGGTATGAGTAGCAAGCACCAGTGTTGATCGAGCACCAAAGTGCTTGTGTGCTCTGGTAGAACACTTAGTGATGCTCGAGTGCACTACAGAACACCCGAGCACAATGTAAGTCAATGGGAGAAGACCAGGCACCCCCTGCTCGGATGAGGGGAGGGTGTCGGGTTCATAGGAAAAGGTCAGAATCGCAAATTCTCCTCTTTCACTCGTTAAAGTACGCTAATTAACTGAATTCGTACGCATTAGCGCACAATGCGTAGCACTAGCATGTTACGCATTGTACGCTAATGCGTACAAATTTGTATGCTAATGTTACGTATTGTACGCTAATGCATACAAATTTGTATGCTAATGCTACACATTGTATGCTAATGTGTACAAATTTGTATGCTAATTTAGCATACAAATTCGTACACATTAGCGTACAATGCGTAGAATTAGCATACAGATTTGTACGCATTAGCTTACAATGCATAACATTAGCATACAAATTCGTACGCATTAGCGTACAATGCGTAGCATTAGCATACAAATTTGTACGCATTAGCATACTCGAGCATCGCACTAGAGCAAACGTGGTGTTCGGCCGAACACCGAGCGGACCCGAGCGTAGGCATGCTCGGCCAAACAGCGAGTTTGGCCGAGCATGCTGGCTCAACACTAGCGAGCACTCAATGTGTATAAAAAATTATAGCGTTATTCAAATTAAAAACACCAAATAGTATACTTGGTACATACTTTCCCAGAGAAGTACCATAATAAACCCAAACCTACCTCTCCACAATTCAAAAGATACACCTCAAAGACCTCAACAAAGGCCCACTTTGTTGAGGACAGTAATAGGATTGCAGTACTGTCTATGGTTGAGTTGATGTATCACAGGTACTGAAAGTCTCCAAATGGGCTAGATGATTGTTTGTGATATACATTTGGTTTAAAGCTATCACATTTCTGATTAGGCTCCATAGGAAAAGAATAACCTAAGACTCTTCTCTGCACTTCTCTGCCCACCTAATTAGCTGTCTCAAAGTAGAATAGCTTTGCTTTGCTCAGATAAGGCGAAGTCATCAATAGAATGATTACCTCCATTGGTTTTTATATCAGTTGCATGATCCTTTTAATTTTCTTGTCGCCTCATGACTTTGTGTAGGGAAACAAGCACTTTGAAAGTTTGAGCGGAAGAGCATTTCAGTTGTAGCATCATGGCAAATAAAGATAGATGAATTCTTATAAGGAGAGAGTTAATATATTTTTTAAAGGGTAACTGTAGAATCCGCCAAGCTTTGGGGTGCCAGTTAATTATAAATTAACAAAATAGCTACTGGATCTTTAAGAGGGGATTTATTAATAGTACAAGGAATCAAACATAAAAGGTTAACTAACGAAAGGACAGGAAAAAAGGGAACATACAGATCAGAGGTAGGGAAGGAAGTGCCTAACTAGCTACCTGTGTACAGTCTTATATATTAGCCATACATACACACATACATAGCCCACACAGTGCCCATCCCTGGAACACCTCTCAGATATTGTCTAAGCCAATCAGCACAGTCCATTTACAGTCTGTAGATATAGTTGTAGTGGTCAAGATCTTCCTTTAGGTGGCATCCTTGAGTCCACAGCTGTCCTTACTCTAATGGTCAAACAGACTTGCAGAACTGGTCAACGCAGGCAGTGGCTCCCCCCAGGTCTGGAAGCATCATAAATCACGTGTTCACAGTTGTGCTCCTCAGGTGGCAAGGCCCTGTATTGCCTCCCAGGCACTGTGACTCTTGATTTTCCAAATAACACAGCAGTATCTATTGTCTGATGAGCAGATAGGACTTGTCCACCACGATTGCTTTGTGGGAGAGTTGCTTAGGTGTTTGCGGCCCAATTCCACTCTGCTGTACAGGCCTCAAGTCAGGAGTCAGTAAAAGGTTGGGCTTCCAACAGTAAACAACCTTTATGATATGATGTGTTATGCAGAGCTTCTGCCTGTGCACAGGAAATCTTGCACCAATGTGCTATGCCAGAATTTAGTTGAGCGTAGCGGGCATAGGCAGGAGCAGTGATATTTGCTCCTACCAGCAATTAGCGAATTGTGGCCTATATTCTAGAAGAATTTTGGAATCCATACACTACGTACATGATTTTAACTGTGAAAAGCATTATAGGGACCCTGAGATTTAGGTGCCTAATTTGGCAGTAAAACAGTAAAATTGATAAAGTAATTAGAATATTTTTAAATAAAGTTGTATAAAAAGCTAGTTTCCTTTTAACGAAGTATCTATGTTTACAATACGTGACTGTATAAGTGGCAATGGCAGACATTTGTATGAAATTATTATCCTATGGATTATGAGATTGACCTCCACCAGTCCTTGTGTGCTCTTTTAACTGGTGCTTAATAATGCTTCCCTGCAATGAATAAAATTGCAATCAGGCCTTGATTTACCAAGAGACCTGTGCCCAAGGAATTAAAGCTCATGTAGTGGGAATGGGTTCAGTGGTCTCCACTCATCTCAGTTCAAAATTTTCAATATTTGCATGATGGGCAAGTGTGAGCCTTCATTACTAAGATTGGTAGACTTTTCTGGCACTCCTTGGTAGTAAATTCTAGAAAAAAATTTCAAAGTGCGCACATAATTGTACCTTCTACTCAGAAACCCCAGTTGATCCAGAGGAAGACAAAATCCACCTCATATGTCCTAGCAGGAAAGCACTTTAGTAGCCGAGAATGTAGGTGATATCTCCTTAATACTAGAGGCTCAGCTTGAAGCCAGATCAATGAAAGCATGTCTTAGACTTTCTGAGAGCAGCACCATCTGCAAGTCTAAGACTCTGGCAACCATTTTGTGAAAGAAGTTGGCAAACCAGAACTTGTCAACATAATTCTAGTGGAGCGGACAGGTATGTTGTCTTAACATTTCCAATGTGTAGTCAAAGTTTAGGTTGGGACTGGAGTGTTGCTTTAAAGAAAAATTGTTGTTTCTATGATTTTCTAAGGGGGTTGTATGCAAGATTTTACAGTTCAGAGTACATGATTCTTGTGTGTTCATATCACTGTTCTGAGCTTTAGGTATATATTGCTTATCAGATTTATGATTCGTTTTGGTTGACACAAAAATATAGACTGTCTGTTATTTTTGGGTAAGTTGTCCAGAAAAAAAGGAGGTTGGCAACCCTGCCTTTAGGATCACTGACAGAATATTTGTGGACTGGCTTCAACTGTTATTTACTTTCCCACTACAAAGATTGTTTATGACAAACATGTCTTAGAGATCCCTTGACCCCACACGTGCCTTGTGAGATGGACACCACATACAAGTTGAGATTGAATGCAGAGGTGGCTGTGCATGTATGAAACCCTTTCCATTTAAGTCTATGGAAGTTACAGAAATGGGCAAGCAAACTCGTAATAGGTGTGTCTGGAGCCTTAAAGGGGTTCTCCAGGATTTAAGAAAATAAAAATACTTAAATATTACTTCATAATAAATATATTACCAAATACCTTTCATTATTTATAAGGGCTCGTTTTGTCTGGGGAGAAATCATTAGGAGAAACAAAAGGGCCGCCATCCTACTAGTACCGACAAAACCTGGCCTAATTACACAGGAGGACAAGTTAAAGAGCTGCGCCATCCTCCTCTCAAACTTGTCAGGGATTATGATCCTGAACACAGTTTTATATGATCTTCAGCTGAATCTCTGTAGGAATGGAGCTCATGAGGAGACGTGAAGTACAGAGAGGATAGTGTGGTTGTAGATAGCAGCACTTGTATGCAGTCTCCATTACCACAGTCTGTCCTGTCCGTCCTCTCTGTACTTTGTCTCCTCATGAACTCCATTCCTACAGAGATTCAGCTGAAGATCTTATCATCTGTATACAGGATTGTAATCCCTAACAAGCAGAGCAGAGAGGAGGATGAGGCAGCTATTTACCTCAGTGTTGTGAAGTATAGTACAGACCAAAAGTTTGGACACACCTTCTCATTCAAAGAGTTTTCTGTATTTTCATGACTATGAAAATTGTAGATTCACACTGAAGGCATCAAAACTATGAATTAACACATGTGGAATTATATACTTAACAAAAAAGTGTGAAACAACTGAAATATGTCTTATATTCTAGGTTCTTCAAAGTAGCCACTTTTTGCTTTGATTACTGCTTTGCACACTCTTGGCATTCTCTTGATGAGCTTCAAGAGGTAGTCACCTGAAATGGTATTCCAACAGTCTTGAAGGAGTTCCCAGAGATGCTTAGCACTTGTTGGCCCTTTTGCCTTCACTCTTCGGTCCAGCTCATCCCAAACCATCTCGATTGGGTTCAGGTCTGGTGACTGTGGAGGCCAGGTCATCTGGCGTAGCACCCCATCACCTCTCCTTCTTGGTCAAATAGCCCTTACACAGCCTGGAGGTGTGTTTGGGGTCATTGTCCTGTTGATAAATAAATGATGGTCCAACTAAACGCAAACCGGATGGAATAGCATGCCACTGCAAGATGCTGTGGTAGCCATGCTGGTTCAGTATGCCTTCAATTTTTAATAAATCCCCCAACAGTGTCACCAGCAAAGCATCCCCACACCATCACACCTCCTCCTCCATGCTTCACGGTGGGAACCAGGCATGTAGAGTCCATCTGTTCACCTTTTCTGTGTCGCACAAAGACACGGTGGTTGGAACCAAAGATCTCAAATTTGGACTCTTCAGACCAAAGCACAGATTTCCACTGGTCTAATGTCCATTCCATGTGTTCTTTAGCCCAAACAAGTCTCCTGCTTGTTGCCTGGCAGAGATGTGTCTGCTGCTAGAACTCGGTGTGGCATTGACCTGGTCTCTAATCTGAGCTGCTGTTATCCTGCGATTTCTGAGGCTGGTGACTCGGATGAACTTATCCTCCGCAGCAGAGGTGACTCTTGGTCTTCCTTTACTGGGGCGGTCCTCATGTGAGCCAGTTTCTTTGTAGCGCTTGATGGTTTTTGCTACTGCACTTGGGGACACTTTCAAAGTTTTCCCAATTTTTCGGACTAACTGACCTTCATTTCTCAAAGTAATGATGGCCACTCGTTTTTCTTTACTTAGCTGCTTTTTTCTTGCCATAATACAAATACTAACAGTCTATTCAGTAGGACTATCAGCTGTGTATCCACCTGCCTTCTGCCCAACACAACTCATGGTCCCAACCCCATTTATAAGGCAAGAAATCCCACTTATTAAACCTGACACGGCACACCTGTGAAGTGAAAACCATTTCAGGTGACTACCTCTTGAAGCTCATCAAGAGAATGCCAAGAGTGTGCAAAGCAGTAATCAAAGCAAAAGGTGGCTACTTCGAAGAACTTAGAATATAAGACATATTTTCAGTTGTTTCACACTTTTTTGTTAAGTATATAATTCCACATGTGGTAATTCATAGTTTTGATGCCTTCAGTGTGAATCTACAATTTTCATAGTCATATAAATACAGAAAACTCTTTGAATGAGAAGGTGTGTCCAAACTTTTGGTCTGTACTGTAACTTGTCCTCCTGTGTGATTAGGACAGGTTTTGTTTGTACTAATAGGACAGTGGCCATTTTATTTCTCCTAATGATTGCTCCCCAGACAAAATGAACCATTATACAGTGCTGTCCAAAAGTATTGGCACCCCTGCAATTCTGTCAGATAATACTGAAAATGATTGCAATCACAAATGCTTTGGTAATAATATCTTCATTTAATTTGTCTTCAATGGAAAACCACAAAAAGAATTGTCACAAAGCCAAATTGGATATAATTCCACACCAAACATAAAAAAGGGGGTGGAAAAAAGTATTGGCACCCTTTGAAAAATCATGTGATGATTCTCTAATTTGTGTAACTAACAGCACCTGTTACTTACCTGTGGCACATAACAGGTGGTAGCAATAACTAAATCACACTTGCAGCCAGTTGAAATGGATTAAAGTTGACTCAACCTCTGTCCTGTGTCCTTGTATGTACCACATTGAGCATGGAGAAAAGAAAGAAGACCAAAGAACTGTCTGAGGACTTGAGAAGCAAAATTGTGAGGAAGCATGAGCAATCTCAAGGCTACAAGTCCATCTCCAAAGACCTGAATGTTCCTGTGTCTATCGTGCGCAGTGTCATCAAGAAGTTTAAAGCCCATGGCACTGTGGCTAACCTCCCTAGATGTGGACGGAAAAGAAAAATTGACGAGAGATTTCAATGAAAGATTGTACGGATGGTGGCTAAAGAACCTCGACTAACATCCAAACAAGTTCTAGCTGCTCTGCAGTCCGAGGGTACAACAGTGTCAACCCGTACTATCCGTCGGCGTCTGAATGAAAAGGGACTCTATGGTAGGTTACCCAGGAAGACCCCACTTCTGACCCAGAAAAACCAGGCTGGAGTTTGCCAAAACTTACCTGAGAAAGCCAAAAACTTTTTAGAAGAATGTTCTCTGGTCAGATGAGACAAAAGTAGAGCTTTTTGGGAAAAGGCATCAACATAGAGTTTACAGGGAAAAAAAAGAGGCCTTCAAAGAAAAGAACACGGTCCCTACAGTCAAACATGGCGGAGGTTCCCTGATGTTTTGGGGTTGCTTTGCTTCCTCTGGCATTGGACTGCTTGACCGTGTGCATGGCATTATGAAGTCTGAAGACTACCAACAAATTTTGCAGCATAATGTAGGGCCCAGTGTGAGAAAGCTGGGTCTCCCTCAGAGGCCATGGGTCTTCCAGCAGCACAATGACCCAAAACACACTTCAAAAAGCACTAGAAAATGGTTTAAGAGAAAGCACTGGAGACTTCTAAAGTGGCCAGCAATGAGTCCAGACCTGAATCCCATAGAACACCTGTGGAGAGATCTCAAAATGGCAGTTTGGAGAAGGCACCCTTCAAATCTCAAGGACCTGGAGAAATTTGCCAAAGAAGAATGGTCTAAAATTCCAGCAGAGCATTGTAAGAAACTCATTGATGGTTACCGGAAGCGGTTGTTCGCAGTTATTTTGTCTAAAGGTTGTGCTACCAAGTATTAGGCTGAGGGTGCCAATACTTTTGTCTGGCCCATTTTTGGAGTTTTGTGTAAAATGATCAATGATTTGACTTTTTTTTTCATTCTCTTTTGTGTTTTTTCATTGCAAGCAAAATAAATGAAGATATTATTACCAAAGCATTTGTGATTGCAATCATTTTCTGGAAGAAATTGAGTATTATCTGACAGAATTGCAGGGATACCAATGCTTTTGGACAGCACTGTAACTAATGAAATGTATTTGGGAATATATTTATACTAAAGTAATATTTAAGTATTTTCATTTTCGCAATTCCTGGAGAACCCTTTAAAATACTATAATGGTGGTGAGTGAATATTTTTTATGGACTGCATATCATTTTCTAATATCCAAGGATTATACTGGAAATACAATGCTTCTACAGTATATGTATATCCAAATGCATCTCTAACGCCAGAAAGCCATGCGTTGTGAAGTGTATTGTTTCTGTCTTAATTTCCAGATTACAGCTTGAAGCATGGTATTTCAATAGGAAGAGTTCAGCGATGTACATATAATACAGAAAAATTATAGCACAGCACATAAATCAACCTGGGGTGCTTAATTCCCTCAAGTACTCAAGTCGTTTATAGAAATTCAAAGAGTGCAAAATTTGTGCATTGCCAGTTAAAAAAAAAAGTAATAAAATGTACCCAGAAGCATGAGGAGCAGATAGAACTGTTTTTTTTTTTACTAGTGATGCTGACATTTTTCAGTTTGGTACAATGCTCCTCTCATTTATCTTGGTTAGAAATTTGAAAGGAATGTGCAATATGTCTTTGTAATTTGGCAATATACTTGTTATTTTGGGGTGTGATTTCTGTTGTATACTATGTATCAGTGGAACCCAAGCCCTTAAATTATTTACCGGAAATTATTATATTATAGAAATTAAAAATAATCACAGGATACATTGTCCGTAACATTGTACCTTAAGGCTTGGCAGAACTGATGTAATGATGTTGTAGAATAAGGCAATCCAGCAAAAAAATTGGTAGAGAGTATATATAACATATGACAAAGTTGTTCTGGCTCTGGATCACAACACAAATATATCACTCAAAAAAACACACAACACATTTAATTAACAAACAGATATGCAAAATCTCCTATTGGGTTCATAAACTCACTAGAATATGGAAAAAATATTATAAAATACCAAACATATCAAAATGTGTCCTTTAAATATGGTAATGGTGCTTTATTACCAATTACCAAGTAGTGAGCTCTCTAAGGGATATCAAACTAATATAATAACGACCAACAGAATTTTGCATGTTTATAGCTCAATAAGCATGTTGAAAAGAGGTACCCTGAATTCATAGGCCTCAGAGTTGGATTGGAATAATGATGCCTTAGTGTCTGCCTTTTGGTGCCGGCTCTCTGGAGAAATTAAAAATGACCTGGCAGGTCGGGAGATCCCAAGCTCCCTGGATGCTCTGATAATTTTAGCTACCTGTGTTGACCTGTGGTTCTGCGAGCGTGCCATGGCAGTGGCAAAAGATAGAAGACCCTTTCAATGGACACCAGTTTCTTAGGAACTGCTGTCTCCTTCTTCTTCATCACCATCACCAGCTATCTTGCCAGAACCTACGCAGGTGGATAGAATAATGCTGATAAAAGTGGAGTGTAACCACAGACGTGCCAATGTTCTGTATTTATACTGCGGAGACAAAGGTAATTTTGCTTGCAGTCATCCTCAAAAAGCTAGGAGTCTCCAAAGTCCAGGGTTAGTAGGAAAGACTGGGTTAAGATCTGTCATCTACATGACTGTCTTTTCCAGTGACATTATCCTGTGGTCGTACTTGGTTCACTGATGTAATGATGTTGTAGAATAAGGCAATCCAGCAAAAAAATTGGTAGAGAGTATATATAACATATGACAAAGTTGTTCTGGCTCTGGATCACAACACAAATATATCACTCAAAAAAACACACAACACATTTAATTAACAAACAGATATGCAAAATCTCCTATTGGGTTCATAAACTCACTAGAATATGGAAAAAATATTATAAAATACCAAACATATCAAAATGTGTCCTTTAAATATGGTAATGGTGCTTTATTACCAATTACCAAGTAGTGAGCTCTCTAAGGGATATCAAACTAATATAATAACGACCAACAGAATTTTGCATGTTTATAGCTCAATAAGCATGTTGAAAAGAGGTACCCTGAATTCATAGGCCTCAGAGTTGGATTGGAATAATGATGCCTTAGTGTCTGCCTTTTGGTGCCGGCTCTCTGGAGAAATTAAAAATGACCTGGCAGGTCGGGAGATCCCAAGCTCCCTGGATGCTCTGATAATTTTAGCTACCTGTGTTGACCTGTGGTTCTGCGAGCGTGCCATGGCAGTGGCAAAAGATAGAAGACCCTTTCAATGGACACCAGTTTCTTAGGAACTGCTGTCTCCTTCTTCTTCATCACCATCACCAGCTATCTTGCCAGAACCTACGCAGGTGGATAGAATAATGCTGATAAAAGTGGAGTGTAACCACAGACGTGCCAATGTTCTGTATTTATACTGCGGAGACAAAGGTAATTTTGCTTGCAGTCATCCTCAAAAAGCTAGGAGTCTCCAAAGTCCAGGGTTAGTAGGAAAGACTGGGTTAAGATCTGTCATCTACATGACTGTCTTTTCCAGTGACATTATCCTGTGGTCGTACTTGGTTCACTGTTTAAGCCCTCTTTGATTGTGGTTCAGCAGGTAATTTCCTGCATCAGGCCATGGTAGACCAGTATTGGATTTAGGTTGTTTGGAGGGACCCCTAGTGATGATGTCCATTGTTGGAGGGGCTCTGTCCGAGTCCATACAGTTTATCACTATGTCCTTGGATCTGTAAGTGGGTGTGTCCTACTCAGAGAAGGTCTCTGTACTTGTCCTCCAAAGTTGTCTTGACCGCTACTCTTAGGTCTGCCATGGCTCTGTAAGCATAATCTTGTTCTGGATTAAAGGTTTGTAAACATTCTTAGTTGGGGA
The DNA here is from genome assembly GCA_900303285.1 of Rhinella marina. Taxonomy (NCBI): domain Eukaryota; kingdom Metazoa; phylum Chordata; class Amphibia; order Anura; family Bufonidae; genus Rhinella; species Rhinella marina. The sequence continues at coordinate 658,883 of ONZH01005568.1, forward strand.
TCAGCCTGTCACTCCAAGTGCCTAGTTCCTGTTCAGCCTGTTCAACCTCCACCTGTATCTCAAAACCTGGAAGAATTGCCAGTAGCATAATATAATTTTGATGATGTTTCTGATAAGAATGCAGCAGATTCTCCGCCACCTCATCATCTTTGTGATTGTCAAACTTTATTGAAAGGTCCACACCTCGTGGCCAAGGATGAAGAGGAAGAACAGCAACAACAAAACATTAAAGCCAATGCCTTATCAATATACCTGGATCTCACTGTCCAGGAGAAGAAGCCACAACATATTATTGATCCTGCTACTGTGGTTTCAGTCAATTCTAGGAATACCTATGAAATCAAGAACATTGTTCATATGAAAAAAAAAGTGTTGTGGGAACCAATGGAGATCATTGATGCTTCTCTTCTTGTGAAAAGGTGTCTGCTTAGATCCGACTTGAAGAAGAGGGAATGTAAGAGGGCGGAGGTACAGCTTCCCATGGCTGCCACTACCCTGCTCTCCCCTGTGGGCATGGAGGCCATGCTAGTCACCATGATGCTGCCTTAATGCCTCTTCCTAGTACCCCAGCCTCTGTCACCTTAGGGTGTGCACTCACCTCTTAAAGGGCCAGGGAGCATGCATCTAAATCCTTTCCTAACCATGGCTAGGGTTCCCTGGGTATTTAAGGAACCCTCTCCATGTCTAAGCTTTAAGATTCCAGGTGACCAGCAAAAGTGTTGAAGTCTAGCACTTCTCTGATTCTCCTGCACTTTGCCTGCATTTATCCTGCATTTGTTCCTATTTGTGCTCCAGCTCTGTACCCACCCTACCTGTGTGCTTTTACACTTCCAGTTTCAGTTCTGTTTATGGTTAAATTGCTTGTGTAAATGTTTGTCTTCATTGTTCATGTTTTTGTCCATTACCCACCTAGCCTTCATGCTTTTCCTGTGTCTTCCTTACCCCCTACCTGCCACTTTGCCATGTGCTTTCAAGAGTCCATATATAGAGACCTGTGCCTCAGTGACTGTTCAGACTGCTCCTGTGGTTTTGGTGCATATTCTGTGTCCTGATGCCTGCACCGCAGTCCCTGACTCCAGTGGATCAGCTGTCAACTACACCAGGACTATCCAAGGAGGTAGTAGTTTGGTTGCTTCTCAAATGCCAGAACCCTGTACAGGGGTTAAAGGGTGGATACCAGTGTAGCACTGGAATAACGCCTTTAGGGTTAGCCACATTCACTGATCTGTAACAGTCTTCAGCTGAATATAAAACAGGTTATGTGTTCGCAGAGAATTCAGTAGCTGCTAAGTTCTTACTTTCCTGTGGCTGGTTTTATATTTTGTTTACTGAAATATATTCAATATGGGAGTCAATAAATGTGCTAAAGAAGACTAATTGCCACACCGTAAATTCTTTCCTTAAATCAACTGGGAAAACAATTTATGTGAAGTCATTATCATAAATCAGAGACATAACCAGAGTTCATCTTCATATAATTATTTATGGAATTATTGCCACAATTGTCACACCTCACAAATAGCCAGTCTATATTTATTGACAGTCTTACTGCTTAATTTGAAATGGTCTGTAATGAATCTTGAAGAAAATGCAAAACTAAATTATGCTGCCAAGTTTGGTATATGTGGATAAGGATTATGACTTGCTGGAATCCTATGATAGTATCTTCTGGACATAATTCCTCAGTTCTAAAGATTCCCTTTAGAGTCGTCACATACAACATATTTATATCGGCAGTGTACAGCACATAATTACATTATAAAGTCAGTGCCAGTTATCTAGTAGTGATATACTGCAGTGTACACACACTATATAGACAATGGTATTGGGACTCCTACACATTACACCAACAGGAGCTTTTATTGCGTAAGCATTAATATGCAGTTGTGCAGTTGGTCCCCCCTTGGCAACTAAAAAGCATCCACTCTTCTGGAAAGGCTTTCTACAAGATTTTGGAGTATGTCTGTGGGAATTTTCCCTTTCATCCAGAAGAACATTTGTGAGGTCAGACACTGATGGTGGATAATAGAGCCTGGAGCGCAATCTCTATTAAAATTCATCCCAAAATGATTTTCAGTTGGGTTGAGGTAAGGGGTCTCTGCGGGCCAGTTAAGTTCTTCCACACCAGACTTACCCAACCGTGCCTTTATAGACCTTTTTTGAGCAGTGGGGCACAGTCATGCTGGAACAGAAAAGTGCCTCCTCCAAATGTTTCTCACAAAGTTGGAAGCATACAATTAACTAAAATGGTAACACTATCCTGGCATTCACCAAACCCAGACTCTTTCATCACATGGGCAGATAGAGAAGCATGATTCATCACCCCACAGTACACGTTTCCACTGCTCCAGAGTCTACTGGAGTGGCAGTTTACTTTACACCACTCCATCTGATGCTTGACATTGTGCTTAGAGATGTAAGGCTTGCATGCAACTGCTTGGCCATGGAAACTCATGCCATTTGTGCTAAAGTTAATGCCGGAGGAGTTTTTGGACTCCTTTACTAAGCAGATCATTGGCGACTTTTATGCAGTCAGCGATCTCACTCTATGTAGTCTGCCACAGTTGATCATGAAATATTTGAGAGGGAAGAAATTTCACTGACTTGCTGCAATGGTGGCATCCTATTACAGTAACACACTGGAATTCAGTGAGTTCTTTAGAACAACCAATTTTTTCACCAATGTATGTAAAGGCAGACAGAGTGACTGGATTTTATACACATGTGCCAATGGGACTCAATGAAACACCTGAATTCTGTGATTAAATGGTGAAAATAAAGTCACAAATTATATACTTATTAAGCATCAAACATTAGATGCAATTAAATCTTACACCCCAAAAAAGGATGTTGGAATAATCTAATATGTTATAATTAGACATGAGCCGCTTCGTAGATTCTTTACGAATCCTCCATTTTCCCTACTTTGAAGCGAATCTGGATTTATTCAGATTCGCTTCATATTATTCGTAAATGTTCTTAAAATTTTGAACGCTAACGCTACGTACGCATTCTTCTTGTTCCCCCTGGCCCCCAGAAGAAAGAAAGTGAAGATATGCCCCCATCAGAAGGGGGAAAAACCAGCCCTGCCCACCGGGAACTAACTATTTGAACATATAATGAGTGAAGACATGGCATCCCTCAAAGGCCCCTATTCTACTGGGGTTACGTTATTGTCTAAGCCTCTGGTCCCTACATCACCGCCAAAAGTTTGGCTGGAGTAAACAGCAGGCGTAGGACGCGTGCGCTGCCTACAGGAGTCACCAAATGGCACCCTCTGTTTCAGGGAGAAGCCAGAGCCGGAGCCTCTGATACCTGAATTAGCAACCACCACCACCACCACAGTCCTTTCAGCTGAGTCAGCTGACGACATCATCCTTTACTTTCCAGTTCACTGTGATCCAGTACCAACTACCCTGGAAAATGAAGTCAGCAGCAGCCAGGGGCGCTGGCGGTTCTTCCCTGGGTGCAACCTTGCCTCAACCGCTGCAGCCAGAAGTCCTTACCCCTGCTGTCCTGGCAGGAGTATCCGGAAAAGAGAAGGCGCAAGTGGCTGCAGCACTCACCAGTATTACCACCACCCGGACAAGACTGACTTCTGGCAGAAGAGGGCAGTGGAGCTCAACCACGGAAGCCAGCTTGGCCTACAGGAGGCAGGAGCATCCTCTATGTCAGTCAGGAGCAGTTCCAGCGAGGAGGACTTCAGATCCCTCATCTGAGGAACCCTTCTACAGGCAGATTTAAAGGACACCTCTGGAGTCTGGACTTATGGAAGCCACAACATGGACTGCACCTGACGGGTGAGAGCTAGTTGGCACTTGTTCTTAGTTTATGTTGTTTTTATTGCCCCCTGTTTGACTCTCACCCAAATGGACATGGCTTGTCAGGACTCCCCCCCCTATTCTGCAGAAAATTCCCAGTTGCTCCTAAGCACACCTATTTTCTTCCCCCCCCCTTCTCAGGTTATTTGGAACCCCATTTGCAAAAAGGGTTCTCTATTTACTGCTATTTTATATTATCCATGTGGATTACACGTTACCTGTTTGGGTTACAAAATTACCTCACGTGGATTACAACTGAATTTTGGACTATGTGTTCCAGTGTTTTATGCCAAGTAGCCATGAGGAGAAACTCAAACGTATATCTGAGCCTCAAATGTGAAATTGATTGCACTAAAATCTTTGCATAGTTATGTCTTTGTAGTATTTTAGCAATAATGTTTTTACAGGTTCAGCAATGTTCAAGCACTTTAGCCCATAGTGTGTATTATTTTTCAGGTACTGCAATGTGTCCTATTATGCACTTATTGTATGGTGTTTTTAGTAAATTATGCACTTAGCCGGATAGCTAACAGTGAGCACCTTACTTTTCTACCTCATATGGACTGCCTCTGAGGACTGTACGCCGTGGCTTAGCCGCGTGCGTGTGTATGATGCAATCGCTAGTCAATAGTATGCTATGGATCCGTACGCACTTTTTACGCTAATGCTTACGCATTCAGTTCAGTAGCATACAATGCTTAGACTGTATGTTTGTAATTTGTGCAGTAATGTTCGCAAACAACAATTATTTTTTAACGCAAATTTGACCTAATAAATTCGTATTAAGCACAAATCTTTTTGTAAATTCAACGATTATGCGCCAAAGCGAATTTTTGATCATTCGCTCATCTCTAGTTATAATAATAAAAATGCACATCCTCTTCCCTGATCCTCAATATTGCTGGGCCCAGTACCATGAAATCTAAGCAATACCAAGAAATAAAATTGCAATAACTTCACGCACTTCTTGTACGACTGGAGCAAGTAAGTATAAGAGAAGTCCAAGTCAGTTTTCTGAAATAGTCAAAGAATACAACCGTTATTAAACATACAGTACATAAATGTAACCCAGTGAAACATTTTTTTGTCACCCAGTATAAAACAAGATTAGCATCCAGCCTACATCATCTGGAGTGACGCCTATATCCTAATATAGGGTAGTGAAGAGAGAAGCTCTAAAGAGGATGCTTTGGCTTGTTTATGGACTGTATGAGCAGTAAAGTGTACAGTGCTCAAATCTCAGAAAGAGTTTGAAAAATGTTTTAGTGGAATTATCCCTTAAAGAAGGTTTTATTTAATTAAAAAGTATCTTTTTTTTCTAAAACAGCAGTGCCTGATATTACAACTCAGCATCATTTAATTGAAAGGCCAAAGACAGGATTGATGCCTTTCAAGACAGGCAGCCTGTGAAAATCCCATACACTGCATCTATTTGAGTCTATGGTACAATCAATCAGAAGATCACATCTACAAGTCCCCTAAGGGGACTAAAAATAGTGAAAAGTAGAGTTGAGCAAACGTGCTCGTAACGAGCACTGTACTGCTCGGATCCCCTGCGCTCGCATGGGCGCAGCCATCCGGATCCGTCCTCTTCACCCGACTGCACCCGACGGATCTGGATGCCTGCGGCTATGCGAGCGCAGGGGATCCAAGCAGTACAGTGCTCGTTACGAGCACGTTCGCTCAACTCTAGTGAAAAGTGAAAAAAAACAAAAAGAAATGTTAAACATTGAAATGACATCACTTTCCCAAGTTTGATTATATAAATAAATAAAAAAAATAAACATAATAGGTATTGCCTCATCTGCAAATGTCATATCTATTAAAATATAAATATATTTTTCCTGCATGGTGAATGGTGTATGTATTCCAAAATGGTACCAATAAAAACTACAGCTCACTCCACAAAAAACAAACCCTCATACAACGCTGTAGACATAAAAATAAAAAAGTTCTGGGTGGCAGTATTTAGCTTTGCAAATAAAATGTGTAATTTTTCAAAGGTTTTTTTATTTTTTACAAAGTAGTAAAACAAAACAAAAACTATATAAATTGGGTATCACTGTAATAGTAATGACCCACAGAATAAGCCTGCCATGTCATTTTTAGCATGTAGTGAATGCCATAAAACCAAAACCTTAAAAACCAGGGTGGAAATGCGTTTTTAATTCATCCATTTGTTCAGTACAAGATATGGTAAATTAAATGGTGCCATCAAAATACAGCTTGTCCCACAAAAATAAGCATTAAAAAGACTGTGTGAGCAGTAAAGTAAAAACGTTATGGGTCTTTGAAGGCTGGGGGAAAAAACAAAGATGCAAAAATGAAAATTGTCCCTGTCCTTAAAGGGGTTTTCCTCAGGATAGGTCATCAATATTAGATTGGTGAGTTCCAACACCCCGCTGATCAGCTGGTTGAAGAGAAGGCACGCGCTGTGCGAGCGCTGCCTTCCTTTCATTGTATACCTGCTCACCTGAGGATGGCTAATCAATATTAAAATTATATTAAATTGATAGTTATTTGCATGAGATTATTCTGTCAAAACAGTTGGAAAGAACAGTATTCTTGTCTATTTTTTCCATTATAATACTGTACATCCTGCATGTATTCTGGCGCTTTTTGGGGTGCTCATATGGATATACAGAATAAGACAGGGCGGATGGTACTGTAGCAATAATGTGTAAACATGAGGCCCATGAATTTCACAGGTTTCACATTCAATCTTCGGTTCTTCTTTCCAGGGCAGAATGGTTTTGAGTTCAGGGGCCCAGATACTTTAAATAGCAGCTCTTCAAAATCCCTACATCCTGCATTTTAAACACTCAGATGCTGTGGTCACATTTGACCTTAGCATATGAGGGGTTAAGTGTTTCTGATCGGTCTTATGGCTGATCGCAGACATTAACTCTGGGCCTCTGCTATTTAAAATGTGAGCGCAGCGAGGGCCATATTTAAAGTGATGTTTTCCACCGTGCATGTATGGCGCTGGTTTTCAAGGGGTTAATTACAATCAAATTATAATCAAATTACAAAAGTATTCAGATCCAGGTGTTGGTTTGAAAACTATATTTTTTATGGGATAACCCTTTTAAACACACATCTACAGGTGCATAATAATAAATTAGAATATCGTAGAAAAGTTATTTTATTTCAGTAATTCATCTGAAGCATACATTATATAGATTTATTATACGCAGAGGGATCTATTTCAAGAGTTTATTTCTTTTAATGTTGCTGATTATAGCTCACAGCTAAGAAACCCAAAAGTCAGTGTCTCAGAAAATTTAAATATTATATAAGACCAATTAAAAATGACTTTTACTACAGAAATGTTGGCCTACTAAAACGTATGTAAAGTAAATGCACTCAGTACTAGGTCGAGGCTACTCTTGCATGAATTAATGCATCAATGCGGCGTGCCATGGAGGTGATCAGCCTATGGTACTACTGAGGTGTTTTGGAAGCCCAAGTTGCTTTGATAGTGGTCTTCAGCTTGTCTGCATTGTTGGGTCCGGTGACCCTCATGTCTTCTTCTCCATAGATTTTTTTATGGAGTTTAGGTCAGGTGAGTTTACTGGACAGTCCGGCACAGTGATACTGTGGTTATTAAACCAGATGTTTGTACTTTTGGCAGTGTGGACAGCTGCCAAGTCCTGCTGTAAAATGAAGTCAGCATCTACATATAGCTTGTCAGCAGAGGAAAGCATGAAGTGCTGTAAAGTTTCCAATTGAAATGTAAAATTTATTTTAAATTGAAAACACGACTTTGGACCAACAGTCAAGTCCTTTTTCTCCTTAACGCAGGTAAGACGCTTCTGACATTGTCTCTAGTCATGAGTGGCTTGACACAAGATATGTGACAGATGTAGCCCTTGTCCTGGATATGTCTGTGTGTGATGGCTCTTGAAACACTGACTCAGCAGCACTCCACTCCTTGTAATTCTTGAATGGCCTTTTCCTGACAGTCCTTTCAAGGATGCATTTATCCCTGTTGCTTGTGTATATTTTTGTATGCTACTTTTTCCTTCCACTCAACTTTCCATTAATATTCTTGGATACAGCACTCTATGAACAGCCAGCTTCATAAGCAATGACTGTTTGTGGCTTACGCTCATAGTGGAGGGTGTCGATTATTGTCTGATTTCTGGACAACTGTCAAGTCAGCAGTCTTCCCCATGATTGTGTAGCCTACCACACCAGACAGAAGAACCATTAAAAAGCTTAGGAAATCTTTGCATGTGTTTTGTGTTGATTAGCTTATTACTTTTTCACAATATTCTAAGATAATGACTTTTAGGTTTTTATTAGCTGTAAGCTAATTCATCAACATTAAAAGAAATAAACACTTGAAATAGATCACTCTATGTGTAATGATATGAGTTTCCATTTTTTGAATTGCAGAAAAAAAATTCACTTTTCAATGATATTCAAATTTATTGCGATCCACCTGTAGATATGATGTTGTTAAGGTTTGCTATAAATGTTTAATGTATCTGGCCTTTAAAAATCATTTACAGGTTTTTATAGGGGATGGCCAATTTGCAAGAATTATGTATTTCTTATGTGACATATCTGCTTTGCTGTAGAAAGCCGTTGGATCCCAATCTGTAGACTGGATAAATATTAGTACTGTTTCCATAGGGTGGATGTGATTCACCAACGTCACAGCTGTCTTTGTTGCTCCTGGACAGATCCCATTCTGCATCTGCGTGGAACAGTTCATTTGCTGTTCAGTGCATGTGCAAGAAGAGGATCATTCCAGGGACAGCACAGAAAGGGCTGAATCACATCTCTGACCACCATCTTTGTGCCCTACTGTTGCAGGGAGGCATGAGTACTGATGTTTAACAAGTCCACCGATGGGGACCTGGGAGCCTTCTAGTAAGCCTTCTAAATACTAATTCTGCATACAAAATCAACATTTTAAAGGAAAATCTTCTACAATTGTCCCAGCAGATCAGCTATTCCCCAACTGCATTGTACAATCCTCTGTCTGGAGGTACGGCAACTGGCTGCCACAGAAAACCCACTCCCACTACTCTGTTTACAATATGAGACCACAAGAACTCAACTTGACCCCTTTCTTGATAGACTGTATAACTTCAGTTCCAATGTAAAAATGTTTAATACACGGCAATGAATACAGTTTACACAGGCAACACTGACAGGTCCCCAATGACCTAATTTTTCACAGACTGCCTGTGGAAACAAAGGATGAGCCATTTTGTGAAAATAATGTACACAGTATCCATTTACATAAAACACGTAGCAAAGCAAGTTGAAATTGTGACAATGTATTGCTCTTCTCCCAAGCCACCAATGTGCATTAATATAGATGATACATATCAGGTCACAGCTAAATCAGTTATCCCATTAAAAATATTACTTTGCAATGAATAGGATAATTTCAAATTATCAATTATTGCAATATACATGCAATATATATATAAAAAATATTATAACATTTTTCTTCTCTGGTAGCACCCCCTGCTATTTCCTCTGTGGAAAAATTGTGGTCCACCTTCTAATGCAGTGGTGGAATAACATGATCAGTGCCAATATAGTGATCTCATGCTGAACTAGTCTAGACACCTTTCATTCATCCCTACATAGAAGTATATAGCTACATCTTTCTCTGTACAGTGGAAAAGTAAATGGGGTGGCATTGAATACTATAGTGTTATTTATTGGTGGAATTTCCGGGGCTGTGTATGAGTGGCTATACGGAGGAGGAAGTTGTTAGTGAGAGCTGACTGCATTGCAAACCTGGGAGATGCAGGTGCTTGATTGTTATATGATTGTCCCCACTGAAAGAGAACAGACAAGCCCTCCAGATATGAGAATGAAAAAGGTAAAAAATTACACAGGTGAGGTGTTTTTTTAAAGCATTGATATAGGTAAAATAATGCGGTGTGCATTTCTTCACTTTTTTTTTTTTATTTGTGGGATAACCCTTTTAACCCACTAAGGATGCAGCCCAGTTTGGTACTTAAAGCATCACTAACCTTTCAACAAAGTTTGCATCTAAGGGGTTGTGTCATCTCAGACAAAGGGGGCGGTGTGTGTCCCACCTCTGGGACCAGCACCTACAGTGGCGTAACTACAACTAGCTGGGCCCCACAGCAAATCTTTGAACGGGGCCCCCACAGCAACTTCTTCACAACCCCCAACTTACATGCAACCCTCATTCTTGTGCCTAGTCAAGGTTGCGCTCTCTCAGACAAGGCCTGGCAGCTGCTCAGTCTGTTTCCTAGAGTGTCAGTGTATATAACATTATTGTATAATACTGTTTAGGGGCCCCTGACAGTAAAATGTTTTAGTCTTCCTCCTGAAGGGGCCCCTTGTGGGTCTGGGCCCCAAAGCAGCCGCTTCCCCTGCTTCCCCTATAGTTACGCCCCTGAGCACCTATCTCGTAAACGGAGCTGGCAAAGTCACAGAGGGCACACCGCACTGCCTTCCATTCATTTCTATAAGGCCGCCGAAAATAGCCGAGCACTGACTTGGCTATTTCCGTTGGCCCCATAGAAATAAATGGGAGCGGTGGTCACTCAAGCGCGTTTATTCATTTCAATGGGGATTCCAAAAATAGCCAAGCCAATAGGAAGGCCACCACTTTGTCAGCCTTGTGTTAGGCTTCGTTTTAGAGATAGATGTGTGTCCCAGAAATGGGATATGCCCCCATTGTCTGGAATATCCCGTTAATCAATGGTACAGCGTGTGTGCATGAATAAGGCTACCTTCATATCAGCATTTTCCACTAGTTATGAGCTGATGGCACTGCTGTACATCTTCTGATTTTGAAGGGAAGTATGCATGATGGTCTTTGATCGACCACTGCATCTTCGGTCCTCAACCTGGCAAAGGAAAATTACGCAGTTGGATACTGTGCCCCCATATCAGAAGGGGCAGTGAATTACTTTATAGATCTTCTATGAATGTATACATTAACAGCCAAGCAGAACAGAAATGAAGAGGCACAGTGCTCAGTAGAAAGCCTCAGCACCAAAACCCCTTATTAATGACATGCCATACGTTTGCTAAAATATTGGTAACTAGAGATGAGCGAATCATTCAAAAAATTATTCGCCGAACATTCGCCGAACTTTTCCTAAGATTCGTATATTCGACGAATAGATTCGTTGTATCTGCGTACAAAATATGCGTTATTATGTGCTATTAGCGAACATTCGCGCACTAATAACAAACGTTCATTTAAAAAATTTACGCAACTTCATAGGTGACGTAACCATGAGCATACAAATAGCGTACGAATCCTCAGCATACTATTGTCTACCCGATTACGTAATACAAAGGCACGCACGACGAGAGGCCGCGGCGTGCACTCCTCAGAGGCAGAGCGAATATTCGAAAATGGCATCCAGGCGATCCTCATCATTTAGCTCTGAAGAGCTGAAATTTCTGATCCGGCTGATGGACAGAGAGGATTACGATGGCACACACAGCCATCCAAACCAGCATAAGAAGGAGGTGATCCAGCAGGTGATCCAAGGCCTGCGCCATCGTTTCCACACCGTGCGGACCTCGGGCCAGATCCAGCGGAAATGATCCGATCTGAAATTCAAATGCCCAGAGCGGCTTAATGAGATCCGCGCAGAGATACGGCAGGGTGAGTAACAAAATATTTGATAAGTAAAAACATGTAAAAAATTAGTGTATTGTATTGTATATATACCAGCAGTCACTGCCAATAATGAACAAAGTATAGAAGGACAACGTGGTCGTGCGTAGTGCGCTGCAGTAATTTTCTTTCATGCTAGGCAAGGCCTCTAACTCTCGACCCAAACAACTTAAGTGAAGGTATTCTAGTCATTATTGTTAATGGTGCTGGCCGTTCTCCCGTTTGTGTCAGGCAAATGCACTAGTTCTAAAGAAAGTACCCTTATATGCCCCTTCATAGTTAGCGCTTCCTCCTCCTACACACAGACTCAAAGACGTGCCTATGCTGCAGCTACTGTCAGTGGGCGATATCCAAAGTATTCCTACCGCACCGTGTTAACGTTATAAAGAAAGTGTTTGCGACGATAACGTTATGTATTGCCATAAATACCTTTTTAGAAGAAAAAAATATGATATGGCCCCCCTCTCACACCCATAATATCTTAATAGTAGTATGTGTTAGTATTAAAAAGAGTCATTATCTAACAATTGTGTACATTTTTATGTTGCAGAGCACCGTCAACGACAGCGTCACCACCGTCAAGGCAGGACGGCCCCTGAAGTACCTGCAGCCTCCAGTAAGTGTAAAACATATTTAATTTATTTTTCATCCAAGCTACGTGAGAGTGCAGCTGCAGTAAGAGCACTAGTGGTTAGGAACGGGATCCTCCAACCCCAAACTATTCCCATTCAACTGTTCATTAGAGTTGAATGTAACTGTTGTATTTTCGCTCCGGCTGCCTCTCAGCAGGGGTTAACGTGCTGCGGCCGGATTCACGGCCCGCCCCCATTACAGTGAATTTGGGCCGGAGCGTGGTTCCGGCCCCACACGTGTACTTGCAGCAGCACGGATCCGGAGGGACCCTTCACCCGCTGGATACGGGCTGCCGCTAGTGCAGAAGTAGCCTTAGGCCATTATTTTATGATTTTTGACAGCTGCTGCACCACAGAGGAGCCGCTCTCACCGTCCTCCACCCCAGCAAGAGAGGACCCCACCTGCCCCTCCAACACCACCAGCCCAGCTACCAGAGGTAGATAAAAAAAAAAGTGTAATGGGTGGACCTTCTGTCTTTAAAGGGATTCTGTCACCACCATTTTGCATATTAAGTTATTTATACCACTGGATTTATCGCATCATAAGGATCCCCAAATGGTTATTGTTATAGGGCCCAGATGAAGATTTGTGGTGTAAAAATCCTTTTTTATCTACTGTCAATCACTTACATTAAGGGGCCCAAGGGGAGGTGACCATGTTTGCTGGAGCCCGGGCTCGGCGATTCCGTTGGAGCCCCGGACCGCCCACCTAATTAATATTCACTTCACTGAGTGAAGCTCCGACGCGGCAATTGATGTACTGCGCCTGCGCAGCCCCGGACGGCACACCTAATTAATATTCACTTCACTGAGTCAGTGAAGCTCCGACGCGGCACTGCGCCTGCGCGGGATTACAGCCGCCGTCGGAGCTTCACTGACTCAGTGAAGTGAATATTAATTAGGTGTGCGGTCCGGGGCTGCGCAGGCGCAGTACATCAATTGCCGCGTCGGAGCTTCACTCAGTGAAGTGAATATTAATTAGGTGGGCGGTCCGGGGCTCCAACGGAATCGCCGAGCCCGGGCTCCAGCAAACATGGTCACCTCCCCTTGGGCCCCTTAATGTAAGTGATTGACAGTAGATAAAAAAGGATTTTTACACCACAAATCTTCATCTGGGCCCTATAACAATAACCATTTGGGGATCCTTATGATGCGATAAATCCAGTGGTATAAATAACTTAATATGCAAAATGGTGGTGACAGAATCCCTTTAAAATATGAGCTAAATGTATGTTTTATCTTTGGCAGCTCCAACCGACAGGGAGCAGTTTTCCCCTGGACCATGGGAAGACCACTCCTTCCCATGGTCCAGGGGAAAACTGCTCCCTGTCGGTTGGAGCTATATGGGTGTCCAGTAAGTACTACAAAAGGCTCAGTCAGTACAGAATACATGTCACAGAATAAGTCGCTCCAGTACATTAAAGTTTAGATTTTTTTTGTGGGACAACCACTGTAACTCGATCATGCAAACTAAGTACATAACTGTTTCCACCCCTACAGACATCCCCACTGACTTCAAAGTGGAGGCTGGATTACGGCGCCTTGGCTCCAGGCTCCACGCTGCCTCCCGGCTCATTCGTGGCCTGAAGCTGGAGCTGCAAGAGGTGCAGGACATGATGGCCCGTCGTCGGCAAAGGCCGCCGTAATCTTATTTTTTTTGTTCCTTTCTTTTGTTTATTATATTATTTATTTGTTAAAAATAAGTTTTTATTTATTACTAAAATATTCTTGAAAAACCTGTGTTTTGAGTGTTTTGTTACCTTTAACACCTTCCTGATCCTGACATAGTGTGAAGAAGACAGAGTTTTTTCCCACGGCCATTTTCCTATATTAATGAACACAGCGGTGTCTGCCGGCCGAAGTATTACTACATTACACACACTCCTGTTCACTGACTACAATTGACAGACAGAAAAATAAAAAAGGCTTGGCTTGTTTGGGCAACAAGCCTATACATTCTACCTTAACATAGGCAGTGAAAATTATATATGAGTTTTTTATGGCTGCCCCGGCCAGTAGTAGTAGGGGACGGGGTATATCAGCATAGAGTGATAGGTAAAATAAATACAACAGACTGCAGTGGTGTATAACAATGTCCGCTAATATAACTTGTACAGGAGGCAAAGGCAGTGTAACATTTTTTTTTTTTAAATATATATAACACATATATATATATTTCTTTTTGGAGGGGGGGGGGACTAAAGGCTGAGGCTCCAAAACAAACTTAACAATACTAAATAGAACTATTAGTAACATTAACTAACAACAGCTACTCTCCTACTAAGCGTAAAAAACGGAGGTGGAGTTAGACAACAGTCTTTGGTTTTGAAATAGGGTTTTGAGACTTCGGGTTGGCACAGCCCATGACATGACACAAGACATTTGGCTGTAAAATTATGGCCCGGCTGACAGCAACAGTGGGAAGACACTCAGACTATGCTGCCCTGCAAGGCCTGATCTAATCACCACCAGCATCAGCAAGAGGAGTATGAAATTCGGATGTAATCCAGCCTTTATTCATTTTTATAAAGGTATTTTTTTGAACACTTCCCGGTCACAGATTTGTCCTTTTGGGTGTCACTCCCCCCCAGCGGCACTAAAAACCCTCTCTGACATGACACTTGACACTTAAGGCTGGGCAGGAAAGAAGCCCTAGTGCATAGTGGGACAGTTCCGGCCACTGTTGGCCTCAGGCTGTCCTCTATAACTGCCGGATTATAAGATGGGCTTTGGTGGCTTCTTTTTTTAGAAATTGCAGAAGGGACACCACTAGGAGGGAACACTGAAGCCCGAGAGGTGGCAGACAATGACGGGGTTTGCTTGAGTGAAATGGTGGAGCAGGACGAGTCTGACCCCTGGCTACATATGGATACTGTATCAGCAGATGACAGCAGATCATCCGGCTGAGACTGAGATGAGCGTGCCATCCACTCCACTACCATCTACTTTCTCCTCCACTACAATTTTGCACCTCGGTGGGTTAGCCTGGTGGAACAACGGCCAAGTATTGCGAATACTACTAGTAGATGCTCCGGCTACAGGTCTTTTGGCACTGCTGCCCTGTGCCACCTTCTCCTTTTTTTTAAAGCTCAAAGTCTGGCTGGAACTGGACCCCTTTTGCTTATCCATTCCAGACATTTTTCAATTCACTCTGTGGCCCTGCAGCTAGTCTTTGTCCCTGTATCTCACTGTCTCTCCCTGTCTCTCTCTCCCCGCTTGATTAAATACTAGCCCTGAACTGGCTCTGCAATTGCCCTGCAGTATCCCTGATATGTGTAATATGAATTCCCAGAGCTATTATATAAAGTTTTCACAAAACAGGTCTCAGAACTTCACACACAGTGCTTCTGCTCATCTCAGCAGTCGCAGCAGAAGTGATGCATCACTGGCTTACCAAGCCTGAGCCAATCAGAGCAAGCCCTGCCCACTAGGTCAGGTGACCGCTTTCTTCCCGGGCTTTTGCGCACGATAAACGAACTAACAGTAAAAGTTCGTTAATGAATTGAATTCGTATGCAACAGCGTATACAGTAACTTATACGTAGAAATAGCGTATAATTTATAGGACAAACTACGTAGCAAATGCGTACAAAGCCGAAGCGAATCACCTAATATTCGGATTCGCTTCGCAGCTAAAAATTCCCAAGATTCGATACGAATCAACGAATTGACGAATTGATTAGCTCATCTCTATTGGTAACATTTAATATACTCCTCGCTAACCTAAGTGCCTCAGTAGAGTTTGGCTTTAATGAGTGTATTTACATAAAGCAATTTTTCAACCTATGTCTCCATCCAACCAGAAACAACCAAACATAACATTAATTTGGTAAAATTACAGTTTCCATTGATGCTGCATATAATTTTTCTTTAAGGGTAGATAAATTGGTTCCTACCATGTTTCTAAGATTATTTCCACATTATTCATTTTGTCCATTAGCAGATTTATTTCAACTTATGTTTAAAATATGATATGCCAAGAATATGCTGACGAGATTGAAATGTATTCATAATGGCAGCACAATAAACACATTTCCCAGATTCCCTAGTTACCAGCTGTCCTAAAAACCTTGTGCTTAAGGCAGCTGGCAGAAATGATTTGAAATACACAAGAACACAGTGAAAGGTAAAGGAAATCTTTCAACATTCCAAAGTCAAAAGTAAGATGGTTTGATTTTGCTCTTCTCACTACCTCATAACATTGGAACCGACAAAATCTGAACGCTGGGAGAAACACAACATAAATTAAGCATAAATTCAGGTGACTACAAGCCTAAGGTCTGACAGTCGAGGAAGGTAAAGACTTGAAACAATTTGACTGTTCAGACAAATTTTCCAGCCTGTATTCCTTTGTAGGAGATGCCCTTGACTTTAGCTAAATGTAAAATTCATGGAACAAAGAAGGCATCTGTAAGACAACAATGACTCTGCTTTACTTTAGGTTTTCTCTTGTATAATACATAATGGGAACTATATGGCTCTGGTTTCTGCTCAGTTCATTTATGTTAAAGTGTACCCGTAGTTTAAAAATGTGATACATCATAGTAACATATCAAACGTTTTGATTGGTGAAGGTCTGAGTGATGCAGGAGATGGTCTCGTAGACTTTATACTGAGACCATTTTCAACAGAGATGAGAGAGCTCTATGTGAGTGCTTCTTTTTCCTCGTTCTAGCGATTAGTGGGGATCTCAGTATTTAGACACCCAACGATCAAAACCTTTGATATGTGGCTATGACAAATCGAACATTTTTTTGAAAGTACATGCACACTTTAATTATTTTACTATTAAACTAACAGATCATATTGTGAACTTTAAATCTAGACATGTTACACAATAGACAAATCCTTGTGAAATGTACATTAATGACTCCACTAGGATCTATAATGCAATGATGTCCATAGAAGAGAGGGTACCAAGGGGACAAAGATCACAATAAAGAGAACCTTTCACCTCTACTGACATGCCTTTTTTAATAGCTTAATGCATTCCCCATGTGATAAACATTTTGGAGCATCTATTCTTATGTCTCTATGTTGTGCCATTCCTTTATTATTTCAACAAGTTATGAATGAATTGCTAGCAGTCTACAATAAGTGTACAGTGGGGTGGTAACCAGTTGAGGGGGTGTCCCTTCACAGACTCACTCTATCCAATCAGAGCTGCCATTTTCAGACTGTGCAGGTACACACCCCCAACTTGTTACGACCCCCCTGTACCCTTACTACAGACTGCTAGCAATTCATTCATAACTTCTAGTAGAAATAATAAAGGAAAGGCACAACATACAGACATAAGAATAGATGCTCCAGAATAGTTTTTACACGGGAAATGCATGTAGCTATTAAAACAGGCATGTCATGAGTGGTGAAAGGTCCTCTTTAAGCCTTTCATTATGAGGCAGGATTTTTCCCTGTTCATGCCAGGTCGCCTCACACAATTTGATCAAACCTCACATTCCAAGTAAATGCAGCTAGAATGCAATTTAAAATAATAAAATGTTGCATTAATATTAGTATCTGCAGGGAGCTTCCGAATTTTTGTGTATGTTTCCCTTTGCACTGCAGATAATGCATAGTTAACTTTGTCCATTTATTTCAGTTTCTTAGGAAGTGATTTAACTTTTTTTTTTTTTTTTTTTACTTTGGACTGAAGAGCCTGTTGTCTCATTTCCTTTTAGTGGCAATTTGAGCCAGTTTTTAGACAAAAAGACACCATAAATCTGGGCCAGTGTCTGCATAGGATTTGCTATCTGGTGCCATCTTTACATTATAACATTATTTTAGTTATTACATATAGATGCTCTTCGTTTCATATTTAAAAATTAATAATGTGATAGCTATGCTACAATACACATGTAAGAAAAAACCAAATGAGTGAATTAAAGACTGAATATCAAGGAATAAACTTGTGCTGCACGTTATCCAATATGGGATTGTGACTTATTGCAGGGGTATATTTAGTTACTACATTAATCTAAATCATTAGTTAGTTCTTCTGTTAGCTTTTCTATGATGTACTGTATTTAGAGTTTTACAGCCATATGGCCACAAAGATTAATACCAGCATACTGTATCTTTTAACATAGCACTCATCATTCTATTTGACAAGTGTTGGTAATGATTCATTGGGAATTTTAATTCATTTATAGCAAATACATATGTAAAAAGGCATGTGTCCTGGGAAATATATGAAAAAGTCAGCAAAATAATTTTATATGAACTGCTAGGTGAGGAACCGAAAATATTTTTAGCTTTCTTATGTATATTTAAGCAGGTTCTCCATCAAACTGTACTATATAACATATGGTTGATGTATGTGAGCGTAACTGCCAAGCCAACTTGATCCTTCTCTGCCCTCAGTAAGGTGGCAGTTCTGCTAAAAGTTAAAGATAACCATATTCCTTAAAGTTTTTTTTTCCGAGTTTAGCAAAGTCGGAGCACAAACAGGGGAAGGCATAAAATAAAAATAAAGGAAATTAAACATTACTTACTGGGTGTACTACCCATTGCTCCAGCACTGCCATTCCCATCTGCCCAACTGTTCGTACAACCCCTTTTAATAGATGCCCAGCATACACATCTTCTCAGTTGGGAGAGCTCCATACACCTTTGGCAACAGCTTACCCTTCAGTAAAAGCAAAAAACTGGACGTGTTGAAAATACAACAGACCCACCAATACTGGCAATGGAGGAAAGCGAAAGAATTTGGATGGGAAGTTTTAAAGAAAGTTTTCTTCTACTTCTACTTGGTGCTTCCTACCCCCTCTTACTTCTTCTTAAATGCTATGTTATTAGTCTAGTGAAATAAATCTGGTGCTGAATATTTCTTTAGAGGTGACACTGTGTTTTGTAGAAAATTTTTTATTTTTCATTTTGTATATTGACCACATTGTAATGCAGTAGTTGTGGACTCACTGTGCCACTGAATAGATTTCACTTGGGGAAACTCCTGAAGGTGTTGTCAAGGTGGTTCCCTGGTATTCACTCGTTCTCCGTTCATTCAGGGATATGTATTTTACCAGTGCCACCAAGTCACTGCCTCTAGGAGTAGTCTCTGTTCAGAGGTTGCGGTCCTGGCGGGTCAAGAGATGCGTGGCACTGAAGAGACAGGCAGAAGGGTGGTCAAAAGACAGGGCAGACATTAATGCAATACAGTAATCAGGTTATCAAGCAGAAATCAGGCTTAGGAGTTCAGAACACACAATAACCTTATAAATAGTTAGTATACAGTCTTTTTATGTTTATATCTAGGAGGTATTGCCGTTCAGGGGTAATGTTCGACGAGATTTCCAAGACAAGATTGTTAGTTTGGTTAGTTAGGTATTACGAGTAGTGTGCACTTACCCATACCTTTACCGCTTAGTCCGTTCACGTCTTGTTTTCACTCGTGGCTGGTACACGGTGATCGGCGTCTTCCCACTTGCGGCACGCTCCTGGTGTCCGGTCTTTCACCTTCCTCTCCACTCACAGGTACTTGGTTCCGGGCACCTAGCGTTCCTCCTTCAATTAGACTTTCAAAAGACAGATAGATTTCATCTGATTGTTCTGTCTTATTACAAAGACATATTTTCTTACAGCCAGACTGGATGTAGTTAGTTCTTGGGGCGGTTACCACGACTAGACGCGTTTCGGTGCCACCTGCACCTTCATCAGTAGCCAACGGCCAGGAGCGTGCTGCAAGTGGGAAGACGCCGATCACCGTGTACCAGCCACGAGTGAAAACAAGACGTGAACGGACTAAGTGGTAAAGGTATGGGTAAGTGCACTACCCGTAATACCTAACTAACCAAACTAACAATCTTGTCTTGGAAATCTCGGCGAACATTACCCCTGAACGGCAATACCTCCTAGATATAAACATAAAAAGACTGTATACTAACTTCTACCTGTATATTAACATACTAAAGTAAAGAGAGAAGTGTCCACATAATCTATTGATCTACAAGGACTACAGTCTTACCCCAAATGGGGAATATGGATGCGGAAATATAACTTACCAACAAGATTTATCGACATATCGGCAGACTCTCTATGAGACCAAGCTAGTGGGAGAAACATTACTTTTTATTTAATTTTATTTATTGTATTTGATTATTGTATGTTTATGTGTTTTTTAATTCCTGATTAAATATTTTACACATTCCAGTAAGGGTGAGTGCTTATCCATTTTGTTAACACAATAACCTTCACAGGAACTAGACAAGCTAGGAACCTTTTTGCTCAGGCACCCTCTTTAGGGACAGGTGCAATATTTGAAATGCCGCCTTAGGCTACTTTCACACTTGCGTTGTTAATTCAGGTACTGAGATCGGCAGAGGATCTCTATACCTGAATGAAACTGATCCGTTTTGATTTTGCACATCAGGATGCATCAGTTCAGTTAGGATAGAGACCACCGATAAATATCAAAATGCTCCACACTTAATATTGGTAATATGATTACTTTATTGATACAAAAAATATAAAAACATTAAAGACACAAAATTCAGTGGCAGGGGGGAAATCCGCTGATGGGGAGACAGAAGAGAAGGGAAAACGTGGTGGGAAGGACAACTCAGGCACAATATGGCACACAAATGTATATAATGAAAAGGCGAGGATGCAAAGAAACCTGCTCACAAAAGTTTGAAATGTTGTACCCCAAAGGTACATAAAATCGCATGATCAGGCAGGAATGCATACCAAGTACTTACCGAAAAACTTGCCAGTCAAACACCTGCGCCTGTGTGTCCAGTGCCACCACGTCCTCCTCCCAACGCCGTTTCGCTTCTAAAGCTTCATCTGGGGAATATCACCTAAATAACACTCCTCCTTAAATACTACATGAATTGGTTAAACTCCTCGGCAGCTGTTACCTTACGGTAGAGACCAATCATCTCCCATGATCCTAATCCTCCCGGTGGGCGGCGCACGTCGGCTCTCAAAACGAGGCTTGATGCGCGCGCCGAGGACCAGGAGAGGAATCGTGCACGGATCAAAATGAGGCATGGAGCGCATTGAAGAGGACAGCCGGTCACGTGAGCATTACGTATGCGTGTCAAGCTGGAATGCACCGCGTTCACTCTGCATTAACAGCGAGACATATCACTTTATCAACTGATGGAAAAATACATGATCAGTACATAATTATATACTTGTTAAATACAAACAATGATTACAATACTGTCACAAATACAAAACAATAAGTTAAATAAAAAGGCCAAATAACCAAAATAAGAAAACCACACAAAAAATCGCATGGTGTGTATACCTCCGTTGTCACAATATAAACCAACATAGTGATGAATGTGCTAATAGTGACCATGATAAAAGGAAGAAAGTGCATGGTATATTAAAATACCTGAATAAATGACTACATTAATATTGATAATGTGATCAAACATAAATGGGTGAAAAATAAAAAATAATAAATAATAAATATTAAATAATAAATAATAAGAATCAATTCATATGATGTGATATATAGTGGACAAAAAGTGCATAGTTGTAAGTAAAAATCTATGTACATGTCAGTGCAATCCAATACGTGGAAAGAAAAAAAAAAAATTGAATATGTGTAAAATATCAGTGTCTATTTTATATATAACAACAGATTAAGAATTTAAATATTCATTATTTGATTCCTAAAACAGTATAATATAATATAATTTCATTTTACTTAACTATCTTATATCTATTATTATTATTATTATTTTAATTGATTATATTTTGTATTTTATTTTTATTTTATGCCTATTTTTATTCTTTATTTTATATTTCATTTTTACATCATTTATATTCTATATTTAATTTTTTGTTTTATATTTTTTATCTTTTATTATTTATTGTTCATTTTTGAAAAAAAAAAAAAAACCCACACACCTTTAGCAAGTAAATAAATTATACAAATCCACTTTATATAGCTTCATAAATGTAATGCTCAAAGCCATTATTAAAAGTTGACTATTATAATTGTCCACATAATGCGCCTCAAAACTTTGTTGCTAGTATTAGTTCTTCAAATCACTTCGATATGTACTAGAGATGAATGACTCCACCAGTAACACCACCTAAAACAAACACAAAAGACTCAATTAAGAACCGGAGATTAAAATCGAAATTAAAAACATACGGTCAACCGGCAAGAGACCCGAGGAACACCACAACAGACCATTGGTCACCGAGGAATACACATATGGTCAGCTCATCACAGGAAACACGCAAAGGACATTTCCTCATTCAGACCATTAGGTACCATACAACCCAATTGATATATCCACCTCACCTCTTTTTGGGCCAATATCCTTCTCCAATTGCCCCCTCTTGGTGGGATAAAGACACGATCGATTCCTCGAACTCGGAAGCCTCGACTGTCACATCCATGAACCTCTTTAAAGTGTCTTGGGATAGTCTTCAATTTAGATAAATCCTCTTCCTCTTGTGCATTTTCAATACCCAATACGTGTTCTCTCACGCGACATCTCAACTCTCTTGAGGTCATGCCCACGTAAAAGCGGTTACATGGGCATTGAGCTAAATAGATGACGCCCATGGTCCCACAGGAAATATTATATGTGATCTTATATGGTAATTTCTCATTCTGGGGTGTATTAAAATGTGTTGCACAGTCGATGTTCTTACAGGCCACACATCTACCGCATGGTGAACACCCCCATTTGGGCCCTTTAGAGCCAAACATTTTGGATACATTCTCTCCAGGATGATAGCTCTTTGTTAACACATCTTTTAAACTTATAGCTCTTCTATATGTAATCGCTGGAGAGGATGGAATCATGTTTCTCAATACAGGGTCCAATTTGAGGATGTCCCAATATTTCAGGAGGGCCTTCTGCATGTGTCTCCATTGTGGATTATATGTAGCTATAAATCTCACCTTATTATCAGTTTGCTTTGACTTTGGAATTTTTGGTGAGAGTAGGGTCTGTCGTTGACATCTTTGAGCCTTCCTATATCCTTGCATAATGCATCTTCTTGGGTATCCACGATCATGGAATCTTTGTACTAGGTCCTTGGATTGTATTTCAAATGCCATCTCCTCTGAACATACCCGTTTCAACCTCAAGAATTGACCGTATGGGATACTTTCAATCAATCCCCTAGGATGACATGATTCGGCATGTAAGAGAGCGTTAGTAGAGGTTTCTTTCCGGAAGAGGTCGGTCGTAATTCTTCCAGTTTCCTCAACCCGAATTTTAACATCCAAAAAGTCAATGCTCCTTCTGTTGCATCTGAAAGTAAGTTTGACATTCAAGTTGTTATTGTTGAGTGCCTCAACTAGTTGACCGAAGCCAGACTGTGGGCCCTGCCACACCACGAAAATATCGTCGATGTAACGGGCCCACAGCTGGACCCCGCCAACCAGAGAGACAGTATCGGACAAAAATATAGTCCTCTCCCACAGCCCCAGGAACAGATTCGCATAGGATGGCGCGCAGGCCGCCCCCATGGCCGTCCATGGCCGTCCCCTGGAGCTGCAGGTAGAAGACATCCTTAAACAGAAAGAAATTATGAGTCAAAACAAATTCCAGTAATTCTAGGATGAACTTACCCATGTCCTCCTGGATGTCAGATGTCTCAATGAAGAATCGAACTGCCTCTAACCCATCCTTGTGGCGTATGCTTGTATATAGCGACTCCACATCGCACGTCGCCAGGTGCATATCGGATTCCAATGACAATCCATCCAGACGACACAAGATGTCAGTCGTGTCCTTAAGAAAAGATGGCAATTGTTCCACTATGGGTTTAAGCATATGGTCAATGAATTTGCATGCCGGTTCGCATAAGTTCCCCCTTCCTGACACAATTGGACGGCCCGGGGGACATGTGGCATTTTTATGGATCTTCGGCAGCATGTATAAGCATGCAATTTTCGGATGTTCTGGAATTAAACAACTCGCCTCCTTTATCGTGATTGTACCAGCTTCTTGTGCTTTGTGTATTATAGTACAAAGTTCCCTTTTGAATTGATCGCTTGGATTATATGTTAACCGCTTATAACAGGCTGCATTTCTGAGTTGTCTAAAAACTTCCTGTTCGTATTGTTTTTTGGGCCACGCAACTACGTTGCCCCCCTTATCTGCGGTCTTAAAGACCACGTCTTTCATCTTTTTTAACTCCTGAACGGCCTTCATCTGATTAAACGTTAAATTAGATGTTATGTTGATATGTGGAATCTGTTCAAACTCTTTGGATACCAATTGCACAAATGTATGTATGTTAGGGTAGGCCTGCACAGATGGAAAATTTAAAGATTTCGGTAAGATAGATGCAGGTAGCCTACCTTTTTGCTTCAGCCTGGCATTATGATCTTGATCTGATAACTCCATCAGAATTGAAAGCGCTTCTTGTTCTTCTGGTGTCTCTAGGTCCCCCTGCTGGTCCCCTCTGTAAAACATCTTCTTAAAAACCAATTTGCGTGCAAATAGGTGAAGGTCTTTTATAGCTGCAAAGCAATCAAAGGTACCAGAGGGGACAAAATTAAGCCCCCGACTCAATACTTCCAACTGTATTTCAGAAAAGACATGTTCAGTAAGGTTAATTACCTTCAATGCAGAGTGTTGTTGGGAAGATTCCACTCTCCGTTTGACTTCATGTCACTCAGGTGTGTTATTCTTCCGTTTTCCTTTCCTCGTTGGATAACGGTAAGGTCGGCTGGAATTGGATGATTCCGTACCTAGGGATACACTAGAGGACATGGAATTTGTCCTTGATCTCATTTCCTGCCCCTTAAAGCGCCATTTGTATATACGATTGTTTGCGGCGTCTTGAGTGTCTCTATGAAATTTCTTAGCTTTGATGGATTTAATCTGTTTCTCCCATACATCATAACTTTCCTCCATCTCTTTTTCCCATCTTTCTCTTTCCTTAACAGGGAGTATGGCAATCAATTGGTCTGTCTCATTTTTGATAATGTTTTCAATATCTTTTAACATCGCACTATTCATTTGAATAATCAACTCCATCAATGTTTTAGAGCATCTGTTACATGTGTCCTCCCATTGTTTGGTGAAATTGGCGTCCTGTGTGCCATATGAAGGGAATAGCTGAACCCGTAAACCTCGAGGGATCAACTCACGTTTCACATAATTTTCCAAAGATGCCCTATTCCACCACGTCTTAATTTGTTTCTGATGATATTTCCTCAGGGAATTCTTTAGGTCTCTTGCCAGTCGACCATCTGCTCCTTCATCCACGGAGCCACCACCACTGAACATACTTTCTGCTTGTGTTTGCCACAAGACTGTGCGGTCTCGGAACTCCATCCCAAGTAAGGGGAAAACAATCTGTAAATAACAGACAATATTACGTATACACTCCTACACAATACCCAATCCAGGGACTACATACCAAACGGTATAATGGGTATGGAGATAAACCCAAATATATAGAGACCACCGATAAATATCAAAATGCTCCACACTTAATATTGGTAATATGATTACTTTATTGATACAAAAAATATAAAAACATTAAAGACACAAAATTCAGTGGCAGGGGGGAAATCCGCTGATGGGGAGACAGAAGAGAAGGGAAAACGTGGTGGGAAGGACAACTCAGGCACAATATGGCAAACAAATGTATATAATGAAAAGGCGAGGATGCAAAGAAACCTGCTCACAAAAGTTTGAAATGTTGTACCCCAAAGGTACATAAAATCGCATGATCAGGCAGGAATGCATACCAAGTGCACTACCCGTAATACCTAACTAACCAAACTAACAATCTTGTCTTGGAAATCTCGGCGAACATTACCCCTGAACGGCAATAC
The DNA here is from genome assembly GCA_900303285.1 of Rhinella marina. Classification (NCBI taxonomy): domain Eukaryota; kingdom Metazoa; phylum Chordata; class Amphibia; order Anura; family Bufonidae; genus Rhinella; species Rhinella marina. Next base: position 684,748 of record ONZH01005568.1, read on the forward strand.
CTCCTAGATATAAACATAAAAAGACTGTATACTAACTTCTACCTGTATATTAACATACTAAAGTAAAGAGAGAAGTGTCCACATAATCTATTGATCTACAAGGACTACAGTCTTACCCCAAATGGGGAATATGGATGCGGAAATATAACTTACCAACAAGATTTATCGACATATCGGCAGACTCTCTATGAGACCAAGCTAGTGGGAGAAACATTACTTTTTATTTAATTTTATTTATTGTATTTGATTATTGTATGTTTATGTGTTTTTTAATTCCTGATTAAATATTTTACACATTCCAGTAAGGGTGAGTGCTTATCCATTTTGTTAACACAATAACCTTCACAGGAACTAGACAAGCTAGGAACCTTTTTGCTCAGGCACCCTCTTTAGGGACAGGTGCAATATTTGAAATGCCGCCTTAGGCTACTTTCACACTTGCGTTGTTAATTCAGGTACTGAGATCGGCAGAGGATCTCTATACCTGAATGAAACTGATCCGTTTTGATTTTGCACATCAGGATGCATCAGTTCAGTTAGGATGCGTAGTGTGAAATCAAAACTGAAGAAAACTGATCAGGCACTAAATACATTGAAAGTCAATGGGTGACGTATCCGTTTTTTTAGGCCTCTTTCACACTATCGTTAGTACGGATCCGGCGGGTGAAGGGACCCGCCGGATCCGTACTGATAATACAACCTTGTGGATCCGTAATTCCGGATCCGGTTGTATTAGCTTTTAAACGGATCCGGAATAACCTCTATTGAAAGTCAATGGAGGACGGATCCGTTTACAAGTGTGTCCACACCAAACGGATCCGTCCCCATTGACTTGCATTGGGGGTCATTCCGGATCCGTTTAGGTGCGGATAACTAGTACGGAGAGCAAACCGCAACATGTTGCGGTTTGCTCTCCGGTCTGAAGACTGAACGGAATGCTTTCAGGAGCATTCCGTTGTCTTCAGTTCAGTTTTGTCCCCATTGACAATGAATGGGGACAAAACTGAAGCGTTTTATTCCGGTATTGAGCCCCTATGACGGAGCTCAATACCGGAATATATAAACGCTAGTGTGAAACTAGCCTTAGTCTCCTAAAAAAACTGATCCGTCACCATTGACTTACATTGGTTTCAGTACCTGATCAGTTTCTTTCAGTTTTTATGACCGGACACAAAATTACAGCTTGCTGTGGTTTTGTGTTCGGTCACAAAACTGAAAGCTGCCTGAACTGAAGACATCCTGATGCATCCTGAACGGATCTCTTTCCATTCAGAATGCATGGGGACAAAACTGATCAGTTTTTTTCCGGTATTGAGATCCTCTGCCTGATCTCAATACCAGAAAACCACAACACAAGTGTGAAAGTAGCCTAAGGCTCAGGATAGATTAGCCTGTGCCTGCTCTGGCCTTTCAAGAGCTGGGGAGAACACAAAAGCTGGAGCAGGAAGAACGAGGCAGGGGTGGCCACAAGCGGCATGGACTGCAGCACAGGAGGTGGTGAGTACTCCGAGACCTGTGAAGTTCGGGTTCGCTCATCCCTAGTGACAAGATGAATTTTTTAATGGTACCATTTAATTTGCCATATCTTATATTACAAAATAAGAAAAAATATTTGTGGGTTAAAATTGAAAAAAAAAATACAGTCAAGGTTTTTTTGGGGTTTGAGATAACATACACTGTACACTGAAAATTACAAGACACCCTTATTCTGTATAATGGTGATACCAAATTTGTGTACTTTTGTAAAATTTTCTTTGCATGACCATTTTCTGACACCTACAAGTTGTTTATATTTCTGTCTACAAAGCTGAATGAAGTTGCAGTTAGTTTTTATTGGTAACATTTTGAGGCACTTTTTATTCAATTTTTTGGGGGGACAAGGTAAAAAAAATGTTAATAATGTTTTATTGTCAAATATTGTCATTTTTGGGCACTGCAATGCCTGTTATATTTAGATTTTATTGTTTATTTTTATCTGTAAAATTTGTAAAAGGGGGTGATTTGAGTTTTTTTTTCCCTGGGGGCACTTGAACATACAATCTTTTAGATTCTGACAAGTTGTCTGTGAAGCCATGCTTTGGGGATGGATTTTCAGGCAGCTCACCCTGACAAGGCGTGGGAACCTTCACAAGGACCCAACAGTCATGGCAACCGATTGGAGCCCAGCGATTTCACCACAGATGCTGCAGTTGCTATGGATGGTGGCATCTGAGGGGCTAAATGATCAACGATACCGGTTACTGCCAGCAGGTGTCTGTTGCATTATACAGCTGACACCTGCCATGTATGAAGCAAGCTCAGTTTGTAAGCTCACTTCATACATGCCCTGCACGCTAATGCTGTACATGGCCATTTTAAATATATATTATACAATGAATTGTTACAGAATGTAGGACCTATTTAGATAAAAAGAAAAATGGTGGTGGATATATGTAAATATAGCTAGATGCACAACACTTCAAATAGCAACAAAAACTGATTTGTCAACGTAATATGAATTAGGCAGTGATATACCCAAGGGGCTCACAGGGTAAAATTCCCCTACAGCATCAACAGAGCTGAGTACTCTGAGCTGTTCTCTGCTATCCAATACTATGTGTCCCAAACAGCACACCATCGATGGTATTCTAATACGTTAAACTTAATTCCCAAAGTCCAAGTGTCATTTTGTCAAAAAAAATATATTTGTCGGGTTAAAATTAAACTTAAAAGGGTTTAATTTATTCATGTGGTAAAAAAAAACAAGCTCTGAAATGTGAAGACGGAGAAGTCTGAAAAATTAATGCCATCAGCCAAGACACGCGGTTCATAAGAAATATGCAGACAGCAGATAAATGAATAGTCTAAGGCTATATGACCTTTCGATTTTCTGCCTTTGTGCTTTGCTATGATACAGATGAACATGTTCTTTACATATTACATAGGGCTTTTAACACGGTCATTTGCATTTCTGGCTTTACCAACATTGTTTTAAGGGATCAACCACATCAACTGAAATATTGGATTGTCAATGTGTATTGACTATTCTGTATGTAGTAGATCTGTGGCAGACACTTATATTCATCAGTAAGACTCACATTAACAGGAACAATACAATTCAATTACTTTACTTTCCGTCCAGAATGCTTAGACAAATACAATAGTTGCTTATAAGAAGTATTCCAATTGATGCATCTGCAATAGGTTTCACAGGAATCTTGATTCTCTTGTCCTGTGTGGTTTGTAATAAGAAATTCAAAGTACTTCCAAACTGTTATAGAAACACAGTGATTGTCCCGTACTTCAGACTTTAAGTGCTTAGTAACTCAGTGTAAATATTGTTAAATCCTAATAATTATTTTTTTTTGTTCACATAGCCATATTAGTTGTTTTTTTTTTTTTTTGCGGGACAAGTTTTACTTTTTAATGACAACATTTATATAGCATAGGATGTAGTGGGAAGCTGGAAATAAAATTCCAAATGGGAATTAGAAAAAAAAGCAATTATGTCACAGTTTTATAGGCTTTGCGTAAGGCTGACTTGTTCTCTTCAGTCTCTATATAGAACTTTTATTTGGAAGCTGTCCCACCTTAGGATTGCTTCAAAGGTGCTCCAGAAACCAGATACAACAGGGTTATTAAATTCCTGGACATTCACCTTAACAATTTAGCAGCCAATATTTGAATTCTCACTGAGTACATACCACCTCCTCCTTTACAAATACTCCCTTAGAGGCTCAATTTGCTAAACCACACTCTCTTCTTTACCTACTCCAGATGGACTTCCAGAGCAGATGTGCCTCAACCTACTCTTGTCTAGCGTAAAACTTATTGTCAGACGCCAGGCCAATCTGAGATCTCACATCCCCACCCTTCTGCCATTTGTAGGTAATCCTCAATTCCAGAATGGTAGACTGTAGGAATATTTGCGACTTGGACATGGTGAAGAGTGTGGCACATCCATAATTTACATTGTAACATAGTTTGTAAGGCTGAAAAAAGACATCTGTCCATCCAGTTCAGCCGGTGATCCTGCAAGATGATCCAGAGGAAGGCAAAAAAATCCCTGTGAGGTAGAAGCCAATTTTCTTCATTTCAGGGTAAAAAAAATTCCTTCCTGACTCCAATCAGTGAATCAAAATAACTCCCTGGATTAACAACCTCTCCAGAAATCTAATAACTATAACCTGTAATATTATTACATTCCAGAAATACATCCAGGCCCCTCTTGAACTCTTTTACTGAACTTTCCATCACCGCGTCCTCAGGCAGAGAGTTCCATAGTCTCACTGCTCTTACCGTAAAGAATCCTCTTCTATGTTTGCATACAAACCTTCTTTCCTCCAGACACAGAGGATGTCCCCTCGTCACAGTCACAGTCCTGGGGATAAATAGATCATGGGAGAGATCTCTGTACTGACCCCTGATATGTTTATATATAGTTATTAGATCTCCCCTCAGTCGTTTTTTTTCTAAAGTGAATAACCCTAATTTTGATAATCTTTCTGGGTACTGTAGTCCACCCATTCCAGTTATTACTTTAGTTCCCCTCCTCTGAACCCTCTCCAGCTCTGCTATGTCTGCCTTGTTCACAGGAGCCCAGAACTGTACACAGTACTCCATGTGTGGTCTGACTAGTGATTTGTAAAGTGGCAGGACTATGTTCTCATCACGGGCATCTGTGTCCCTTTAAATGCAACCCATTATTTTATTGGCCTTGGCAGCAGCTGTCTGACACTGGTTTCTGCAGTTTAGTTTGCTGTCCACTAAAAGTCCTTTTCCATGTCAGTATTACCCAGTGTTTTACCAATTAGTATGTACTGAAGTCATGTATTTTTCCTTCCCATATGCATAACTTTACATTTGTCAGTGTTAAACCTCATCTGCCACTTCTCTGCCCAAGCCTCCAATCTATCCAGATCCATCTGTAGCAGTGTACTGTCCTCTTCTGTGTTGATTACTTTACATAGTTTAGTGTCATCTGCAAAAAATGTAGATCATTAATAAAAATATTAAAGAGAATAGGGCCCAATACTGACCCCTGTGGTACCTCACTAGTGACAGTGAGTGAGTACCGTTAATAACCACACTCTGTTTTCTATCACTGAGCTCTGAGTTCTATTTTTTTCTTTATAGTTTTTCAGTGCTTCCTTGCTACCCTTCTGTTTTAGTGATTTAAATGTTTTTTTGTCATTTATTGCTTCCTTTACATTTCCATTTACCGTATTTTTCACCCCATAAGGCGCACCGGCCCATATGACGCACCCAGGTTTTATAGGAGGGCAACAAGAAAAAAATATTTTTCATTAGATCTCAGGTCAGACCAGCAATTAGACCCCCCAATGTTCATAAGACCCCGATCAGAACTCAGCTGATGACCCCAATGTTAATGACCCCCTCAGATAAGAGCCCCATGCCTCTCTTCAGCCCCCATGTGAGCCCCTAATGCCTGTAATTAGCCCCCATGTCATCCCCTAATGCCTGTAATTAGCCCCCATATGTGTAATTAGCCCCCATGCCTGTAATTAGCCCCCATATCAGCCCCTAATGCCTGTAATTAGCCCCCATATTAGCCCCTATGCCTGTAATTAGCCCCCATATCAGCCCATCACTTCAGCCCCCATGCCTCACTTTAGCTCCCATATCAGCCCCCATGCCTCACTTTAGTCACCATATCAGCCCCCATGCCTCACTTTAGCCCCCATATCAGCCCTCATGCCTCACTTTAGCCCCCATATCAGCCCCCATGCCTCACTCCAGTCCCCATATGATTCCCTATGCCTCACTTCAGCCTCCATGCCTCTTGTTAGCCCCCATTATGAGCCCAGCATGCAGTAAAAAGAAAAAAGCCACTTACCTCCCCTGCTCCTGGACGCCGACGCTCCTCTACGCCCGCACTCTCTCTTCTTCTTCCTGTCGGCTGTGCTGTGACCCTGCGCGAACGGAAGTCCAAGAAGCGGTGAGTACAGAGTCTTCACCGCTTCCCGGTCCTCCGGTGCTAATGAGCGCTTCCATAATGGAAACGCTCATTAGCATTCACCCCATTCACCTGTCGGCGAAAAATATAGTATACATATTTTGTTTTTTTCTTGTTCTTCACCTTTTTTTCCCATAAGGTATGTACTTCTCACAGTGAAGAGTTTAGAATGATTTTTTTTTTTAATCTCATTTTGTGGCTGCATTTTTATTTTTGAGGACATTTTCCCAGTTAGTGAGGCTAATGGTCTCTCTTAGCTGGTCAACTTTTGCTTTTTTGACGTTTGGTTTGTGTATCCCTCAAGAAACACTCTTTTAAATCACAACTGGAAGGTTATTATTTTATGGTCACTATTTCCCAGATGTCCCTCAACCTGCACATATGTCAGGTCTACTGATTAGTACTAAGTCCACTATGGCTGTCCTACTAGTCGGGTCCTGAACCAGTTGGGAAAGGTTATTGTCTTTGGTTATTGCCAAGAACCTTTTTCCTTTATGAGATGTACCGGTTTCAGTTTCTCAGTCTATATCTGGGTAGTTGAAGTCCCCGATAATAATGAACTCATTATGATTTGCCAAGTCATCTATCTCCCTTTTTCTGTGGACTCTGGTATATTAGGTGGCTTATAACAAACTCCTATCAGTATTTTATTATTGTTTTTGCCTCTATGTATTTCTACCCACAGTGACTCCACATGTTCATGTCCCTCACTTATATCTTCCCAGAGTTCTCTTCAGTCATTACTACTTCCAGTTCACCAGTTTTATTATTCAGGCTTCTGGCATTAGTATACATACAATTAAGAGGTTTTTGTATATTCTCTACCCTACACCATTCCTTATGAACTGTTCTAGTCCCTTCTTTCACTACTTTCCCAGTTACATTAACTCGCCCCAGGTCTCTATTTGCACTTCCCCTCCTATAATATAATTACCCAGATAAATCGCTCCAATCGTTACACCTTTGGAGAGTTCTTAGACAGATACAAATTTCCTCCCAATTTTTTGCTTACTACAGACCTCCAGCTATGCAGCAAAGATTCTCCGTCAGCTTAATATGACCTCCACCTAAGATCTAACCATCAACTTATTGTTGACTACGAAGGACACCTCTAAGAAAATCTTGAGATACTATAACTTTCTCTGACTCATTCTAACATATTCCACGATCTGCACAGGTATCGCATCATGGACACAGCATTTCCCAGATCTGTCATTCACAGGGAAAATAACTTCCTCAACTTTCCCTAGATGCGCACAGCTAGATGCTATTCTCTACCATTGTTTTTGGGAGTGCCCCCTTATACAACAATTTTGGAAGTGGCTTCGCCCTTGCCCACTTGGTAAGCTTTGTCCCTCTTACACCTTCATGGATGATATTTGGTCACCTAGACTCCTGAGTTTACCCATGTACCCCAGAGGCAAAAACAACCTATTATTTATTCCCTCCAGTTAGTTTGTAAGACTATTCTAAATTAATGTCTCTCCCCCAGGCCCCACCATTTAGCTTGTTTTTACAATCAATACAGATTATTTAAACTGCCCAACATAAAGGGATGAATGTAAAAAAAGTTTTTTACTTTATGGGAATTGTATATTGAGACAACTGTGTACCTGTTTCCAAAACACAAACTGATACTTCAAGCCTACAATAGTGGGGGTTCCACCAATGTACTGATGAATCCCCAACTGTGGAATGAGACATACTCTTTTCTCCTCCAATCTATGGTGTTGTCACGGTGGTCTTTATGGGATGGTTGCGCATACTCCCCCTCTATTTCTCATACCACCATTCCCCCCCTTCCTTTCCCTGCCTGTTCATTCCTTAATTTTTTGGTTCAATTATTATGGTTTCCTACCAGCTTGATGACCTAAGGTGGATTTACACGTACCAATAATTGGACAGATTATCAGAAAAGAACATTGCTGTGAACGCTCGTTCCTGATAATCTGGCCATCTAAATGTGATGCTTATCACCGGATGAAACTCAACAAAACTTGAACTCAGTGATCCTGTTTTTAGTGCAGGCACTCCAATCATCATTCCTGAGCAGCAGAATGTACAGTCTAATCAGCGATCTGCTGCCCAGAAACAATGATTCTGTATGGGGATGAAGGATAGCTATAGGGATCCTTGGCCTCATACTGTAAAGAAGATCGTGGCATGTAAATGCAGTGGTCTCATTCACTGAGCGAGTTAATTGGCTGTTTCATTGGCCCGTGTAAACCCACCTTTACTTGCTTTTCTGATGTTCAATTCCACATTCTTTGTTCATCTATGCATATAGAATATATTCAGACTTCTACAGATATTTACCCATTGCATAATGTATGATAGTATTTATATCACCAAATGCATGGTTCCTTTGTGATGCTATTTACTCTGTTTGGAAACTTAATAAAAACAGTTTGAAAAAAAAGACCAAGAATAGTAAGCTCCACCTCTTGGCAATGTCTCCGCCTCCTCAATCATCTGCCAATCAATGAAAGGGAAGAGAAGGACGTAATCGCATGTGTTCTTTGTTAGGTTTCTACAATATTGTTTGTTTCATAAACATGCAGAAAATCCTGCAGAATGAAGAGCAGTGCCTGCAAGAATCTCCTGTTGTATATTTATTTTATGATTATCTGATTTTCTATGATTCCATTAAATTGTAATTGCTGATTTGTGTAATAATACTGCCAGACTATTAGTCTGTTTTTCCTTACAGCAGTATTCCGGAGCCATTACTACATAGCTCTGTCCACTGTGCAGATCAATTCAATCAATAAATTCGGGTTTTCAGCAAATTCCAAAATGTTGCTATTCGGTACAGACCAGAAGACAGGACACCAAGGCAGAAAGGTGAAGAAGGAACACCACGGGCAGAGCCCTAGCTGGTGGGCTTCCCAATAATACCTTGCAGTCAGCTATCAGGAGGGACAATAATGAGTTGTGTCATAGGAACTTTATAAGATCCCAACCAGGGAAGCCATGTCTTTTCTGAGCTTGTACATTGATGTGATCATCAGCAGAGAGACAGCAAAGAAAGCTTATCTTTAGACACACAACTACTTTAGGGTCAGACAGGGACAGTTTTAGAGAAGATAATAGCTAATACATTTGATCAGTGGCTGAAACTGTCTTAGTTTGTCATTTCTGTGCTGTCAAGTCCAGCCTACAGTCTACTGTCAGAAAGGGCATTCACCATGGTGGGTGGCATCATCAAACTGACAAAATTGTCCTCCACAAGTGTAGAAGATATTACATTCGTTAAAATGAATTGGGCATGGGTCTGTGAGTTTTTCACCTACCTCTCGCTGAAAAGTGGAAACTAGCCTTTTTAGTACTGAACCAATTATATCACTGCACTATTCATCATGTCCCATACTGTACTGGTACTTCAGCTGCCACTGCTACTACTCCTACACAGCTGGACAACTCCCAGGTTGTCCATGAGGTTCTACACTGCACTGCTGCTACTGCTCCAAAAAGGGAGATTTTTTTAATTGCATCTTTACTATCCCAGAACTCAGGCACACGCTCACCAACACATGTATTTGTGGTGGTGGAATTGGTGGAGATAGAATGTGCGTGTTATTGAGACTGTTTGTTACCATTCCTTTACTCATAGCCATATATGTTGCTGTCACTTTAACATTATTAGTGGGGTCTTGGAGTTAAAGAGCTTAACAAAGATTCCAGATCCCAGAGTGTTATATGCAACATATCAGGAAATCCTGAGCACTTTTGGTTCAGGTTGAACTTATTTATACACAAATCAAATCTGCAGTCTGATTCATTCAAATTGGACATGAAACAGATTTCAATAAATTGGCTCATCTGTAGTTAGCAGTTCTGACATCCCTCATATGCTGCATAATTGTCAGTAAAGTCTCTACAGTATACCCGGCTAAAAAAATCTGACCTTATATGTCCTGCATCTAGTGAACAGTAATACGCCATAGAGTTTTATTGATTTGCTATAGCCAGATCCTGCACTTATATCTGAAATATAGCAAATCATATCAGCCTTATAGTAACATAGTAACATAGTTTATAAGGCCGAAAAAATCTGTCCATCCTGTTTGGCCTGTTTTCCTACAAGTTGATATAGCATCCCAAAACCAGAGATAATGAAAGCTTTTCTATCTGCTATACTTGAGGCTCTCTAATTTCAGACCATTATAAATATTAGGTTGCTGTTGATAATTCTGACCCCTGATAATTTATTTAGGCTTTGTTCACATACTGTATCTGTAGATTTTAGACCTGATGTTGCTACAATTTGTATGTAGTTTCCAATGTTATGTGTTTTGTATTGTTTTATTGTTATCTGGCCGTATGTTCCAGCAGGATATGGGTGGCAAAGGTTTAAGAAGGAACAGTGCTAAGCATCCTGTTCCTTCCTTCTTGGTAGGTGTGGGCTGGTCCTGCTTCCTGCAAAAAAGGGAGTTCCTGTCCAGAGACAGGGAAGAGACAAAGCACATTACTGAGCTCCTGCTCCTGTTACAGACTCTCCAAGGAGAACTACTCAAACCTGCCTCAAGTGAAGTCTTGAGATGCTAGATAGCAGAATGAACTGCTACAACCAGCATTGGAGACACTGCTGCAGAGTGAGGGATTATGCCTAAGACACCCACCACCCAGAACGTTACTAGGCCAGTACCACTTACGTAAGTACTAAATTGCTGCCACCCAACCTGCCTCCATAATCTTTGCTGGTGTCAGAGAAGATTTGCACTTAAAGTTAGCTGCTACTGAATGTAGACTACCAGATTTAACAAAGATGTAAACCTAGCCTAAGAGAACCTTCAAACAACTAGTACCTTTAAAGGGGTTAAGAATTTTAAGCTTGCTGCCTACCCCGTGAGAAGATTCATACTTACCTGCTACATGCTGCTCTGGTCCTCCACACTGCCTCCATCTTCGAGTCCCTGCACTGTTTTATTCCAGCTGTGCATGGGCCTGCTCACATGCACCTCTCCATCCAATGACTGCCTTCAGCGGAGATGTGGCCAGTTATTGGCCAGTCATTGGCTGGAGCAGTGCATGTGACCCTGCCCATGCAGGGACTGGCAGATGGGTACAGGGAGGCAGTGTGGAGGACCAGAGCAGCATGGAGCAGGTAAGTATGAATCTTCTGTTTCAGGTGGTAGGTTGCAGGCACTTGCATAGAAATCACTGTCACCAGAAAACCCCTTTAACCATTATGTTTTCTATAGGATGATGTATACTTTCTTTTACCAAATTTGCATTATTTAACCAGCAGAAATTCTCTCACATGCAGCATTTGCTTTTATATTCATTAGATAATTCAGACATAAAAGATCAGAAAAATGACACGTGCATTTTATTCAATTTTCCCTTTATCCAAACCGTTTTGATTACATTTTATTTGTCCTCTGCAGCAGAGTTGTAGTTTTTGAGCATCTTATAAGATTTGTTGTTTCTGTCAGATCAGCGAAGGTCTGTGCTCCAATAAAGCCTCTGGTGTTTATGAAATGTCATTTAAGTGACCTACATTGCGACAACCAAAACATAGCTTCCAGCGCCGATAGGTTCTGTCAGAGCTGTCCCTGCACTCTTTTACCTAATTAGTCAGACAACTTTCCCAGGATTGTTACTATCAGATTGTACAGTTACATTTATGCAGATATCATGATGCCATTGGATATGGTTACTGACATTAAGCTAACTCAAATATACATTTTTCATTTTTTTTACCACTTGCATCTATATAACAAAGGAAATTTGAGGGTAGCAATAATAATAAAAATGGAACTTTTTTTTTTACTGTATTTTTCTACTTTAATGCAGTGTCAGACTGGCCAGTGTACCAGAGGATCCTCTAGTGGACCCAAGCTCTGATACCATGGTGGGCCCCAAAGGTCCATAGAAAAAACATTTAGAAACAATCACTTGCCACTAGGGTCTAATTCTAATCAAAACCTATTAGACTTTATTGATGATATAGCTGTTGGGCCCCAAGAATAATTTTCTCTGGTGGGCCCAAGGAACCTCAGTCCAACCCTGCTTTAAAGAGAACCTGTCATCACCGAAACACCCCCTGAACTAGAGTAAGTGTTGTATAGTGTAAGTGATACTGAATCCGAATATGTAAGTTTTATCTTCATACTCACTTCCATTCCAACGCTGTGCTCCCACAAACCTGCAGTAAAATGCACTCACTGGACTCTTCTTTGAGTCCTCTCCATTATGTGAGTGAGCACTGGAGTCCACTGAGTGCATTTTACTGCTGGTTTGTGGGAGCACAGCGTTGGAATGGAAGTGAGTATGAAGATAAAACTTACATATTTGGATTCAGCATCACTTACACTATACACCGCTTACTCTAGTTCAGGGGGTGTTTCGGAGATGACAGGTTCCCTTTAAAGTATTACTTTCATGGACATAGGCAAGAAGGGCAGCTTATCTCCTGCTCCCATAATAACAGTGTCCCTAAATTAAGACACTGATCAAAGTATGCACTGCTCTCCTGGCTATCATTTCAACATTGATGGTCCAGTAAACTGTTCACTGCTGTGCCGCTCATAAGGAACAGTGCCCACCATTGGTTGTGCAGGGAATTGCAGCACAGCTCCACTCAAGGATTGTTGGAGCTCCTGGTATTCAGACTGCTATTGTTTGGAAACATCTTTAAAAAGCCAATACTGCTCTTGAAATCGTAATTTAGATGTATGGATTATTTGGGTAAAATTCTTTTCAAGATCAATGTGATACAACATAATAAATCTTCAGTGGCCAGGTCAAGCTGATAGTTCTGATATCTCTGACTTAGGGCTCGTTCACATCACCGTTCAGCCCTTCCGTTCTCCTGCTCCGTTATAGGAGCAGGAGAACGGAAAGGATGGATTCGGGACATAATTGAGCTGAACGAAGCCTACGGACCCCATAGACTATAATGGGGTCCGTTAGGTTTCCGCTCAGAGGAAGGTTTTTGAAGCGGAGACAAAAGTCCTGCGTGCACAACTTTTGTCTCCGCTCCAAAAATCATCTTCTGGGCTGATTATAGTCTATGGGGTCCCTTTGGCTCCGTTCGGCTCAGTTATGTCCCAAATCCAGCCTTTCCGTTCTCCTGCTTCTATAACGGAGCAGGAGAACGGAAGGGCTGAACGGTGATGTGAATGAGCCCTAAGTTGGTATCTGATTAGGTGAATGCCGAGTCACCATTGCAGCCAATGGAGTTGTCACGCAGTTTTCCCTCATACCTAGGAACCTCTTCCTACAATACAGCCTCCATTCCCATATTGTTGCCAAGATTTAAAGTTCAAACAAAATTCCCTGTCTGGGAGATGAAATACAACTTCTCACCATAAAACCAAAAACACAAGCTTTTGGATTCTGACCAATAGTGGTTAATATATGGTAGTAAGGAGCGTGTTAGGAAGGCCAGTTTTACTTCACACTGTCTTATATACAGCACCTCCTGGGGTTCCCTAGCTGAAGGATGCAGCAGAGTTTTTATTAAATTAAGTTTTTATTTTTTATTAAAACACTAGAAAAACTATACAAATGTGGTATCTCTGTAATCATACTGACCCGGAGAATGAAGAGAACAGGTCAGTTTTACAATATAAAGAACACTGTAAAAACAAAACCTGTTGAACTGTGGCGGAATTGCATTTTTTTCCAATTATACCCCATCTGGCATTTTCTTTCCAGTTTCTCACTACATCATATTCAGTATTAAATGGTACCAAAACACAAGCCCTCATACAGCTATGTGAATAGAAATATAAAAAAGTTATAGCTCCGGGAAAGGAGAAAGTAAAAAAACAAACAAAAAAAAAACAGAAAATCGCTCAGTCCTGAAAAGGTAAACTAATTTCTGAGAGAAAACAGAAGAACATTGTGTTAACACTACTGTATATTATGAGACAACAACACAATGCTGTTATAGTTAATTAAGAGTGTTTGTATTTGTGGAAGCAGAGTATTGATTTTCAGGCAGCAGACATAGATTTGCACCAGCTTTCTGTCTACTGAGATGGAACAGATTACAGTCTCATTAACGATGACAATCCAACGCTTGACATACGTGCTAGAATACAACTAAGGACTTATATTCTCAGTTTACCTTTATGTATGTAGGTATGCATGTGTGTATATATATATATATATATATATATATATATATATGCAGTACAGACCAAAAGTTTGGACACACCTTCTCATTCAAAGAGTTTTCTGTATTTTCATGACTATGAAAATTGTAGATTCACACTGAAGACATCAAAACTATGAATTAACACATGTGGAATTATATACTTAACAAAAAGTGTGAAACAACTGTAAATATGTCTTATATTCTAGGTTCTTCAAAGTAGCCACCTTTTGCTTTGATTACTGCTTTGCACACTCTTGGCATTCTCTTGATGAGCTTCAAGAGGTAGTCACCTGAAATAGTATTCCAACAGTCTTGAAGGAGTTCCCAGAGATGCTTAGCACTTGTTGGCCCTTTTGCCTTCACTCTGCGGTCCAGCTCACCTCAAACCATCTCAATTGGGTTCAGGTCTGGTGACTTTGGAGGCCAAGTCATCTGGCGTAGAACCCCATCACTCTCCTTCTTGGTCAAATAGCCTTTACACAGCCTTAAACAACATGTCCTGTTGATAAATAAATGATGGTCCAACTAAATGCAAACCGGATGGAATAGCATGCCGCTGCAAGATGCTGTGGTAGCCATACTGGTTCAGTATGCCTTCAATTTTGAATACATCCCCAACAGTGTCACCAGCAAAGCCCCCCCCCACACCTCCTCCTCCATGCTTCATGGTGGGAACCAGGCATGTAGAGTCCATCCGTTCACCTTTTCTGCGTCGCACAAAGACACGGGGGTTGGAACCAAAGATCTCAAATTTGGACTCATCAGACCAAAGCACAGATTTCCACTGGTCTAATGTCCATTCCTTGTGTTCTTTAGCCCAAACAAGTCTCTTCTGCTTGTTGCCTGTCCTTAGCAGTGGTTTCCTAGCAGCTATTTTACCATGAAGGCCCGCTGCACACAGTCTCCTCTTAACAGTTGTTGTAGAGATGTGTCTGCTGCTAGAACTCTGTGTGGCATTGACCTGGTCTCTAATCTGAGCTGCTGTTGACCTGCGATTTCTGAGGCTGGTGACTTGGATGAACTTATCCTCCGCAGCAGAGGTGACTCTTGGTCTTCCTTTCCTGGGGCGGTCCTCATGTGAGCCAGTTTCTTTGTAGCGCTTGATGGTTTTTGCGACTGCACTTGGGGACACTTTCAAAGTTTTCACAATTTTTCGGACTGACTGACTTTCATTTCTTAAAGTAATGATGGCCACTCGTTTTTCTTTACTTAGCTGCTTTTTTCTTGCCATAATACAAATTCTAACAGTCTATTCAGTAGGACTATCAGCTATGTATCCACCTCACTTCTGCCCAACTCATGGTCCCAACCCCATTTATAAGGCAAGAAATCCCACTTATTAAACCTGACAGGGCACACCTGTCAAGTGAAAACCATTTCAGGCGACTATCTCTTGAAGCTCATCAAGAGAATGCCAAGAGTGTGCAAAGCAGTAATCAAAGCAAAAGGTGGCTACTTTGAAGAACCTAGAATATAAGACATATTTTCATTTGTTTCACACTTTTTTGTTAAAGGGGTATTCTCATCTTGGACAATGGGGGCATATCGCTAGGATATGCCCCCATTGTCCTATAGGTGTGGGTCCCGCCGCTGGGACCCGCACCTATATCGAGAACGGGGCCCCCAAAGTGAACAAGTGCGCACCACGCAAGCGCGGCCCGCTCTCCATTCACTTCTATGGGGCCGCCGCAAATAGCCGAGCGCTGGCTCGGCTATCTCCGTCGGCTCCATAGAAATGAATGGGCGCGCACTGCGCATGCACGGCCACCGCTCCCATTCATTTCTATGGAGCTGACGAAGATAGCCGAGCCAGCGCTCGGCTATTTCCGGCGGCCCCATAGAAGTGAATGGATAGCGGGCCGCGCTTGCGCGGTGCGCACTTCTTCACTTTGGGGGCCCCGTTCTCGTTATAGGTGCGGGTCCCAGCGGCGGGACCCGCACCTATAGGACAATGGGAGCATATCCTAGCGATATGCCCACATTGTCCAAGATGAGAATACCCCTTTAAGTATATAATTCCACATGTGTTAATTCATAGTTTTGGTGCCTTCAGTGTGAATCTACAATTTTCATAGTCATGAAAATACAGAAAACTCTTTGAATGAGAAGGTGTGTCCAAACTTTTGGTCTGTACTGTATATATATATATTATCTGCAAAAAAGGGATGATTTTTGGCTTTAGGGCCTGTACCTTGCAATTGCTTAAAGAGGACCTTTCATGGGGTATCTTTCAGTAGCTAAATACCTTTATTGGTAGGGCACCCCCCGCTGATGCTGGCATCTGGTCCGGTTTTTGAAAATAGCGCTCCTCCGCCCCGCTGTGGCCCTCGGTATTTCTCCTGCTCAGTATGCTAATACTGAGCATCGGAACAGGGAGGAGGAGATGCCCGGGTTTCTCAATGGGTGTCTCCTTCTCCCTGGCTGTGCCGCAGTCCAATCACATTGGAGAGCGTCACAGCCAGGGAGAAAAAACTCCTTGGCTGTGACGCTCTCCGATGTGATTGGACTGCGGCACAGCTCATTTGAATATAATATTAGGGTCACGTGGCGCTGGCCACGTCACGTGACCCATCTGGAGGGCTATTTAAACAGGCAACCTGCTGGCCACAGGTTGCCTCTGTTTGGTCTTTACCTCAAGTGCTTGTGTTTGTTCCCAGATATGTTTTTGGACCTTGGCTTACGTATTTTGACTTTGCTTTCTGCTTTCTCCCCTGGTTTTGACGTGACATCCTGGTACGACTCTTGGCTCGCTGACCCTCCTATTTATTGTGTGTGTTCTATCTTTGTTTGTTTATTTCTCCTCGTGTTCCCTTTACGCCCCAGCACTTATTCAGGCTAGGGATTGCTGCCCAGTTATGCGCCGTTCCTTAGGACGGGCCGTGTAAGTAGGCAGGGACAGAGGTTGGGATTCAAGACAGGGCTCACTATTCCCTATCGTGACACTCCTTGCCCAGGGCAACATTTTATCTAAAACCGACCCTTCTTGTAGCTATTAGATGTTATACTGTTAGGGCAACAAGAAGATCTACATTATTGCAATCATTGGCAGCCTAGTACATAAATATGTATATATGCTAATGCATTTGCTATTTCTTTTAGGCCTCTTTTACACGACAGTATTTTTTGTGGGCTCCGATCCGCATTTTTTGCGGATAGGATGCAGACCCATTCATTTCTATGGGTCCGCAAAAAATACTGACAGCACACTGTGTGCTGTCCGCATCTGTATGTCCGTTCTGTAGCCCGCAAAAAAATAAATAAAACATGTCCTATTCTTGTCCGTTTTGCTAATAATAATAACAGGGAGTTTTCCAACTTTCAGTCAATAGGAATAGGCAGAAATGCGTTTTTTTTTTTTTTTTTTTACTGCTTACATAGTCCATAGTTCAATAAGCAAGATATATAAAACGCAAAATGTTTTCATACCATAATATGCTGGAGACTATAATTATTAAAGGGCTTTTCTGTAATTCTGATATTGGTGACCTATCCTCAGGACAGGTCATCAATATCAGACTGGTGGAGGTCCTGAGTGTCAGATCAGATCAGCTGCTTGACCACAACACTAATGAACTCCACGGCCTCCTCACAGCTTACCAAGCACAGCAACACCCTTTGGATATTAGCTCTGCTTGATGTTGCAGCTCAGCCCCATTCACTTGAATGGGACTGAGCTGAACATAGGCCATACAACCAATGAACATGGCCTAGGAAGAAGCCGTGGCAGTCACCAAAGCACTGCGGCCTCCTCAAACTTCTGAACCACCCGTTAACCAATCTATCATAAACCTTTACTGCAAAAGTGAAAAGGTGGTCTCTCCCTTCTGAATCCTGCAGCATACTAAAACAACAGTTTACATCTGCTTTTATGGGATTTCTCTACCCAGTTAGTCTCAGATGACAACACTTAGGCACACATAAATGTTATATATGTGGAGTTATAAGTTCTGTAAAATACCTGTGTTGTCAAAATGCTCACTCTTAATACCTTGAGGGGCGGAGTTTCCAAAATGGGTCAACTTCTTAGGGGTGTAGTGTGTCTCTGATGGCAAAAGCTGGGCACAACATATTGGGCATTGAAATGCCATATATGTGGAAAACTTGTAATTTTCATTTTGCACGGTCCCCTGCTCATTAATTTCTGCAAAATGCCTGTGGTGTCAAAATACTCACTCCACCCATTGATAAGTAACTTGGGGGTGTAGCTTCCAAAATGGAGTCATTTATTGGGGGTTTTCACTGGACAGATAAGTCAGGGGCTCTGCAAATGTGATGTAGCACCCAAAAACCATTCTGGCAAAATCCCCAATCTGAAAGCCAGATGGCGCACCTTCCCTTCTGAGTCCTGCTGTGTGCCAATGCAACAGCTCATATCCACATTTATGGCATCTCTATACTCAGTTGAATACGCCTTTGAATTAATGTGAGTGCGGTCTAAGTCTCTGATTGCACCAGTTGGGCAAAACATATTGGGCACTAAAATGCCACGTCTGTGGAAAAATAGCAGTTTTGATTAAGCACGGTTCACTGCGCTTATAATATCTGCAAAATAACTGTGGCATCAAAATGCTCTCTCCACCTCTTAATACCTTCAGGGTCAGTTTCCAAAATGGGGTAACTTCTCAGGGGTTTCATTGATTATTTCACCCCAGTGCCTGTACAGGTGTCAGTGTAAGTGGGTTTCTACAACCAGGGCCTACTTTTCACACTGGCACATGCTGGACAAAACATAAATGGCAAATCTGTATAAAAATTGCATTTTTCACCTTGCACCATCTGCTGTGCATTATTTTTTGCAAAACACCTGTGAGAACAAAATGCTCAGAATGACCCTTGGTAAATTCTATGAGGGATGTGGTTTTTAAAAAGGGGTGAATTATCGATCGTAATCTACACAGAATATCATGGAAACTGGACAATATGGAGGTTTCGGTTGTCAGAATAGGCTACACTAATACCTCATTTACTGTTAGATACTACACATTTCTAATGATTGTTTAGTACCCCAGACCTGGGGGCACTACAAGTTGTATTGTTATGTATAATGTATTTTATTGTTTAATTCTGGCCGTAGTTCCCAGCAAGGAATAGATGCCAACGGTTGGAAAGGGATAGGGCTAACCACCTCGTTCCTCGCCACTTGGTAGGAGTGGGCTGGTTCTGCTCCCTGCCATGAGGGGGAGTTCCTGTATAGCTATAGAGAGGAGAGGAAGCAAACTACTAAGCTCCTTCTCCTGTTACAGATCCTCCATAGTGATCACATATTCTTCAGCCTCAAGCAAAGTCTTAAGAAGCTCAACAGTAGTGTGAACAGCTCTAACCAGCATCTGTAGACACTGCTGTAGGTTGAGGGACTATGGCTAAGACACCGATCACCTAGAACATTACTAGGCTAGTACAACCTTAGTGTTTAACTGCAGACATTTAACTTGCCTCCTGATTCCTTGCTGGTGCTAGAGAGAATTGCTGCAATTGAATGTATTGGGAGTTCTACGTTGCACTTAGTAAAAAAGACTTTGTTACATTTAACTTTGGCCTCCTTCTTCAGTACTATAATCTACTGTGCCAATCCCCAGGAAGCAACAGCCTGAGGCAGTTTACTCTGACACAATACTTCATCAGGGCTACTACCACTCCTATCCTCTACACTGGCTCATCAGGGGGTCGCTGCAATTGCATAATATACTTACTTGGATAAATATATCACTGGAGAACTAGATCTGTCACTATACAGCACTGAAACCCGATGCTGAATTATTTAATTAATAAATTAATTTACTCATTCATTAAAATATATCCATAAATATGAAGAATGTGATGGAGAATTCACTAGACAGCTAATTTCTTTTATCGGTAAGAGGAACAAATTAGAACAAGGAGAATGCGATTAACCCCTTGAGGACAGAGCCCATTTTGGCCTTAATGTCTGGGCCAAATTTTTGAATTCTGACATGTGTCACTTTATGTGGTAATAACTTTGGAACGCTTTTACTTATCCAGGCCATTCTGAGATTGTTTTCTCGTGACACATTGTACTTCATAACAGTCATAAATTTGAGTCAATATATTTCACCCTTATTTATGAAAAAATCCCAAATTTACCAAAAATTCTGAAAAATTTGCAAATTTCCAAATTTCAATTTCTCTACTTTCAAAATACACCGTAATACCTCCAAAAATAGTTATTATTTTACATTCCCCATATGTCTACTTTATGTTGGCATCATTTTGTAAACGTCATTTTACTTTTTTAGGACGTTAGGAGGCTTAGAAGTTTAGAAGCCATTTTTCAAATTTTCACCAAATTTTCCAAAACCATTTTTTTTTAGCACCAATGCAGATATAAAGTGATTTTGAGGGCTTACATAATGAAACCCACCATAAATGACCCCATTTTAGAAACTACACCCCTCAAATTATAAAAAACTGCTGTTACAAACTTTGTTAACCCTTGAGGTGTTCCACAAGAATTAATGGAAAATGGAGGTGAAATTTCAAAATTTCACTTTTTTCGTAGATTATTCATGTTAACATTTTTTTTCTTGCAACACAGCAAGGGTTAACAGCAAACTAAACCTCAATATACATTCCTCTGATTCTGCAGTTTACAGAAATACCCCATATGTGGTGGTAAACGTCTCTATGGGTTTGTGGCAGTGGTCAGAAGGAAAGGAGCGCCATACGGATTTTGGAGGCAAAATTTGCTAGAATAGTTTTTAGGCACCATTTTGTAATTGAGAGACCCTGACGTACCCCTACAGTGGAAACCCTCATAAAGTGACCCCATTTTGGAAACTACACCCTTCAAAGAATATATTAAGGGGGGTACTGACCACTTTGACCCCCTAAGCATTTTACGGAATTTGGAAACACTTGGCTGTGAAAATGAACATTTTTTTTCTTCCAATAAAATGTTGCTTTAGCCCCAATTTTTTTTATTTGCATAAGGGGTAACAGGAGAAAAGCCCCCCCCATAATTTGTTACCCATTTTCTCCTGAATACGGCAACACCCCATATGTTGTGGTAAACTGCTGTGGGGGCACATGGCAGGACTCAGAACAGAAGGAGCGCCATATGGATTTTACAACACAGATTTTGATGGAGTGGTTTGCGGGAGCCATTGATTTTTATTTTTTTGAGTTATTGTCTTATGTGGGGGCTAATTTTTTGCAGGATGAGGTGAGGTTTTCATTGGTACCATTTTGGGGTAAATACGCCTTTTTGATCGCCTACTATTACACTTTTTGTGAGGGAAGAGGGGAAAAAATGGCTATTTTGGCATAGTTTTTAAAAAAAATTTTTTACAGCATTCGCCTGGGGGGCCATCTCATGTAATATTTTTATAGAGCAGGTTGTTACGGACGCAGCGATACCCAATATGTCCAACTTTTTTATTGTTGGAAAGTTTTACACATTAGATGCATTTTGAACAGAATAAAATATTTTTTTTTGTGTTGCCATTTTCAGAGAGCCATATTTTTTTCAGTTTTCAGGCGATTGTCTCAGGTAGGGTACAGTTTTTGCGGGACAAGATGACGGTTGAATTGATACCATTTTGGGGTAAATACGCCTTTTTGATCGCCTGCTATTACACTTTTTGTGAGGGAAGAGGGGAAAAAATGTCTATTTTGGCATAGTTTTTTAAAAAAAATTTTTACAGCATTCGCCTGGGGGGCCATCTCATGTAATATTTTTATAGAGCAGGTTGTTACGGACGCAGCGATACCCAATATGTCCAACTTTTTTATTGTTGGAAAGTTTTACACATTAGATGCATTTTGAACAGAATAAAATATTTTTTTTTGTGTTGCCATTTTCAGAGAGCCATATTTTTTTCAGTTTTCAGGCGATTGTCTCAGGTAGGGTACAGTTTTTGCGGGACAAGATGACGGTTGAATTGATACCATTTTGGGGTAATTACGCCTTTTTGATCGCCTGCTATTACACTTTTTGTGAGGGAAGAGGGGAAAAAATGGCTATTTTGGCATAGTTTTTAAAAAAGTTTTTTACAGCATTCGCCTGGGGGGCCATCTCATGTAATATTTTTATAGAGAAGGTTGTTACGGACGCAGCGATACCCAATATGTCCAACTTTTTTATTGTTGGAAAGTTTTACACATTAGATGCATTTTGAACAGAATAAAATATTTTTTTTTGTGTTGCCATTTTCAGAGAGCCATATTTTTTTCAGTTTTCAGGCGATTGTCTCAGGTAGGGTACAGTTTTTGCGGGACAAGATGACGGTTGAATTGATACCATTTTGGGGTAAATACGCCTTTTTGATCGCCTGCTATTACACTTTTTGTGAGGGAAGAGGGGAAAAAATGGCTATTTTGGCATAGTTTTTTTTATTTTTTTTTTACAGCATTCGCCTGGGGGGCCATCTCATGTAATATTTTTATAGAGCGGGTTATTACGGATGTGGCGATACCTAACATGTTTATGTATTGTGTGTTTTTTTATTTTTAATCAATTTTTTTAACTTTTTTTTAACTTTTTTTTTTTTTTTCCACTTTCTTGACTCAGATCCACTTGGTTCTTCAAGAACCAGTGGGTCTGGTATTTTACAATACACTGCAGTACACTGTATAGTGTACTGCAGTGTATTTTCTTATAGCCTGTTCAAGCTCCTGCCTTTAGCAGGAGCTTGAACAGGCTTCCATGGCAAGCCAGACGAAAGCGTCTGGTTGCCATGGTAACCATCGGGACGCTGCCACAGCAGAGCAGCGTCCCGATGGAAGGGAGAGGGAGCTTCCTCCCTCTCATCTGCCCACACCATCGGCGCTGCCAGCGCACCGCAGCGCCGATGGGAGAGGGAGGGAGCGCTCCCTCCCTGTTAACCCCTTCCATACAGCGGCCCCTACGGACCGCGGCATGAAAGGGGTTAAACTGCTGACATCGGTGCTAGCACCGATGTCAGCAGTTTCAAGCAGAGTATCAGCTGTATGCTGATACTCTGCTTGAATAACGCTCGGCCATCCCGAAAGATTATTGCGGGCGGCACTTGCGGCAGCCGCCCGCACATAGCAAATCTCCCCCCCCCCCCCCGCCCATCTGCCCACAGCCGGGGGGGGGGGGTATAGGGCACAGATGATCGATGGGGCACAAAGAAAATAATTACCTTATTTCAGGCTGTGATCTGCAGAGTGCAGATCACAGCCTGAAACCGGGACATGTACAGTGCCGCGATCCGATTGGTTAGTCTGCACAGACTAACCAATCGGATCGATCACCGGCAAGGGACCACTCTGATTGGTCCCTTGCCGGCATTACTGGACTGTATGCTGTCCCTGACAGCAGCAGTGCAGGGGCAGAAGCTTTAATCCAAGCGTTTTGCAGCGCTTGGATTAAAGAGCTGCCATGACGTCTATACACGTGCTATCTGCACGGGGTATGTGCAGATAGGACGTATATAGCCGTATGGCTGACGTGAAGGGGTTAATAGTGTTTTGAACTCAAAGAACATTGTATGGCCACAGATGAAAAAGTGACTGGCTAGGCAATTCCCATTCCTGCTCTTTTTCTTAAAAATATCGTTAAATATGATTTCCACTAAAAGGCAATATCATGAAATGGGATTTGTAGGGTTAAGGTGGATTTACACGGCCCGATATTCAGGCAGATTATTAGGAATAGTTCCTGAAAATAATAAAATAGTTAATATTATAATAATATTATAATATAATAATATATTATTATTATAATAATCTATTATATATATAATAATATAATAATAAAAAGTTCCTACGAATGCTCATTCCCAAAAATTTGTCAATGTAAATGTGCTACTGATCACCTAAAGAAACCAGCAAAATGCTCATTCATTGGGTGATCCTGTCGTTTGTGCAAGCACACCAGTTTCATTTTTGGGCAGCAGATTGTGCTGCCTAAACACAATAGCTATACCTCATCCTCATACTGTGGAGGAGATCGCTACATGTAAATGCAGAGGTCTCCTTCACTAAACGAGCAGCCAACTGTCAGGAAGGAACGATTCCTTTCTGACAATCGACATTAGCTCGGTGCGTGTAAACCTACATTTAAAGTTCTATGGACACCACAGATCTCAAGAGCAAGACAGTGCCATTTCAAGACTTTCTTACCCAATTGTATAGATAGTCACAGAACCTGAATTTTGTGTACAATTGTCATACTTTGACTCTACAATGTATTCAAAAGGTCTTCAGACCCTTTTGCCGTATTCAAATTCTGTTTTCTGAACATGATTATGGGGGCTGCTATCTTGCCTGGCAGTTTTTAAAGGGGTTGTCTCACTTAAGTAAATGGCTTTTATCATGTATAGAAAGTTAATACAAGGCACATACTAATATATTGTTATTATCCATATTGCCTCCTTTGCTGGCTGGATTCATTTTCACATCACATTATACACTGCTTGTTTCCAGGGGTTATGACCATCCTGCAATCCAGCAGCAATACAATAGTGAGTGCCTTGTATTAACTTTCTCTACATCTCTTTAACAATATTTAGAGATATGCTTTACAGCAGCCGCCATGGGTCATAGACACAATGGACAGGAGGGGACCTCATTGGCTTCTATGGAAGAGTTTTCTAGGCATGCTATGTGACCTGCGAAAGAGGTCAAGAGGGAGTAGACAAGCTATGATATCACCTATTGTGAATGGAGGATCCTGTGTCATCTATATATATATAGGTGATATCTGTCAATGTAATCCAGTCTGTAATGATTAGGAGATGACTGCACTAAAGTGATCTGTATAGACCAAGAAGTGGTGCCTATTATGAGGCATACTCGCCATTGCAGGATTTGTTTTTTTTTTTTTTCAATATAGATATTGACATGGGAAATTATGAATTAATATCAACAAAAATTATTTAAAAACATGTTTAACATAAAAACATGATTAAAACAATAGGTGATTTTCTGATGACACATTCCCTTTAACTTACCCACACATACATGCATATATACATACATACATACTCCCCTCAGCAATAACACAATGGAGTCCTTTTCTGAATGAGAAAAGCCATGCAAGCCACTTAGACCAAAGTTGCGAATGCAACCCTGCACCCTCTACAGCCTACAACATCTGAAAATAAGAAATGGGCACGACCACAGGCAGTGGCAGATTGGCCATAGATCTTACAGGGAAATTTTCCGGCGGGTGGGTGCCCAGGGGGTCGGCCTGTGGAAGTTTTTGCAGATGTATTTTGTGATGGACTGTGGTATTTGGCTCTGTTGGGGTGGTATAATGTGCCACAATATGGTATTGCTGACCTTGACTTCCATCCATTTGGACCCGACTACAAAACGGGGCCACTTTTAGTATTTTTTCCGGGCCACTTTAAGTTCCCAATCTGCCCCTGACTCCAGGGGCCATTTCCTCACATTTGTGCTCACCTAGGAAATGTGCTTTACAAAAATGTAATATGAAATATCATAAGTGCATTTACCAATCTTCTTGCCTTTTGTGAGTCCTCCCCTGTGCCGTGCAGCCAGACAAATATTTATATTAGCATATGAAACGCAGCATGCTTGTGTAATTTCCTGAGTAAGGTAATATGCTTGCTCTGTTGATGGAAAATGCTTGTCTTTATACAGTATGTTTGCCACTGGGAGATCAAATTGGATGTTTTGTACAGAAAAAGACACAATGTGGAAATAAAAACTCATACTCCCTTATCCTCCATGAATACTTTGAGTTACTTAAAATGTTTACTTTGTAGCAGGAATGGCTTTACTGCTAGATTATTGAATGTAATTGAGACTGCAATTAACCAAAATTTTGACATTATGATGCTATAATGTTGTCATGGTGTTTGAAGCATCACACAAGTGGTAGTTGGAATACTGTAAAAATATGAATGCTAATTAAATGTAATTGCTATTGTATTATCAAATCTGTGCATAGTACACACTATTCTATCATTGGATTTAGCCCCTAGATGACATGTGCTGTACATGTACAGCAGCTGTCTCTTTGAAGATGCATTTTCTGCAAAAAAATCTGTCGAGAGTAAAGGCACTCTAAGCTGTAGTTCTTATGGATGTATGCAGGGAGGGGGACTTTAAACAATTTAAAAAAAGGAAAAATGTTTTTAAAAATAAAAAAATATACAAATTCAAATCACACCCCTTTCCCTTAATAAAATTAAATAACCAATAAAAAATGAACATCAAAGGCATTGTCACATCCAAAAATGTCTGAACTATTAAAATATAAACTTATTTATTCCGTACGGTGAACATTGTAATGGAAAAAAAAACTTAAAATGGATGATTTGCAGTTTTTTCATTGCTTCATCTCCCAAAAAATGCAATAAAAAGTATTCAAAAAGTCAAACACACCCCAAATGGTATCAATAAAAACTACAGATAACCCTGCAAAAAATGAACCATCACACAGCTCCATAAAAGGAAATATAAAAACGTTATGGGGTCAGAATATAGTGATGCAAAAAAATATCTTTTTTGTTTCAGTGTTAAAACACAATAAAAATATATAAATCTGGTATTGCTGTAATTATACTGACCCAGAGAATGAAGGTAACAGGTCATTTCTACCACATAGGGAACACCATAAAAATGAAACCCATAAAACCATGGCACAACTGTATTTTTTCCCTGAAATTTACTCTAGTTGGATTTTTTTCTCCAGCCACTAAATCGTATGTAATATTAAATGGTGACATTAGAAAATGCAACTTGTCTCAAAAAAACCCCCAAACCTTCAGATGTGTTTCTGAATAGAGAAATTAAAAAGTTATGGTTCGGGGAGGGCATGGAGTAAAAAACAAAGAATGCAAAAATGGAAAATTGCCTGGTTCTCTCACCAGTATTAAGCCTCATTCACACGTCCATGCTCAAATCCGTGAGCAGGTGGTCAGGTATGCATCTGTGAAGCTGTCCGTGAAGGATCCGTGTTGGGTCCGTGTGTCCATTTTTTGCTGTCCATGTTGCATCCATGTTTCACTGACACTGAACAGCTGAAAAATAATTTTCAAAGCATCTCTTCTTAATCATCCGTGAAACACGGATGCAACACGGATGACATCCGTGAGGGATGCGTGGTTTTCACGGACTCATTGACTATAAAGGGTGTGAGGGATCCAGGAACACGGATCAAGATAGGACATGCATCCGTGCTAAAAAATCAGAACCACGTACCGTGATAAAACACTGATGTCTGAACACACACATTCAAATGAATGGGGACGTGTGCTGTCTGTGGAGAACATGTACAGCACACGTCCGTGAAACACTGACATGTGAATGAGGCTTCATAGTGT
Source organism: Rhinella marina (assembly GCA_900303285.1). NCBI lineage: Eukaryota > Metazoa > Chordata > Amphibia > Anura > Bufonidae > Rhinella > Rhinella marina. The sequence continues at coordinate 712,091 of ONZH01005568.1, forward strand.
CCTAATTAAGGATGGCTGACTGAACAGCTCCAGCCCATATACCCTGCTGCTAATTCAGTTGGAAAAAACTGTCAATCAGTGGCACGGGGGCGGAGAAAACCAGAAGTTAATGAATATCAGGACTTGGCATTGGCTGGCACAATTAGAACCTGGCAGCATAAACTGCTGACAGATTCCCTTTAACATTTAGGCAGTATTGACTGGAGTAGGTAGAACTGTATCTGTTATCTTTAGCTCTATGTGGGTGATTTGTAGCTGATTTTTATTGGCCAATGTTACATTTATTGGCCTATGTTTATATAGAAATGGTGTATTGAATGGCACTTTATAAGAGAATTCACTTGTGTATGGAAAGCAACCAGAATACATGGAGTCGTGGAGATGTTGCCTTGGGTTTGATTCGATTCACAAGTCTGAATACTGTTTAACCACTTCCCATCCGGGCCATTTACCCCCTTCCTGACCAGGCCTAATTTTGCAAATCTGACATGTGTCACTTCATGTGGTAATAACTTTGGAACGCTTTTACTTATCCAAGCCATTCATAGATTGTTTTCTTGTGACCCATTGTACTTTGTGTTAATGGTAAATTTGAGTCAATATATTTTACCTTTATTTATAAAAAAAAAACAAAATTTACTGAAAATTTTGAAAAAAAAAAATCACAATTTTTTAAATATTAATTTCTCTGCTTTTAAGTTACATAGGGATATCTAATAAAATTGTTATTAATGAACATTCACCATATGTCCACTTTATGTTGGCATAATTTGGAAATGTAATTTTATTTTTTCAGGACGTTAGAAGGCTTCGAATTTTAGATGTAATTTTTAAGATTTTCATGAAAATTTCCAATAGTTAATTTTAAAGGACCTTTGCAGTTCTAAAGTGACTTTGAGGGGCTTAAATAATAGAAACCTCCCATAAATGAACATATTTTAGAAACTACAGCCCCCAATGTAATCCAAACTGATTTTTACAAAGTTTGTTAACCCTTTAGATTTCCCACAAGAATTAAAACAGAAGGAAGGTGAAATTTAAAAATAAATATATTTTTTTTGCAGATTTTAAATTTTTAATTCATTTTTCCTATAAGATAGCAAGGGTAAACCACAAATCAAACCTGAATATTTATTTTCCTGATTCTGAAGTTTGCAGAAACACCCCATATGTGGTTGTAAACTGCTCTGTGACCGGCAGTAATGAGAGGGAGATAGTACAAGCATTTGTGATCGCTTTGACAGCTTGTCAGAGTGATCGAAAGCCTGGAGGCCAGGAAAAAAGGTCTCAGGTTAAAGCTGCATGTTCTTGGCTGTCAGGAGGCAGCTGAGTCATGGAGCTTCTATGTACAGGTGCTGCACACAGGGGACAAAGCTCAAGGACGTTTTAAAACGTCCATTCAGAGATAGAGATCCACTACCAGGACGTTTATAGTCAAATTCACACAAGTTAAACTTTCTTTTATGTTTCTTGTAAGTGGTTGCTTTCAAAAGCTGATTTGAAGTCTGTTTTTTTTTTCAAAAAGTTTTGCTATTAAAATGCAAATAAAATCATAATAAGAAATATTTACTGATATTGTTCTACTAAGACGATAAATATGTAAACTCTTAATTTACTTCTATAATTGATAATTTTATCCAGAACGTATATATATATATATACAGTGCCTTGCGAAAGTATTCGGCCCCCTGGAACTTTTCAACCTTTTGCCACATTTCAGGCTTCAAACAAAAAGATATAACATTTTAAATTTTTGGTGAAGAATCAACAAGTGAGTCACAATTGTGAAGTGGAATGAAATTTATTGGATCATTTAAACTTTTTTTGTAATAATAAAACTGAAAAGTGGGGAGTGCAAAATTATTCGGCCCCCTTGCATTAATACTTTGTTGTGCCACCTTTTGCTGCGATTACAGCTGCAAGTCGCTTGGGGTATGTCTCTATCAGTTTTGCACATCTAGAGACTGAAATTCTTGCCCATTCTTCCTTGCAAAACAGCTCGAGCTCTTTGAGGTTGGATGGAGAGCGTTTGTGAACAGCAGTTTTCAGCTCTTTCCACATATTCTCAATTGGATTCAGGTCTGGACTTTGACTTGGCAATTCTATGACCTGGATATGTTTATTTTTGAATCATTCCATTGAAGATTTTGCTTTATGTTTGGGATCATTGTCTTGTTGGAAGATAAATCTCCGTCCTAGTCTCAGGTCTTCTGCAGACTCCAACAGGTTTTCAACCAGAATGGTCCTGTATTTGGCTCCATCCATCTTCCCATCAATTTTAACCATCTTCCCTGTCCCTGCTGATGAAAAGCAGGCCCAAACCATGATGCTGCCACCACCATGTTTGACAGTGGGGATGGTGTGTTCAGGGTGATGTGCTGTGTTGCTTTTACGCCAAACATATCATTTTGCATTATTTCCAAAAAGTTTGATTTTGGTTTCATCTGACCAGAGCACCTTCTTCAACATGTTTGGTGTTTCTCCCAGGTGGCTTGTGGCAAACTGTAAATGAGACTTTTTATGGATATCTTTGAGAAATGGCTTTCTTCTTGCCACTCTTCCATAAAGGCCAGATTTGTGAAGTGTTTGACTGATTGTTGTCCTATGGACAGACACTCCCACCTCATTTGTAGATCTCTGCAGTTCATCCAGAGTAATCATGGGCCTCTTGGCTGCATCGCTGATCAGTCTTCTCTTTGTTTGAGATGAAAGTTTAGAGGGACGGCCGGGTCTTGGTAGATTTGCAGTGGTCTGATACTCTGATTACTTCCATTTCAATATGATCGCTTGCACAGTGCTCCTTGGGATGTTTAACCCCTTAAGGCCGAAGCTACTTTTACACTTAATGCCGAAGCCACATTTTTTAAATCTGCCATGTGTCACTTTATTAATTCATAACTTTGGGATTCTTTCACCGATTTGACTGATTCCAAGATTGTTTTTTCGTGACACATTGTACTCCACGACAGTGGTAAATTTGGGTCAATATAAATCACCTTTATTTATAAAAAATCCTAAATTTACAGAAAATGTTGAAAAATTTGTAATTTTCAAACTTTGAATTTCTCTGCTATTAAGGCAGATAGTGATCCCTCACAAAATAGTTATTACTTTACATGTCCCATATGTCTACTTTATGTTGCCATCATTTTGTAGATGTAATTTTATTTTTTGGGGATGTTAGAAGGTTTAGAATTTTAGAAGCAATTCTTTAAATTTTTTAGAAATTTTCCAAAACCCTTTTTTTAAGCACCAGTTCAGTTCTGAAGTCACTTTGTGGGGCTAACCTAATAGAAACCACCATAAATGACCCCATTTTAGAAACTACACCCCTCAAGGTTTTCAAAACTAATTTTGAAAACTGTGTTAACCCTTTATGTATTCCACAAGAATTAAAGGAAAATGGAGATGACATTTTAATCATTTTTTTCATGTAACAAATCAAGGGTTAATAGCAAAAAAAACCTCAAAAACTATTACCCTGATTCTGCGATTTACAGAAACACCCCGCATATGATTGTAAACTACTGTATGGGTGCATGGCCAAGCGCAGAAGGAAAGGTGCGCCAGATGGTTTTTGGAGGGCGAATTTTGCTGGACTGGTTTTGAGACACCATGTCCCATTTGATGCACCCCTACAGTAGAAACAACCAAAAAGTGCCCATATTTTGGAAACTAAGGGATAAGGTGACATTGTTATTGATACTATTTTGGGGTACATATGATTTTTGATCACTTTATATTACACTGTTAGGCAAGGTAAACAAAAATGGCTGTTCTGGCTCAGTTTTTATTTTTTATTTTTTTACTGTGTTCACCTGAGGGGTTAACTAATGTGATATTTTTGTAGAGCAGGGTGTTACGAACGTGGCAATACCTAACATGTATAGTTTTTTTTATTTTTTATTTATTTAAGTTTTAAACAATAATATCATTTTAGTTTTAGTGTCTCCATTGTCTGAGAGCTGTCGTTTTTTTATTTTTTGGGCAATTGTCTCAGGTAGGGGCTCATTTTTTGCGGGAAGAGGTGACGGTTAGATTGGTACTATTTTGAGGGGCATACGCCTTTTTGATCGCTTGCTATTACACTTTTTGTGATGTAAAGTGACAAAAATGGCTTTTTTGACCCTGTTTTTATTTTTATTTTTTTACGGTGTTCACCTGAGGGGTCGGGACATGTGATATTTTTGTAGAGCAGGTTGTTATGAACGTGGCGATACCTAACATGCTTGGGGTATTTTTTATCTTTTTTTTTACTAATTTCAAATTTGAGTTTTGGGGGGAAAATGGGATTTTTTTTTAACTTTTTTTAATTTTTTTACACTTTTTTTTTACACTTTTAGACTCAGACCCACTTGGTTCTTGAAGATCCATTGGGTCTGATTGTTCTATAATACACTACAGTACACTATATAGTGTACTGCAGTGCATTTTCACTCTTGCTAAGCCTTGTCAGGCTCCTGCCTTTAGCAGGAGCCTGATGAGGCTTAGCTTACACCATGGCAACCCAGACGCTTTTGAAAGCGTCCGGTTGCCATGATAACCATCGGGACGCTGCCACAGCTTCCTCCCTCTCTTCTGGCCACACCATCGGCGCCCGATGGGAGAGGGAGGGAGCTCCCTCCCTGTTAACCCCTTCCATACAGCGGTCCCTACGGACAGCGGCATGGAAGGGGTTAAACTGCTGACATCGGTGCCAGCACCGATGTCAGCAGTTTCAAGCAGAGTATCAGCTGTATGCTGATACTCTGCTTGAAAACCGCTTGCCATCCTGAAAAATCATTTTGGGCGGCACTCACGCCGCAGCCGCTCGCACATCGCCTGCCCGCCTGCACATTAACCCCCCCCCCAAATCGGCCATCAGAGAAAACAGTGGGGTGGGGGGGGATATATATCTATATAACACATATTATTACATTTATTTATTTATTTATTTTACCGTTTATTTCAGTGCCGATTGCTGTGATTGGCTAGTCTGAAGACTAGCCAATCACAGCGATCGCTAGCCCGGGACCGCCCTCATTGGTCCTGGGCTGGTTAGCTGAGACCCCTGGCTGTAAGTAACAGCCGGGGTCTCAGCACTGTCACCATGTCATCAGACATGGTGACAGTTTAATGCCATGGCGGCTTATCCCGTCATGGGGCGGCAAGCGGCCCATGACGGGATAAGCCGTCATTGGGCGTTAAGGGGTTAAAGCTTGGGAAATCTTTTGGTATCCAAATCCGGCTTTAAGGCTTTAAACTTCTCCACAACAGTATCACAGACCTGCCTGTGTTCCTTGGTCTTCATGATGCTCTCTGTGCTTTAAACAGAACCCTGAGACTATCACAGAGCAGGTGCATTTATACGGAGACTTGATTACACACAGGTGGATTCTATTTATCTTCATCAGTCATTTAGGACAACATTGGATCATTCAGAGATCCTCAATGAACTTCTGGAGTGAGTTTTCTGAACTGAAAGTAAATGGGCCGAATAATTTTGCATGCCCCACTTTTCAGTTTTATTATTACAAAAAAAGTTTAAATGATCCAATAAATTTCGTTCCACTTCACAATTGTGACCCACTTGTTGTTGATTCTTCACCAAAAATTAAAAATGTTATTTCTTTTTGTTTGAAGCCTGAAATGTGGCAAAAGGTTGAAAAGTTCCAGGGGGCCGAATACTTTCGCAAGGCACTGTATATATATATATATATATATATATATATATATCACTCTGCACTATTTGTCAGTATTCCATTTTTGCAAATTCTGAGGTTTTAACACACAGTGTGAACAATATATTCCTGAGAGAAATGACTGACCTGATTATTTTTGTTCAGTTTGTACTATTTTTACAAATAACACTTAAACATTAGCAGAAAACCCCTAAGCTAAACCTAACTAAATACATCAGTCTGTCACTGCCAATAATGAGGTTAAACAGATGTATACAAGTGGGAATGCCGGTTCTGCACTTATGCCCTCTTTCTATGCCTTAATCTCTTAATCCTTGGATTGTTTTCATGGTTTCATGGTGAGACCAATATTCTTGTAATTTTAGAATGTCAGAAATGCATTTTTAAATCTATCTATCTATCTATCTATCTATCTATCTATCTATCTATCTATCTGTCTATCTATCTATCTATCGTCTGTCTAAGAGAACAATAGAACTGTCATACTGTCATCCCAATTCTGAAATCTACCATTGTACTAGAAGATCAACACAGCAGCAGTAAACTGACATGGATTACCTTTCTATGTAGGATTTTTATCTTCCTTGATGGCTGTTATAGAAAGAAATGTTTTGTATTTGATTTTCAATGGTATAGTTCTGCTGAAATGAAAAACAGTCAAAATTCTAAAAAAATGTTTTCTATGAATATTGATATAAAACAATAACCCTTTCTGACAGAAGTTTCCCTTTAAAGAGTTTATCCCATCTGGACAACTCTTTATTTAAATGTTATTGTATATTTGTAGAAATGCTCTTCTTTGTGATGTCCAAAGCTGGCCAAACCCATATTAATCTGTAGAACCTTGGCAGATCCAGCTCATCTTAGTAGATTCTACTCTCAATCTAATGTACATGACTACCACAAACATGAGATTCTCAGCAGATCTCACTAATGGCCTGCCTGCGCCTTTAGCACATTCTGATGGAGGTAGCCCTGGGGCCTTCATTGAGCCGACGGCTGCCTTGTACAGACACTGACACCCCACAATTTCATTCATAGGGGTGCCGATGGCTGAGAGAAGGAACCCCCTCCCTCTGAAACCACTTAGATAACGCAGTTGCTATTGACCATAGCATCTGAGGTGTTAAATGGTGATTCTGCCAATCCAGCACATTAGAGATGAGCTCCTGCTCTTTGCGACATGGGAGACCTGTGCAGCACTTAGACTGCTATAAAAAGGCAGCACATTAGCATAAGACTAGAGATGAGCGAATCTATTTGACGCTTCGTAGATTCGTATCGAATCTTGGAAATTTTCTCCTCCGACTCGAATCCGGATTTTTTTTAGGATTAGCTTCGTATTATTTGTAAATCTTTGCTAAATTTTGAACGCTAACGATACGTACGATACGTATGAAACGTACGCATTCTGTGTAAGGCAGGAAAGTGCTGATATGCCCCCGCAAGAGCAGGAAAGTGAAGATACGCCCCCCCCCCCTAAGAACTGGAAAAAAACAGCCCGGCACACTGGAATCTAACTATTTGCACGTATAGGGAGTGAAGACTCCTCCCTCAGTATGCCACTCTCCTCTGAACCAGTTTAGACCAGCGCTGAACACTGAGCAAGTAGCAAGCATGGCTAAAGAGCTGCGTCCCAACTGGAACCAGATGGCCTTTGGGGACGAGTTCCCTGAAACACCGCCTGCTCCAGACATCAGGATGTCACGCTCTGAACTGAAGCCGAGTAAACCACCGACAGTGCCCTTATTCTCCTTACCGCCTGCGGAGTTAGCTGCGCATCGTGAGGCGGTTCTTCATCATCAGATGGCTGGTGCGTCTGCTCTGGCTCATGCGGCGGAGGTGGCTGGAGCGTCCATTTCGCCGCCCAGGAGGAGATCCACGACAACACCTTCCTTAAGACAGAACCCGATTGTGCCACCATCGGTGACGGCACATGCGCAGACCCTTTGGGACTATAAAAACGCCGTGGAGGACTGGGTCTTTCAGGTACTGGACCACTGTAGGCCAGGAGATCCTGCATTGGAATGCCGAAAGGGAACGGTCCTGTGGTTTTCCGTTGAGAGAGGGTCTGGCTTCCTGGCAGAGTATTTTGTGGGCCGCAGGTCGGTGAAACAGCCGTATCTGCCACAACCTCGGCACAGCCTGTACGTGGGGGACCAGGTGGAGTACACCCCCATGGCGTCCCTGAAAGGCCCCTTTGCGACCGGGGTTACCCTCCTTTCAAAGCCGCTGGTACCTACAACAGAACCTGAAGTGTGGCCAGATGAACCACCAGATCCAGGACGCTTGCGCTGCCTTAAGGAGTCGGCAGATGGCGTCCTCCGGTTCAGGGAAAAGCCACAGCCACAGCCGGAGCCTCTGATTCCTGGACTGCCAGCCCCACCACCACCACAGTTCTTTCAGCTGGGTCAGCTGACAACAACATCGTTTACGTTCCAATGCACGGTCATCCACCAATACTAGCTGCCGTGGAAGATGAAGCCAGCAGCGGCCAGGGAAGCTGGCTTGCCTGAACCACTGCAGCCGGAAGTCCTTACCCCTGCTGTATCAGCAGGAGTATCCGGAAAAGCGCAAATGGCTGCAGCGCTCTCCAGCGTCACCACCACCCGGACCCGGTCAAGTCTGAATTCCAGAAGAAAGGCACTATTGTTCTACTACGGCAGCGAGCAAGAGGCAGGAGCGTCCTCTGATGACGTTTAGCAGCAGTTCCAGCAAGGAGGACTTCAGGTCCCTCATCTGAGGAACCATTCTACTGGCTGGGTGATGTAATGGACACCTCAGGAGGACCTATGGGAGCCACACCATGGACTGCACCTGACGGGTGAGAGCTAGTTGGCACTTTTTATGTTTGGTTGCTTGTATTGCCCCCGTTTGACTCTCACCCAGATGTGCATGGCTGTCAGGACTCCGCCCCATTCTGCATAAAAGTCCCAGTTGTGCCTAAGTGCACCTATTTTCCTTTTTCCCCCCTTCTCAGGATATTTGGGAGCCCCCTTTGCAAAAAGGGTTATCTATTTGCTGCTGTTTTCTATTATCTATGTGGATTACACGTTACCTGTTTGGATTACAATATTACCTCACGTGGATTACAATTGAATTTTGGACTATGTGATCCAGACAGTGTTTTATCATGCTGAGGAGCCACGAGGAGAGACTCTAACATATATCTGAGCCTTTTACGCTTGCAAATGTGAAATTGATTGCACTGTTTGCATACTTATGTCTTTATCTTATGTCTGTATTTCAGCTACACCGTTTTTACTGGTTCAGCACTTTAGCCCATTATGTGTATTCTTTTTCAGGTACTGCAATGTATGTGTCCTATTATGCACTTATTGTCCAGTGTTTTAAGTAAATTATACACTTAGCTGGATAGCTAGCAGTGAGCACCTTTTTTTCTACCTCATATGGACTGCCTCTAAAGACAGTACACCACAGCCTCGTGCGTATGACGCATTCGCGCGTTAATAGTACGTTAAGGATTCGTACGCACTTTTGTACGCTAATCCTTAGGTATTGCATACTTTTAACTACGCTGAATGTACATTCGTATTTTGTGGAGGAATGTTCGCAAAACGATTGTTTTTTTAACGGAGATTCGATCGAATAAATTAGTTTAAGTACGAATCTTGTCAGAAATTCCAAAGGGCCCAATGCCACATAAAAACTGTTTTATAAATGGTATTTGGTTGGTGAGGGGCCGAGTTTTTTTTTTACATTGCTGCCCAGGAACCTCAGGTTACTCTTATGTTGAGTCTAAATGGACATTACAAAGTTGGTGTTTTATCCAAGAAGTGTGAATTGTCAGTTTGGGAAGTCACCACTTCCAGAACATGCCATCTTAAAGAGGACCTTTCACCTCTTCTGACACGCGTGTTTTAATGGCTCCATGCATTCCGAACGTAATAACCGTTCTTGAGCATCTATTATTATGGCTCTATGTTATACCATTCCTTTATTATTTCTACTAGAAGTTATGAATGAATTGCTAGCAGCACAGGGGGTGGTAACCAGTTGGGGGGTGTCATTGCACAGAAAATGACAGCACTGGCTGGATAGAGTGAGTCTGTGCAGTAACACCCCCCCAACTGGTTACCACCCCCTGTACCCTTACTGCAGACTGCTAGCAATGCATTCATAGCTTCTATTAGAAATAATAAAGGAATAGCCCAGCATAGAGCAATAAGAATAGATGTTCCAGAATTGTTATTACATGGGGAATGCATGAAGCTATTAAAACAGGCATGTCAGGAGCGGTGACATATCCTCTTTAAACTGTACTAAATATGGTCGCTGATCATATCATCTGTTGAGACGTTCATCTTGTTACAGCTTAGTGATTCTACAGTACAATGTCAGCAAAAGTAAAGCAAATTTCATAGTAATTAACAGAGGGTAAATGTGCTCATTTGCTGGAGGACAGCGAATTACTATGGCATATAATATATATTCAGCATGCATTATTGATGTGCATATACTGCCCTACAACTACTAATATGATGATTCAGTTTTGAATATGCATTTCAGCAGTCGACTGATTAAGTAAAGGTTGCTTTGTGATTTCACTTATTAACATAGCTCATTCTGCTATGAAATGATTGACAGAAAAAGCTACAATGATTTGCATTTTATTTTTACAGGCCATACAAAGGCGGTTTAACTCCTGTGTGATTGTCGTGGCACAGAACTGGTACATGGCAGAGAGATGCAGCAGGTAGCTAAAACATATAAAACTGCATGAATTACTATGTTTCCTATATTTAGAGAAAGGGATGGTTCTTCTAGAACAGTGGTGGCGAACCTATGGCACGGGTGCCAGAGGCAGCACTCAGGGCGCACTATGAACGGCGCAGGCAGCGCACTGAATGTAGGCAGGCTATTATAGCTAAATGATAAAGTACAATAGACCTGACAGAACAACAGATATGCAGGTTGGGGAACACCTGGGAAATAGTGACCATAAAATAATAAACTTCAAATTGTCATTCAAAAGAGTGTTTCTTCAGGGAGGAACACAAATACCAAACTTCAAAAAAGCAAAATTTAGCCAACTAAGAGAGGCCATAGGCCTAACTAACTGGCACAAAGTCCTCAAAAATAAAAATACAGCCACAAAATGGGATATTTTTAAAAGCATCCTAATATCTAATTGTGAAAGGTACATTCCTTATGGGAATAAATGGTTAAGGAACAAGAAAAAACCAATGTGGATAAATAGAACTGTAAAGAAAGCAATAAATGACAAAAAGAAAGCATTTAAATAACTAAAACGGGAGGGTGGCGAGGAAGCATTGAAAAACTATAAGGAAAAAAATAGAACATGTAAAAGACAAATAAAAGCAGCCAAACTAGAGACCGAGAGATTAATCGCCAAAGAGAGTAAAACCAGCCCTAAAATGTTCTTTAATTATATAAATGGTAAAAAGTATAAACCTGAAGGTGTCAGCCCCTTACAGAGTAATGAGGGGGAAGTTGCACAGACCAATGAGGAGAAATCAAAGCTGCAAAATATTTTTTTCTCCACCGTATTCACTGAGGAAAATAAACTGTCAGATGAAATGCAGAGTATAAAAGTAAATTCCCCATTAAAAGTGCCCTGTCTGACCGAGGAAGAAGTACAGTGACGTCTTAAAAAGATTAAAATAGACAAATCGCCAGGACCGGATGGCATACACACCCGTATCCTAGGATTGGCGCATAGCAAATGTGGTGCCAATATTCAAAAAGGGTCCAAAAACAGAGCCCGGAAACTATAGGCCGGTAAGTTTAACATCTGTCGTGGGTAAAATGTTTGAAGGTTTTCTAAGAGATGCTATCTTGGAGTACCTAAATGAAAATAAGCAAATAACTCCATATCAGCATGGCTTCATGAGGGATCGGTCCTGTCAAACTAATTTAATCAGTTTCTATGAGGAGGTAAGTTCTAGACTTGACCGCGGCAAATCAATGGATGTCGTATATCTGGACTTCTCCAAAGCATTTGACACTGTACCACATAAAAGGTTAGTATATAAAATGAAAATGCTTGGCTTGGAGGAAAATGTCTGTATGTGGGTAAGTAACTGGCTCAGTGATAGAAAACAGAGGGTGGTTATTAACGGTACACACTCAGATTGGGTCACTGTCACTAGTGGGGTACCACAGGGGTCAGTATTGGGCCCTATCCTCTTCAATATATTTATTAACAATCTTGTAGAAGGCTTGTACAGTAAAATATTAATTTTTGCAGAAGACACTAAACTGTGTAATTAACAAAGAAGAGGACCGTATACTGTGTAAGGGATCGCTGTCTCTCAGGGGGTCGCAATCACAAATCTTCCGACAATAGGGTGTTTTCAAGTCCATTCGTGCTTTATTTTAAACTTAGACACCAGCACAAAAACATAGCCAAACACCTGCCCGTTTGGGCTCTAACTAACATATAATTTGTTCTCTAGCTTACCTAGAAAAACTTTGGGGGGAAATGGTCGTCGGGGTGGTGATTGGTGTGGAGTATCCTGTGGTGTTTGTCAGGGGGTCAGTATTGTGATCTTTAATTGCTGTATTACATTCATTTTTATCATTGCTATTGTATTGTTTTACTGCTGATCCCATTTATTTATGCACTTGCATTTTATACTGCCAGGTTGATACCCCACCTTTTCTAGTATATTTTAATTGTTTTTATACTGTGTGTTGCTAATCATGTAATTTGTGATAATAAATAAAAGGATTTTCATTATATCAAGTGTGCAATTTTCTGGTTGTAGTACAATCCATAGATATATTGGTTTCATATACGGAAATGGTCCGGTAGTCCTCCTGACTCTGACCGTGCGACCCTCTATACATAGGCATCGCTGGGCTCCCCCAAACTTTAGGCTATACAAAGCCTTGTGGCTTCTCAGCCCTCCATGCTGAGACCACACAGACCTTCTGCAGGCTCTAACCTCTCAAGCTTCCTCAGCCTTTCTCTCTCTAGACATCACACAGAAGGTTGTTTTATCCCCCCTTGATTACAGCAGGCCTCACCTGTGATCACCTCGGGTTCAAAGTGATCTTGGTAGTGGACTAGGGGTGTGGACTGGAAGACTCCCACTACCAACCTGTCTCCCAGTCCAAGAAATCCAGCCCATACAACATTAAACAAAACAAACTCCAGCAAGCTATGGCTTGCTGAGGCAGCACCACTTCAGGATTTCAGTTATCTCACCCAGCTAAACTGAACAACTGAGTGAGATACACACCCCCATCATACATCTACCGTACACTTTACTATACACATCACCACAACTGCTACAGATGGATGTCATACCTCCCAACTTTGTAAAGAGACAAAGAGGGACATATTGTGCGGCAAATTTCTTCTGCACTAGGCCACGCCCTAACTCCGCCCCCTATAAGCTAATCTCACCCAGTCCCCTTAATGCACGGGGATAATAAACTCAGTGATGTCAGAGATAATAAACACAGTGATGTCACAGTACAGGGATAATAAACACAGTGATGTCACAGTACAGAGATGATAAACACGGCGATGTCACCGTACAGGGATAATAAACACAGTGATGTCACCGTACACGGATAATAAACACAGTGATGTCACAGTACAGGGATAATAAACACAGTGATGTCACCGTACAGGGATTATAAACAGTGATGTCACCGTACAGGAATAATAGACACAGTGATGTCACAGTACAGGGATAATAAACACAGTGATGTCACCGTACAGGGATAATAAACACAGTGATGTCACAGTACAGGGATAATGAACACAGTGACACAGTGATGTCACAGTACAGGGATAATAAACACAGTGATGTCACAGTACAGGGATAATAAAATACAGTGATGTCACAGTACAGCGATAATAAACACAGTGATGTCACAGTACAGGGATAATAAACACAGTGCAGTCCCCTCACAGAAAGTTAAAAAAAAATAAAAACCTTATACTTACCTTTTTCCTAGCAGCAGCATCACCAGCAGGAGATCTTCTCTTGTCTAGAGGGGGCGGAGCCAATGCTGACTGACGGACGGACCCGCCCCGACATGAGGCACAGATAGCAGAAGGTACGGAGAGAGCTGCATGGGGGGACGGGGAGGATGGAAGAAGCAGGCAGCCGATTCTGGCTATCTGCTTCTTCTTGCAACAGGACGCAGAGATAGCTGCCAGAGACCGGGACACACCTCCCCCATACCAGGACAGTGGAACAGCCACTGCAATCCAGGACTGTCCCACTGGATCTGGGACGGTTGGGAGGTATGGGATCTGGATAGACTGGAGGGCAGAGAAGTGGCAGATGAGGTTTAATACTGACAAATGTAAGGTTATGCACAGGGCCATTTCTAGAGCCAGGCGAGGGGTGCCACCGCACGGGGCGCATCACTACAACGAGCAGAAGGGGGATGCTGGTGTTTACAGCTGATCAGCAGCAGGGCCAGGACGCAACTAATGAGCGCTTCCTTTGTGGAAGTGCTCATTAGTGAAGGAGGCTGAAGAAACAGTGAGCACAACGCTCCCTGCGCTTGCTGTACTCACCGCTGGCCCTCTTCTCTATGGCTGCAGCATTTCCAGGACAGCCTATGCAGAGTATGAGGGAGGAACAAGGGCCTGTGGGAGCGTCAGGCAAGGAGGCGGGGCCAGTGTGTGAGGAGAACAAGGCACTGACGACTGACTGTGTGGAGCTGCATGAGGGAGAAGGAGGCGGGGCTTATCTGGGGAGCAGTCAGACAGCTGACCTGTGAGGAATTTTCTTCATGGTGAGTGAACCATCATGTAAATATAAATGTGCTAGAGCCTGTGCAAGAGGGATGTGCAGTGTATGGGGAGGGGGGGGGCTCAGTACATGAGGGGAGATGCTGTGTGGAGGATGGGAGTGCTCAATATATGATGGGAGATGCTGTGTTTAGGATGGGAGTGCTCAGTATATGATGGGAGGTGCTGTGTGGAGAATGGGGGTGCTCAGTATATGATGAGAGATGCTGTGTGGCGGATGGGGGTGCTCATTACATGAGGTGAGATGCTATGTGGAGGATGGGGTGCTCAGTATATGATGGGAGATGCTGTGTGGAGGATGGGAGTGCTCAGTACATGAGGGGAGATGCTGTGTGGAGGATGAGGGTGCTCAGTACATGAGGGGAGATGCTGTGTGGAGGATGGGAGTGCTCAATATATGATGGGAGATACTGTGTGGAGGATGGGAGGTGCTGTGTGGAGGATGGGGGTGCTCAGTATATGATGAGAGATGCTGTGTGGAGGATGGGGGTGCTCAGTACACGAGGGGAGATGCTGTGTGGAGGATGGGGGTGCTGAGTATATGATATGAGGTGCTATGTGGTCTCTGTACTTCTATGTCCCCCTCCACTGACACATGAAACCACTGCAGGCAGTGATTGAGAAGTGAACAGTGGGATCAAAAAAGTGTCACTACTTTTATTATTTTATCACGTTCTCAGCAGTTAGAAAGTAAACTAATGTATGCACATGGGGCAGCACCAGGCATGGTATTGGTGGACACTACAGGGTGGCAATGTTTAATGGGGAAGCTATATAGGGGGGTTACTTGCTATATAGGGTCGGGGTGGACTGCAAAAACAACAAGGAAAAGTAAAGGTATAAGCTGAATTCCCTGGTCCCCAATGCAGAATCTGTAGCACACCTGCCATTTATTAATAGTGGTGTCTTTTTATGTGGTAGAGGAGGCTGCGCTCCCCTGACTGAAGACGTCTGCGCATGAGCTTCTGGACTAAACTGAAAAGAAAAGGAAAGTGAACCAACTGAAATATGTGGAGACGTCGCCTGTAAGTCACTGGGTTTACCTTGGGTAACTGATTCTTTTAAAATGTGTTTTAATCTCTTTATTAGAAAGTAAAGTCACTTTAAAAGTGAATGGGGGGGGGGGGGGGGGCGCTTTTGTATTGTTTGCCCTGTTGCCAAAATTCCCTAGGAACTGCCCTGGTTATGCACATAGGAAGGAATATTGCAAGTCACCAGTACATACTAAATGGTAAAACACTGGGTAACACTGACATGGAAAAGGACCTATCAATTTTAGTGAACAGTAAACAAAGCTGCAGAAACCAGTGTCAGACAGCTGCTGCCAAGGCCAATAACATAATAGGTTGTATCAAAAGAGGCATAGATGCCTGTGATGAAAACATAGTCCTGCCACTTTACATATCACTAGTCAGACCACTCATGTAGTACTGTGTACAGTTCTGGGCTCCTGTGAACAAGGCAGACATAGCAGAGCTGGAGAGGGTTCAGAGGAGGGCAACTAAAGTCATAACTGGAATGGGTGGACTACAGTACCCAGAAAGGTGATCAAAATTAGGGTTATTCACTTTAGAAAAAAGACGACTGAGGGGAGATCTAATAACTATGTATAAATATATCAGGGGTCAGTACAGAGATCTCTCCCATCATCTATTTATCCCCAGGACTGTTACTGTGACGATGGGACATCCTCTGCGTCTGGAGGAAAGAAGGTTTGTACACAAACATAGAAGAGGATTCTTTACGGTAAGAGCAGTGAGATTATGGAACTCTCTGCCTGAGGAGGTGGTGATGGTAAGTTCACTAAAAGAGTTCAAGAGGGGCCTGGATGTATTTCTGGAGGGTAATAATATTACAAGTTATAGCTACTAGAGTTGGGTCGTTGATCCAGGGAGTTATTCTGATTGCCCAATTGGAGTCGGGAAGGAATTTTTTCGCCTAAAGTGGGGAAAATTGGCTTCTACCTCACAGGGTTTTTTTTTGCCTTCCTCTCGATCAACTTGTAGGAAAACAGGCCGAACTGGATGGACAGATGTCTTTTTTCGGCCTTATAAGCTATGTTACTATGTCACTAAGCCTGCGATCATATCCACATATGCGTTTGACTGAAAAAGGTCTAAAATAGACCGAAACGTCTCTACATAAACGCAATATTCTTATATTCTTTATTTCTATAGAGCTGTATATCAATTCATGACCCGCAAGCTCCCAATGGGACCTTGTTCCAAATAAAACCTTAATTGCATACTATTCAAGAGAGTGCGTGATTTTCTATAACTAATATATAGTGTATTGGCATTCAGGTTAAATTGCCGTGTCGGCCCTTTGCAATAAATAAGTGGGTTTTGGAATGTGGTTTGGGCACTCGGCCTCTAAAAGGTTCACCATCACTGACCCAGAGGGTTCAGAGAGTTCAGGTCATGTCTTGTTAAGGCTACTTTCACACCAGCATTTTTGCAGCATCCGTCATGGATATGCAACAACGCTTTCAAAACTGATCAGTTTTGTCCTAATGCATTCTGAATGGAAAAGGATCTGTTCAGAATGCATCAGTTTCGCTAATGTTCAGTCAGCATTCCGCTTTGGAGGTGGACACTAAAACGCTTCTTGCTGCGTTTTGGTGTCCGCATGACGAAGCAGAGCCAAATGGATCTGTCATGACTCATAATGTAAGTCAATGGGGACGGATCCGTTTTCTCAGACACAATAGAAAAACGGATCCGTCCCCCATTGACTTTCAATCCGTCTTGCCTATGTTAAATATAATACAACCGGATCTATTCATCATGGATGCAGACAGTTGTATTATCATGACGGAACGATTTTTGCTGATCCATGACGGATCCAGCAAAAACACTGGTGTGAAAGTAGCCTTATCTGTCTAGTTCAGGAGACAAGGCAGAGTCCTTGAGACTCATTATTTGATGATCTCTTTACGGCTGATGGAGTCACAAAGATACAAAATCCTGGGGGTGCTGGTGATTCAGACAATGTGGGGGCTAATTTAGTAAGATAAAAAAGGAACCTAGGGACCAACATCCCTGATGATATGGTTAAAAGTAGGCTGTTAAAAAGGATGAGTAAGATTAGCCAGCTTTATTAGAAATGAGACATAACACTGTTTAATCTCTAATCCCAACCTGCTTTGCACACCACTTTTGAAAGTAGTGAAGCTCATGAAATGTAGCAAAATTAGATCAAAAGTTGCAAACAAATGCAAAAATTTTGCACACTTGAAACCAGGAGCGGACTGGAAACTTAAAGTGGCCCTGGAAAAAATACTAAAAGTGGCCCTGTTTTGTAGTTGGGTCCAAACTGATGGAAGGCAGGGCCAGCAATAGCATATTGTGGCACATTAGACCACCTGAAAAGAGCCAAATACCACAGTCCATCATAAAATACTGCCAGCAGAAACAATATGCCTCCACTGTAACTTCCACTGGCCATCCTCCTGGGCATCGGCCCACCGGGAAATTTCCCTGTAAGGTCTATGGCCAATCCGCCCATGCTTGAAACATTTTTACACTGCAAAACTGGTGCAGCAGATTTGGTAAATGTTCCCCAAAGTGGGGGACCAGCAAGACAGCCACACGTCGATGTACGTTTTGCCATTTGCTTCCTCCCTGGGTAAAGCAAAGAGACTTATGGGGTCATTTATCAAATTGGTGTAAAGTAGAACTGGCTTAGTTGCCCAATCAGATTCCACCTTTCAATTTTCACAACTCCTTTGGAAAATGAAAGATGGAATCTGATTGGCTGCTATGGGCAACTAAGCCAGTTCTACTTTACACCAGTTTGATAAATGACCCCATTAGTTAACTAAATTAGATAGTTTTGACAAACTAAGGATTTGTAATGTTCAATAGATATCTGATAAAAAATGGAACACAAACAGGCAAACCCTCTTTCTTCTGCTAATTTTTTTTTTTTTTTACGATCACCAAGTTACAAATGTGACCACATGCCTGATTGTAAATAACCTTTATAAACAAATAAATATTTAGTATTTTGGGTACAGTGGTTTCATGATGCTTTGCATGTGTCACAATAAATTTGCATAGATCATTACAATTACGTGCACTATATGGCCAAAAATATGTGGACATCTGATCATCTCGCATATACGATTTTGTGGGACATCCTATTCCACAACTGTGGGCTTTTCCGGGAGTTCGATATTGCTGGCCTATCCCAAAAAGTGATCAAAAAGTCACACACACCCCAAAATGGTATCAATAAAAATTGCATATCATTCTGCAACAAAAGGGCCCTCACAGAAAAGAAAAAAAAATTTTTTCAAAGTTTTTACTTTTTTTTCAGTATTAAAACACAAGAAATAAATGTGGTATTATTGTAATTGTACTGACCCAGAGACTGAATGGCATGGGTCAGTTTTGCCATATAGTGAATGCCGTAAAAAATATCACCCATAAAACCGTCGGAATTGCGTTTTTTTTCCTATTCCACCACATTTGGAATTTTTTTCCCAGCTTCCCACTACATCGTATGCAATATTAAATGGTGCAATTACAAAGTATCTCACAAAAAACAAGCCCTCACACGACTATGTAAATGGAAAAAAAAATGTTTGCCTCAAGAAAGGCAGGAAGGAAAAAACTCCATGACCATGGCTGATTCTGGTATTGCAGTTCAGCCCTGTTGACTTGAACAAGGCTGAGCTGCAATACCAGACACAGTCTATTGGCAATGGGGGCACTGTTTGTGGGGGGAAGGGAGGCAGATTCCTTTTGTTAATGTTATGCAATCCATTTATAAACTGCTTAGGTAATGACAACAGAGGAATAAATCTGGATAATACCATAAATCCCATTTCACTGTATTACTTGCTAACTGGTGAAGTTCATTTCCCTGAGATCACATATAGCCTCACTGAACAGTATATGACCTACATTTCTCCTATGACATATACATCATCCTATAATCCAATTTTAGCAAGAATATAATACACTTAAAATTTACAGCCCAAATGATATATATAATCTCAAAATAATTGACATCATCTACTAGTATTGAGATCAGACAGGATTAGAGGCAAATGGGGAGATAAAACTAGGTAAATTTTACTATATTTTTCTCCACAATTAAATAAGTCTGGCAAGTAGGTCATCACTATCGGGGTATTCCTGAATGACCATTTAATATGAAAAATTAAAAGATTCTAAAAAGCGAGTTCAATTAAACTTGTAAAAGGTTTACAAAGTTACAGGAAAAAAACAGCAGACTGTTCTTGAATAAAAAAATAAAAGAGCTGCAAATAAATAACAAAAAAAGCCTACTCAGCTCTTCAATTCCCCAGCAATCCAGCGCAGATGCTCCAGCACTGCCCAGTCATTCATTGTGTCCAAGCTGCCAGTGATGCCTGTCTGTTTATGGCTCCAAAGAAGCAGTGGAACCATAAACAGTACCACATAATTCTCAGCCAATCTGTACTATTAGCAGAAATCATGCAATACTATTGAGTCTCCACAGATCCAGATTTCTGTTTGGCATGTTGGGAGCTGTTTACTTAAAGGAGTATTCCCAGATTTTAATGTTGATGGCCTATCCTGAATATAAGATCAGTAGCCATCTTACCCAGCACACTTGCCGATCAGCTTACTGAGGAACACTGGCCATGGAAATAGACACTGGTACTACACAGCTCGGTTCACTGTGTGGTGGATAAAGGTGATTACTAAAATGCTGCTTCCTTTGAAGTAAATGGGAGTAGTGTTAAGCCGCTTTCAGACGAGCGAGTGTCACGCTCCGGACTCACAATGAGGAACCCGGCCTGATCTTCCAGCACTGCCGGGTCATATAGCATTATATTGAGTTATGATGCTATGTAACTCTTACAGTTCTGGAATGTATTAGATGATACTGACATCATCTGAAGAATAATTTTTATTACTAGGGGCATTTTAGGGGATGTTATTACTACTGAGAGTATGTCTACATCAGAGGAAACATCACTGAAAAAGGCTGTCATGGTGGTTTGGTCTGGTGTTGGCCACCACAGAGGGGCAGCTTCTAGGGAGGTATTTTGTGCTGCTGGGGCAGTATATTGTGCTGCATTGTGGTATTTAGTTCTGCCGGGGCAGTGTTTTGTCTGGCACTCTGGTATTTGGTTCTGCAGCAGAACCAAACACCAAAGTGCAGCACAATATACTGCCCCAGCAATACCAAATGCGAAAGTGCAGAACAAAATAGTACCTCAGGTCTGTGTACTACCTCTCTGAATACCAGGGATACAGGAGTTAATACATTGACTCTCCTAGATCACCTGTCTCTGCCCCAAGGAGACTGACATTAATGCTTCACAACCCTAAACCACCAGAAATATTGACATTATCCTTTTTAATGCCCTAGATAACCAGATATGCAGACACTAACATCTTTACTGTCATAGATCACTGCCCTTGACCACCAGGGCTGTAGAAAATAATCTTCACTGTTTTAAACCTGTGCTCTCTTTAATACTATTTGCCTGTATGCTATGTGACCCTGTACATATGCTTTATAGCTACATATTGGAATGCTGTATATTAATATTTATTTGATGTGGTTTTCTATTGCCTGTCTGGGGGGAGCAGTGTCCAGGTCTATAACTGACCGCTCACTAGCTACAATGGCTATAAAGGTTAATTTTTTATATTATATATCAAATATATATTAATTTTATGAAGCAAATAGGAGAACATTTCCAAGAAATCTAACCATAAGAATAATAGCCATCATATAAAAATGTATTTTAATTATTTTTTTCAGGGTCATTGTTCTAAAGCATATGTAGCACATAAAAACACAATCATAAGAGTGGGGGGTCGCTCTGTAAATGTATGGGAGAGTTGTTCTGTTGATGTTACTAAGCAACCTCATAGGAAAGGAAACAAAACAAGATGTAAGAAACTCTGATTAACTGCAAAAAAGGGAGTCAGTCAACATATCCAATGTGCATGTGCACGCTGCCATGGCTAGAAACACTAAGGAAAAAAACACAATGCAGCAGCACTCTGCAAACACAAATAACGTACAATATTGCCATAGTCATAGAAAAACTTTCTGGTGCTAGTGCTACACTTATTTTGCAAAATTGAGATTCTTGGCAAATACATTTTGTACAAAATTATTTGGGCCGTCTGCCAAACGTCAAGGCGATCTCTTTAAGACGGGAACCTAACACTAATTCCTACCTGTTGTGTACCATAATGGCCACCATTAAATTCAGGGAGTGTTGGTTCCACATGCATGCTGGGTCCACTCTGTCTTTGCCATTTTTGGTGCCTTAAAGGCCTCCATTAATTCAGGGATGCAGGTACCAATATGCAAGAAAACTGATGTAAGAAACTCTGATCATTCTAACCTCTTGGATACCGGAGGTTTTTTCGTTTTTGCGTTTTAATTTTTTTCCCCAATCTTCCTTGGGCCATAACTTTTTTACTTATTTTTCCATTTACACATCCATATGAGGGCTTATTTTTTGCACACCAAGTTGTACTTTCTAATGTTACCATTTAATATGGCATACAATGTAGTGGGAAGCAGGAAAAAAATTCCAAGTGGGGTGGAATTGGAAAAAAACGATTCCTCCATCGTTTTATGGGTTTTGTCCCTACGGCGTTCCCTTTGCGGCAGGGTAGGTGTATAGGTTTTTTTTATGTCCAAATAGTGTAAAAATAAATTACAATTTATACTTTTTTTTAAAATTATATTCTGACCGCCATAACTTTTTTATAGTTATATCTACTGAGCTGTGTGGGGGCTCACTTTTTAGGGCACTTGATAGATTCTTCCCTATAGACCATAGTGGGTTTAAGAACGCTTTATAGAATGTACTTTGTATCTATTTTTTATCCATTATGTAATACTCTGCATGTCTGTTTGTTATTAGTTACCTCTTCACTTGGAATCATCTTGCCCCTGTGGCTCTCACTCATTTTGCTGGAGATTGTATTAGCCAGGATCCGGATTCCTGTTATTATATTACAGCTGCGCTGTTATTATATTACACCACGCTGTATTGTTTACCTGTTTCTAATCCGGGGTGTGCTCTTACACGCTCCGTACTGTGATTGGTGGCGGGCGGCAGGCACATCTCTCTGGTAGGCGGGGTTTTTCTTATTTCAATCCGACGCGCGAAGCGCCGGCCATGGCCGTCATAGTGCCGGGGCATGCACGCTACAGTGCAGTTGTACCTAGCTATTAGGTGGTTATTATGCCACCGAGTTCGTAACTGCGCTCCTGATGAAGCGTGAGAGGTGTTCTCAACGCAAAAACGCGTTGAACGCGTTGTATATCTCTAAGTCTATTTAGGCAGGGTAGGGATTCATTTATACTAAGCTCACCCCACCTGACTGGGACACGCTGTATGTTTAGGTGTGCTCGCTACCTAGGGATTTATCTGTAGTGAGCTTGTCCCACCTGTCTGTTGTGGTTAGCTTCCCACCCCCAGATAGCATTACAATATTGTGTCTGGTGGGGTCGGACTAGGGGACTTACCATAATATCTGTCCTTTTTTGTGGCACTTTAGGCTGTCTGATATACAGGACCACGTGGCTGAACGATATATTAGGGTGGTCTGTATGGGCATACCTATTTTTGCTCTGTTAGCCACATGTGCAAAAGGTATATAACTGTACTACCCGCTGTGCACAGTGTGACTTCCAGCTTGCCTGAGTTTGATATACCTGAGGGCAGGGGTGTTGCTAGGCTAAAACTTTCGGGGCCTGGGCCCCTGATGTTTTCTCCCAGGCCCCGAATGTCCTGCCTGTTAGACAAAAACAATTGTATTGCTGTCCTCAGGACGGCAGTACAATTGAATCTAATAGACTGCAAGATATGTAAGACCTGTGATGACATCATAGGTCATGTGATCAGTGCTGTCCAATCCTGCACTAGTCACATGACTGTGACATCATCGCAGCTCCTTTTCAATTCCTGTCTTCTAAACCAGCGGTCCCCAACCACCGGGCCGCGGCCCAGGACCGGGCCCTGAATCGATGTCTGCCGGGCCGCGGCGGTGGCAGGGGACAAGGAGATAAGCGCTTCCATTGTGGAAGCGCTCATCTCCATAGTCATCTGTATCGCCGTCCTCAGGACGGCGATACAGATGCCTGTGGTGCGGTGGGGCAGGGGAGGGAGAGGCGTCTCTCCTGCCCGTTCCTCTGATAGGCTGCAGGCCTAGTGCCTGTAGCCTATCAGAGGCCAGCTCAGGTGGTGCGATGACGTCATCGCGCCGCCTGAGCCGTGCAGAGCGGGACACAGGCCGGAGGAGGCCTGCATCGCATCGCTGCCAGGCTGATTGAGGTAAGTATAAGTGTTTGTTTTTTTTATTGTACAAAACTGAAGGAGAGGAGCACTATGGGCACTATAACTACTGTGTGGGGGGCACTATGGGCACTATAACTACTGTGAGGGGGGCACCATGGGCACTATAACTACTGTGAGGGGGGCACTATGGGCACTATAACTACTGTGTGGGGGGCACTATGGGCACTATAACTACTGTGTGGGGGGCACTATGGGCACTATAACTACTGTGAGGGGGCACTATGGGCACTATAACTACTGTGTGGGGGGCACTATGGGCACTATAACTACTGTGAGGGGGCACTATGGGCACTATAACTACTGTGTGGGGGGCACTATGGGCACTATAACTACTGTGTGGGGGCACTATGGGCACTATAACTACTGTGTGGGGGCACTATGCTACTATAACTACTGTGTGGGGGCATAATGCTACTATAACTACTGTGTGGGGGCACTATGCTACTATAACTACTGTGTGGGGGCACTATGCTACTATAACTACTGTGTGGGGGCACTATGCTGGTATAAACTACTGTTTGGGGGCACTAATGGGGAATAACTACTGTGTGGGGGCACTATGGGCACTATAATTACTGTGTGGGGGCACTATGGGCACTATAACTACTGTGTGGGGGCACTATGGGCACTATAACTACTGTGTGGGGGCACTATGGGCACTATAACTACTGTGTGGGGGCACTATGGGCACTATAACTACTGTGTGGGGGCACTATGGGCACTATAACTACTGTGTGGGGGCACTATGCTACTATAACTACTGTGTGGGGACACTATGCTACTATAACTACTGTGTGGGGGCACTATGCTGGTATAAACTACTGTTTGGGGGCACTAATGGGGAATAACTACTGTGTGGGGGCACTATGCCCCGCCCCCCAACAACCGCAGCGCCCCCCCCCCCATCCAACGACCCCCCCCCCCCCCGGGCCCTGGGGAAATTGTCTAGCGAGAAACCGGGCCTTGGTGCAAAAAAGGTTGGGGGCCACTGTTCTAAACTGAAGAGAATTGTGGGGAAGAAGCTGCAGTGAGCTCTGCTACATCAGAAGAGGTAAGTGAAGGGAGAAGCAGAGGGATGCTGGGAGTTGTGGTTATTTAACTGGGACTGTATGTTAGGGCAGAAGGGAGGGATGTTATTATGGGACTGTGTGTTGGAGGTGACTTGGGCAGGATTCTGTTAGGGTACTTTCACACCTGTGGCATGGGACTCCGGAAAGTTGTTAGGATCCGTGCTGCAGCAGGTGCACGTGTGGGGCTGGAACTATGCTTTGGCCCCATTCACTGTAATGGGGGCGGGCCACGGATCCGGCTGCAGCATGGCAACCCCTGCCAAGAGGCGGCCGGAACAAAAGTACAGCATGTTGTACTTTTGTTCTGGCCGCCTCTCGGCAAGGTTTGCCATGCTGTGGCTGGATCAGTGGCCCGCCCCCATTACAGTGAATGGGGCCAAAGCATAGTTCCAGCCCCACACGTTCACCTGTAGCAGCACGGATCCGACGGGCTGTTCACCCACCGGAACAGCCTGCCGGAGTCCCCTGCTGCAGGTGTGAAACTATCCTTAGGCTACTTTCACACTTGCGTTTTAAGGATCCGTTTGTGAGATCCGTCACAGGCTCTCATAAATGGTCTAAAACTGTCAAATCAGTTTTGTCCTAATGCATTCTGAATGGAAAAGGATCCGTTCAGAATGCATCAGTTTTGCTTCAGTTTAGTCAGCATTCCATTTGGAGGCAGACACTAAAACGCTGCTTGCTGCGTTTTGGTGTCCACATGACGAAACTGATCCAAACTGGCTATTTAAAAGATAATACAACCGAATCCATTCAGAACAGATGCAGATGGTTGTATTATCAGGACGGAAGCGTTTTTGCTGATCGTTGACAGATCCAGCAAAAACGCTGGTGTGAAAGTAGCCTTATTTACATTGGACTGTGGCGTGGAGTGATGTTATTTACACGGGACTGCATGTTGGAGGTGGATGTGGGAAGGAAGTGATGTTATTTACATGGAACTGTCTATTAAAGGCGGCTGTTGGAGGGAGTGATATTTACATAGGACTGTATGTTGATGACGGCTATGGGAATGATGTTATTTACATGGGACTGTATTTGGAGGGGGCTGTAGATAGAGAGGGATGTTATTTACATGGGACTATATATTGGAGGGAGCTGGAGAGATGGTGTGATGTTATTTACATGGGACTGTATATTGACTATATAGTGATGTTATTTACACAGGAGGGAAATAGCTTTATTTACATGGGACTGTATGGTGGAGGGGCTGAGGAATTATAATTTCTGAGGACACTAAAGGGAGGAATATAACTACAGCGGGTACTTCAGGGCAAGCATTATAACAGTAGGGGGAGAGATATAAATACTGGGGGCACTGTAGGGGTATTATAAATCCAGGGGACATTAGGCGTTCTTATTACTACTGGAGGCTCTATAGGAGAGACTTATAGATCTGCCTTATTTCTACACTATGGGGGCCTTATTACTACTGAGGAGTCTGTACAGAGCTTGATTACCACTGGGGGAACAATAGGGGGCCTTATTACTACTGGGGGCCCTGTGAGGGCATTATTAATACTGGAGGACTCTTCTAGTAATGGGGACAATCTTGGGGAGCATTATCAGTGCTGGGGTCACTGTAGGGTGCAGTGTTACTAATGAGGGAATTACTACTGGTAGGACTATTACTATGGGGGGCACTGATATTTCTTCAGGAATCCAGGTTGGGGGATGATGATAGAAATGTGAGGAAGATAAGATGTCCGTGTGTCACACTCTGCAGAGACGAGGCTGAGAGAAGTTGTCCGGACCGAATGGAGAAGATGATGACAGAGAAGATCTACATCAGAGAAGAAGTCAGTTGGGAGGCCCTGGATGTGAGGTATGTGCTGCTGTTGGGACGAGGGTCGACATAGAGAATTGCACCATATTCATTGGGGCTTGGGCCCCGGATCTTTTGAGACCCTAGCAACGCCCCTGTCTGAGGGTAAAACCCCATTTTTTATCTTTAGTATCTCATTATTAAAATATTTATTATTTTCATATTTTAAACGTTCTTTTCAGGCTGAGAGCTGTTCATTTTCCACTAGAACGTATACCCTATATTCTCTTAAGTGTGTGCTGGCACTTGATAGATAACCTAACTGGGTAGACATCTAGATATATTGATGACCTATCCTCAATAGGTCACTAATAACAAATTGTTGTGAATCTGACACACGGGATCCCCACCGAATGGCTGTTTGAGGAGGTACCCTGAATTATCACCATGAGCATAACTATATAATATGTCTATATACATATTTTTTATCTATCTTTCTATCTACATATTCTTATGTTAAAAAAACATTAAAAACTCTATCTAGCAAAAAAAGTAAAAAAAGGAAATTAGCATACTCCAGTTGAGGCTCCCCATAAACCGTTCTGCTCTATTTATGTGAATACAGTATATGACGAAATATAGCTGTATTTTTAATTATGTTATCAGGTCCAAGTAAACAGGATACAGAAAGCTCTATATATCGCTCAAAGTCTGACTAGAATACTAAGCAAATGCTGCCCCGGTAATCATGCCTGGAATATCACCAGTATGGTGCTACTATATAATACTTTCAGAGTATAGCCAGATTAAAAGATTAATCGACTTTATGGTCCAGCTGTCATCAGATCCTCAACCATCTGCAAGAAAATGAACTAAACCATCCCTGCTCCCTTATTTCCTGCTGGGGTATTTCAGATTGCTTCTCACGTAAGGAAAATATATCTGTTAAAGTTAATTGTCCTCATGTATTACCTCACACAAACTTTACTGAATGAATGCTTACATTTCTGAGACTGTCCCATTTGTAAAAATCTATGAACACATTGCACAAACATTCCCTTTGACATGTATGGAATGGATTTTCAGTTGCAGAATTTTCTACAACAAATCTACCCTGTGTATTGTTATTCAATTATGTCTCCGAGGTGGGACCCCCGCCTGTCAGACATATCATGTGGAAGATATGGACAAAACATTGACATCTGCATGAGAAAATATGTAATATACATTTCCTGCTTCTGCCTATAAAGAGAGCGATCTGTAGAGATTCCTGGATTGGGAAGCACTCTTCTAATCTTACCCCTTTTCTGGTAACACACACATAAACCAGGGGTCATAAAGATGGGTTTGAGGGGTGATAACATATGAAAAACAGTACCACCCAACGTGTCCTCATAATCAGTGTAGGACTGGGGTACCTAGGGCCCAACAGTAAAATTTATTTTGGGGGCCTATTGTACGGATACATTCAAATATTACCTGCTCACACAGCAGCAAGATGCTACCAGAAGATTGAATATGGGGGTCCCTGCAGCAACTTTGAGAAGGTAGGTCCTGGGGAGAAGAGGACACTGGCTAGCTTTCCTCTATACCTAGAAGTTGTCTCAGCTCTGATCATGTCTATAATCATAAAGTGGTAAGTTTCTTCAATAACGTCATTTTTTTTTAATATGAACATAGGCTGGTTGAGGCGCTGTACATTGAATATATGTATGTAGTGTAGTAAGTCTACTGTGTTATGTGCCACTTGTGCAGGGGGTGGGAGACTAGGGGCCCGCCTTGCTCAAGGGCCCACCAGGGGATTCACCTGTACGCCTGTGGGCCAGTCCGAGCCTGCAGTGACAGTCATCTTGTAACTGTGATAGTCATCAGTAACAGTCAGATTACTCCCAAAACTATCACATCCAGCAACAGTGTCCCTTGAAATAGTGCCAGGACAGAATTGTCCCCATACCTATCCCTTGCCAGAGAATTTTGTCATGTACAGTGCTCTTGGTGAATGAGTAGGATTTAGTTGAGTTTCTCATGACTACTGCATGTAATGGCTCCTCTTATGGCCTTGGGTACAAAACCTTCACACATGATTTATGTTCAATAGCTTAATCAGCTACTTTAGGAAGTCCCAAGGAAGCGGAAGGAGAGAGCTGTGCATGCACATTGCACATTGCACTTTGCATTATTAGCAACTGCAAGATGGGGTTCAAGGAACCCCCCAGAGTTGGAACGTTTATGTCATATCCTGCGGAATTGCTATAAATGTCCAGATGACAATACCCCTTTAAAGGGAACATGTCATCACCTTAGTGACAAAGTGTAGTGATAGTGGTATGGCACTCATGTGCTAATATTAAGTGGTTAAAAACATGCTATATAATCACAGCCTGTGCCAAATAAAAGTCAGTTATTGATGAGCTCCTGATCTCCCTGCCCACTGACCGATGATTGACAATTTTCTAATGAAGTGCAAACTAGGGAGAATAGTGCTGATGATCAGTGGGTGGGCAGGGAAAGCAGGGGCTCTGGCACAGGCTGTGATATATATATATATATATATATAGCAGGATCTCAGTAACCACCGCAAAGATATTGATTATGTATCCTCAGGATAGTTCATCAATATCAGATTGGCAAGGGTCTGACTCACAGTGCTGCAGCCAATCAGCTGCTTGAAGGGGAGTGACTCTGAAATTAATGGGATGAGTAGTTGTAATTACACTGCAAGGCCGGCCCTGCAAATAGCATGGTACACAGGTAATCTTGAAGCAGATGCAGCACTAGGACAAGTACCACTACCCCTTCAAACAGCTGATTATCAGGGATGCCGGGAGTAGGACCCCCGCAGATTAGATGTTGATGACCTATACTGAGGATACATAATCAATATCTTTGCACCGCACAACCCCTTTAATATTAGCTCATGAGTGAAAGAGCAGTGGCGAGTAACATAAAGTTGGTTCATTCTTTGGGTCTATAGGGGGTCAAGCAGGGCCTGGATGTTGGGTAGGCAAGGGGGGGGGGGCACAATTAACTAATCAGTGCTGAAGTGCTCATTAGTACAGGAAGTCCAGGGAGCAGTGAGTGTGGTGCTCCTAGTCCTAGAGATAGTATTACTGCCCGCTCCCCGGTCTTGGTCTCTGGGTGCCCTGCTGCACTATGTTTTGGCAGTGCACAGTGTCAAGACGTAAGTAGGAGCACACTATGACCTGACACTGTGCGACATAAGGTTACAGTATAGCGCAGGGGCCCAGACACAGTGCTGCATAAAGAGTGGCAGCACCCGTAACAGGAGGAGAAAGGTATTTTTTTCTTTTGATCTGGTCTGAAGTCTGCATTTAGAGGACCGTTAGGTAAGGTTATAGGGGGCGACAAGAGTCTGATCTGGGGTTTATATAAATTTGGGGTCTGCTTAAACTTGGGGTCTGATCTGGAGTCTGCTTAAATGTGGGGGCTGATCTGTGGTTTGTATAAACTTGGGGTCTGATCTGGGGTCTGCTTAAACTTAAGTCTCATCTGGGGTGTGTATGAATTTGGGGTCTTATTTAGGGTCTGCATACATTTGGGGCCTGATCTGGGGTATGCATGCATGATCAGTGGTGGGCAGGGAATTTCCTTCCTGACAATCGGCTTCTCCTAGACCTGTCTAAATGTTCCTTAAAGGGGTTTTCCCATCACATACAATGGGGGCATATCGCTAGGAGGGGACCTGCACCTACAACGCGAACGGAGAGGGTAAAAGAATGGAGGGAGCACTGCGCATGCGCCCTCCATTTATTTCAATGACACCGCTGAAAATAGCCAAGCCTTGGCTTGGCTATTTCCATCTGCCCCATAGAAATGAATGGGAGCAGGGTCTGAGCGTGCGCGGTTTGCTCCCAGTCACTCGTATGGGAGCAGCGCTTGGTGGTGGATGGACCCCTGGGAAACCCGGGGTCCTCCAGCCACAGCTCTTCCCGCTCCTTTCTCCTTGTAGGTGCGTGTCCCACCTCTGGATTCAGACAATGGGGGGCATATTCTAGTGATATGCCCCCATTGTATGTGATGGGAATACCCCTTTAAATCACTGGGTTTGTCCTTAACTGCTTTCTTTTAAAATGTGTTTTAATCTGTTTATTAGGATATAATGTCACTTTCAATTGATTCGGGGAGTGGAGAGATGCAATTTGCCTGCTCTGTCTAGGGCACCGAAATATCTTGTCTGGGCTGTGGGGTTGAGTATATGCTATGGGTATAGCTCTGACCATGCACACTGAATATAGTGTGAACACAGTGTTATTGTGTTTGTAATTTTAATCATTTTACAGTTCACAGTAAATTAGTATATTACTTGCATACATGTATATTCTATGTATATTATCATCGTTATTGTACATTTTGATATTCCAATTTGTCTATGAAGAAAAATTGTGCCTGTGATTAAGCTGTACAGAACAAAAAATAAAAAAAAGAGGTTGGCAACCTGGCTTAATTGTATACCAATGCTGGAGTGATGATTAGTCAATGAGTGATTAGTCAGTATGACCCATTCTATTGCTTATATTAGTCTACAGCTTATGAAGCTTACATAGTTTTGTCTATATTTTGTGTTTCTCCATTTGAAAAAAAAATTACTGTACAAAAAAAATCAATCTTCCAATAATAATATATCATTATATTTAATATTTTGTGCATTTGTCTTTTCTAAAGCTCCTGTCTACGTTACAATAGACTGTGTTCAGGGTAGGTACTTTTGGTATGACATTTTGTATAAAAGAGTATCAAGATGAAAACTATGACACATAGTCCATGTGCGCTTGGGTTGTGACTTATTGCTGAGGACAAAACATAGACATATCTACTCATAAATCAAAATGTATCTTCTGCAGGCTGCCACTGTAAAAATCCATCATGCGTTGGACATCTAATCCATCCAAGGCCATTATATATATTTTTCTACATACTATATTTCAAGAGGATGATTTAATGGAATCATAAATTCTTTTGTATTCCATATTCTCAGCAGAACTGACGCTGTAACAAATTTATTTTGCCAAGGAAGAAAAATGTCCTTTGAAGCATTTTTCTATAATTCCATATGATCCCCAGCATGAATAATTTTTCTGAAGTATCGTGTCTACAGTGCCTTTAATATGATTATTACAATTCTTATTGTTGAGAGTTATGTTATGTTTAATTATCAACCGAAACACGACTAGGCTATTTTGACACTTAGTCTATTATTTTTTTGGCTATTATGCGAAGATTTGCTTGTTTGGAAATCCTTCTTATTTTTGTAACCTAATGTTATTAGCTACTGAGCACAATGTACTTTAAATTGTATTGCGTCCTCTTCTGCTGTTTACTGCTTTGTAGGAAGTGCTTAGCTCGGATTTTTCCAAACAATGTACTTAATACATTTGGATTAAGGTCAATCAAAATGGTGCTGACGAAGGTGAATACATTTAGGGAGAATAATAGTAATACATACATTCGAAGGGAGAAAAAATAATGTTCTCTTTAGACTTAATAGGAATATGTACAAGAATGAAGGCACTTCCACCAATGTCAGGTCCATTACCAGATTTCTGGCCTGGGCTATGGACAGGATGTTACTTCTATTGTGGGCAGGGCCAGGACTATTCCTTCCTCCGATGGATACACAGACTCCTGAATCTATCTCATCTGTGCATGCAAGAGAAAGAGAGAGATAGTACCGGTCCTGTCCAAAGCAGACATAATGTTCCATCCATAGCTCTGGCTGGCAACCTGGTAAAGAATGTAATCTTGGCAAAAGCTGGGTTCCCAGGAGGCTGATTCATGAAATTTTGATACAGTAACTGCAGTAGCCCAGACCTGGGGGTAGCTGCAACGTTTGGTTTGCTATATAATGCTTGTAATGCTAAGGCTATATACTGCACACTCAATTGTTCTAGCATGAGCCAGGCAAGGCCAGATTTTACAATCCTGGACCAGCCTTCTCTGGAGCTCAGGGTGTGGGCCTGGCTCCATAAGTTTCCAGTCAGAGTAGCTTCAGAGAGCAGGAAAGAAGAAGCAGTCTCCATGTGCTTCTGTCCCATATACAACAGCTCCAGGCCCTGTAGCCTCGGTCACCTGCATGAGCTCCAGGAGATGCAAGCAACCAAGAACTAAAGGAGGAGCATTTGCATGGATACAGCGAGAGAGAGACAGCAAGGTAACCAAAATAAAAAGCATTCCAGATTATGCTGCTGCAAAGGAGAAAGAAGTTAAGACACCCTATGCACCCCAGACTAGTGGACACTACACTGTTGCCAGATTGTAGTTGCTAGACAGAGATCCCAGTAACAGAGAGTTTAGCAAGAAAAGGAATATCTAGAGGGCCATTGCTGTAACAAACTGTTCTAGCTCATGCTTGAACGTCTGGGAGGAATTGGCACTGTGTACAAATAACTGCTGGATGTACTACAATTCAGTAATGAGATACTTTTGTTAAATTCAATCTGGCCTTGTCTCGGACTCTCCTAACACCACATGCTGGCCATTGCATTTCCATCACGTTCTGCCTAGCACCCACATGGACATTAACACCATGGGCACCCCTCCTTCACGTCACCAACCCAAGAAAGGGACGGCCGGAGGGAGTACACTGTGACACATCATCATCATTGTCACTCCCATCTTCCGCTTCAGCTCTTCCGGGGCTCTCTGCAGACCTGAGTGGCAATGTAACCTGGTACCAGGGTTGCCAACCATCTCTTTAAATTTTTCTGGACAACTGAACCAAAAATCACGGACAGCCCAAAATTTTTACGGACATATGCCACACCCTCTTTTAGAAGCCACACCCCCTGTTTCACGCCCTAAAAATACCCTGAACATAATATCCTTGAATCACAAACACCCTAGAATTAAAGGGTTGCCCAGTTGTTAAAAAATATGGCACCTTAAGGTTCTTACTTTTCTATCATCCTCCTCCCGATCTTCCAACAATGTTATCCTGCTGCTACCCTCAATAGTATGCTGATTGTGCTCCCCAATGACCCCAAACACTATACTGTAGAAATAATAGTGCCATACAGATAGCCCCCCCTGTAGTAACAGAGTCCCACTAATAGTAATAATTGTCTCCCAGAGTGCTCTCGTTAGTAAGTGCCCCCATAGTGATAATGCTCCCGAAAGTACCTGTTAGTAGTAGTGCCCTCCATATTGTGCCAAATAATTATAACAGCCCCCAATAGTACCCCTACTAGTAGTAATAATGCCTCATAAGGCTTCATTCACATAGCCATAGTCTCGCTGTGCCCATGTCGCTGATCACAAACTACTAGTCTGCAAAACATGCGCACCAGCCATGCGCACACTATATTGTGGCGCAGACCCATTGACTTCAATGAGTCCGCAATCCAGTAGTTATGACAAAAGATAGGGCATTCTCTTACTTTTGCCGTATCTTGTGGATCACGGACCCATTGAAGTCAATGGGTCAATGGGTCTGTGCCACAATGCAGTGTGCTCATGGCCAGTGCCCATGTTTCACAGACCTGCGGTTTGGGGTCCACAACACGGGCAAAGCTACACCATGGCTATGAGATAATTTTCCTCATAGTGCCTCCAGTAGTAATAAAGCCCCCCTCCCCCATTGTGACCCTGTAGGTGTGGTGAGGGAGCCTGGGGCAGCTGGCTTTTTCTGTAACAGAGACTTTGGTGCTTGGAGGAAGCACACACACTGGACCTGGGTTGAGTGATGAGAATGGGAAACACACACTGCAGGATAGGTGGTGCTGCTGCTCCTCCTTCAGACCTCACCTCATGTCTTACACTGCCCAGTGCCCACACCACAGACTCACCAGGAGTTCAGGGCAGGCTTTATGTTATTTCCTTCACTGTCTCTCAGACAGTCTCTGCCAGCCCCAGTCCCGACTGCAGTCTACCCCTTCTGTGTGTGTAACGTGACCGGCCGGGGAACGCCTCCTCCTTCCCTCTCCGCCTCCTCCCTGTCCCACCCTCCATCCACTCTTGCTTGTGCTGCGCTCTTCTAACTTGTGTGCCCTCCCCTCACTCCCCACATGATTCATCACATCCCCGCTTGTCTCCTGCGCCGCTGCTGCCCCAGGCCAGCCTCAGGTAATCCCAACTTCTATTTCTGCGCTGCCTGCACTATGCATGCATGCGCAGTACAGACTTCGGGCCAAAAATAACGGACGTTGTTTTTTTCTGCCGGACGCTACGGATGGCAGAGAAAAACAACCATTTTTTGCGGACTGTCTGTAAATTTACGGACAGTTGGCAACCCTGCCTGGTACTGTGTTTCTGGGACTCTTGCATCATTAAAGCTGCAAGTTCAGGACTTGTTCTCATTGCACTTTATATTGACTTTATATACACTCACCGGCCACTTTATTAGGTACACCATGCTAGTAACGGGTTGGACCCCCTTTTGCCTTCAGAACTGCCTCAATTCTTCGTGGCAGTGATTCAACAAGGTGCTGGAAGCATTCCTCAGAGATTTTAGTCCATATTGACATGATGGCATCACACAGTTGCCGCAGATTTGTCGGCTGCACATCTACCACATCCCAAAGATGCTCTATTGGATTGAGATCTGGTGACTGTGGAGGCCATTTGAGTACAGTGAACTCATTGTCATGTTCAAGAAACCAGTCTGAGATTATTCCAGCTTTATGACATGGCGCATTATCCTGCTGAAAGTAGCCATCAGATGTTGGGTACATTGTGGTCATAAAGGGATGGACATGGTCAGCAACAATACTCAGGTAGGCTGTGGCGTTGCAACGATGCTCAATTGGTACCAAGGGGCCCAAAGAGTGCCAAGAAAATATTCCCCACACCATGACACCACCACCACCAGCTTGAACCGTTGATACAAGGCAGGATGGATCCATGCTTTCATGTTGTTGACGCCAAATTCTGACCCTACCATCCGAATGTCGCAGCAGAAATCGAGACTCATCAGACCAGGCAACGTTTTTCCAATCTTCTACTGTCCAATTTCGATGAGCTTGTGCAAATTGTAGCCTCAGTTTCCTGTTCTTAGCTGAAAGGAGTGGCACCCGGTGTGGTCTTCTGCTGCTGTAGCCCATCTGCCTCAAAGTTCGACGTACTGTGCGTTCAGAGATGCCCTTCTGCCTACCTTGGTTGTAACGGGTGGCAATTTGAGTCACTGTTGCCTTTCTATCAGCTCGAACCAGTCTGCCCATTCTCCTCTGACCTCTGGCATCAACAAGGCATTTCCGCCCACAGAACTGCCGCTCACTGGATGTTTTTTCTTTTTCGGACCATTCTCTGTAAACCCTAGAGATGGTTGTGCGTGAAAATCCCAGTAGATCAGCAGTTTCTGAAATACTCAGACCAGCCCTTCTGGCACCAACAACCATGCCACGTTCAAAGGCACTCAAATCACCTTTCTTCCCCATACTGATGCTCGGTTTGAACTGCAGGAGATTGTCTTGACCATGTCTACATGCCTAAATGCACTGAGTTGCCGCCATGTGATTGGCTGATTAGAAATTAAGTGTTAACGAGCAGTTGGACAGGTGTACCTAATAAAGTGGCCGGTGAGTGTATATTTTAGCTAGGTAGTTAGCCACCCTATCTCATGGACTGTCACTAATTGCCACTGCAGTAGTTAGTGAGAGCCTACGAATTAGGGCAGGTTTGCATCAGCGTTAGTAATTATGTTATAGTGTTCTGTTATAACGGGGTTATGACGGAATATAACAGAATTTTAATATGGGTATGCAAAACGGAAACCTTTAAGAGGCATACCGTTTTACTCTGTCTAAATACCTTTCTATGGGCACACATAACGGTTCAGGTTTTCTTTGCTATGTATGATGGAAAAAAAGTCCTGTCGACAGGACTCTTTTTTCCCTCATCATACATAAGGGAAAAAAAAGTGTTAATATTGTACATATGTCCTTAACCCTCTTTCTCTCCACAGCATAGGGAGAGGAGGGAACTCGCTGAGATCTGTGTCTTTGGGAACATGAGCCATACTACCACATATGGATCCAAGCACCAACCCAAGGACTTTCAATAGAGGGGTGTGCAGAACCCCAATGGAGAGGGGTATCTGTAAATGTTTGGTAATGTACTGTACTCTAATGTTATGTTATATACTGCTATGTAATGTGACATGCCCAGTATGCTTCAGCATGAGACAGGCATGGCCAAAGTTAACTATTTTGGCCCAGCACTCTCTAAAGCTTAGGGGGTAAGCTGTCCCCTGCCCCTAGTTCTGGGAGAAGATGCTAGTTGTTCTAGGAGTAGGTAGTGTGAGGACAGACCTTGAGAAGGCAGGGAACAGAGTATGTGCTCTTGTTCTCATGCATTTAGCTTCAATGCTTCTGGAGACAAAAACCTGTATGTCATCTGTTACCATCAGAGAGGGAGAGAGAGAAGATTTTTGAGAATTTCCCTGGCTTCAGTGCGATAGTCTGCAAGGTAATCATTGTGGAGCAATATAGAATTTGCTGTTGCATCAGGGAAACAAGTTAAGAAACCCGATGCATTCTAGATTATTTGGATTCGAAGGCTACAACATTTTAGTCAGCAAGGTGATCAGTATCTAGCATTCTCAGGCCTTGATACAGTGGAGGGATAATGACTTCAGATACCCTGCACACTTCTGCTACGATTTAGCCGGTCAAATTTTTGGAACTGGGTGCAGATAATTGCTGGATTTACTGCAATGCTGGCCACTGCACCATTCCAAGCCCTGCCCCACATGGATATCTATCATCAGACAGGAGCCCTAGCTAAAAGTAGTTACCCAAGGGAACATAGAGTGTCCCTCCTTCACTGCACTGACCCCAGGGCCTGAGGGAGTACACCGTGTCAACAGGGTCACTACCAC
Organism: Rhinella marina; assembly: GCA_900303285.1. Lineage (NCBI taxonomy): Eukaryota > Metazoa > Chordata > Amphibia > Anura > Bufonidae > Rhinella > Rhinella marina. The sequence continues at coordinate 749,533 of ONZH01005568.1, forward strand.
TCCCATCTTCTGTTCTGGCTCCTCAGGGGCTCGTTACATAAGTAAATGAAAACCTTTCTCCTACAGATGTAATATGTGTAACTAAGGTGGCTTTGTGGGACCTGGTGGGTCCCAGAAAAGTCCTTTAAATTGCCAGTAAAGGGGTTGTCTAACGTGAGCAAATCATATTTGCTAGATTAATTTTTCAGTCGCATTATACACTCCAGGGGTTATGACTGCCCTGCAATCCAGCAGCAGAGGCCATGCTTGCACACTATAGGAAAAAGTGCCGACTAGTGATGAGCGAGCCAAAGCGGCAAGATTCGGGATTCGCTCGAATATTGCCCGCTTCGGCTCGGCATCACGAGGCAGCGCGGACTCGTGACTATCCGTGCGTCACTGCCCGCGTGAAATGCCCGTTTTTTTCAGCCAATCAGCAGCAAAGGTAAGCCTGTGGGAACGCCTGCTGTGATGTAACAGCCCCTATGTCTCCCCAGCACTGATTGGCTGGCAGTGACATGTGACCGAAATTGACCTATGGTAGGGAGTCTAGGATCTGCAGCCTCAGCCTCATTCTGCATTGGGAAGGGGACCAGACAAGACATAGGAGAGTTAGCTCGTGTAGTGTGTGCAGCAGGCAGTTAGAACTTAGGAGTTAGGAAGCAAGAAAAGTCTTTTTAAAGACTATCTTTACTCTGAAAAACAGTATATACTATCAGCCTGTATTCTGTGTAGGAAAAGAAAGCCACAACAGTCTGTTAAAAAGCAATTGATTCTCTGAAGGAAACTACAGTGTATGCTGTCAGCCTTTGTGTGCAGAGCTGGTACACAGGCACAAACTATACATATCTTAAACAGATATATTCCTGTGCATGATAGGATAGGTCTGAAAAGAATTACAGCAAAATATCTTTCTATATAGTGCGTTTATTCTGAGTGAGCTCAGCTGTCATAGACGGTACATCTCATCAGGGTGCCATATACCTAACAGCATATAGATACCGTATTGCTCTGTGGTTTTGCGTTTAAGTTGCGCAAAGTGCGCATATTTTTTTTTTGGGATAGGTCTGAAAAGAATTGCACCAGCATATTTAACTATATAGTGCATTTAATCTGAGTGAGCTCAGCTGTCATAGACGGTGCTGTGAATACGGAATACATCTCATCAGGGTGCCATATACCGAACAGCGTATAGATACCGTATTGATCCTTGACAATTATAATAATATAATACTGCTACTGTGCACATGGAGAACCCCAGAGTCAGGGGGAGAGGGGGGAGAGCTGGGACAGGTGGAAGAGGTGGTCGTGGAGGGAGAGGTGGGATTCGTGGTGTGCTGTGGTCAGCGGTGATGACCGTGGTGTGCGTGGTGACTCAGTCCCGGCTGCTGTGGGTACAGTGGAAACACGTAAGGTCAGGGTGCCTGGTCGACTCCAGAAGTTGGTAGGGAAGCGTCCTACAACTCTGACAGACCCCAAACAACAGGAGGTGGTTCAGTGGATTGCAGAGAGCACGTCCAGCCACGTTTCGTCTGCCCCTTCATCCAGCCAGTCGACTTCTGTGAGCCAGGGTGTCTGTCCTCCAACTCGCCCTCCTTCTCCCCAGCCAGAACCCTCTAGGGGTATGTCCCACGGACAAAATTTATCCATGGAACTCTTCAGCCACCACTTCCCTGATGTGCCAGCGGACGAGCTGCTATGCCCTGATTCTCAGGACCTTTTGCAGTCTCCGGGTTATGAGAGTGGGGAGTTAGCAGTGGCGTCTGAGGAGGTGGTGGAAGATGACGACGAGACACTGTTGTCGGAGGTAGTTGTCAGGGACGTCACCGTGGAGTCTGAGGAAGACCTGGGGGGATGATGAGGGGACAGATCCTACTTGGGTGGATGAGGCAACTGGAGGCAGTGGTTCAGACTGTGAGGCGACATCAGCTCCACAAGCCGTTGAGAGAGCCAGAGGGCAGCGACGAGGGAGAAGCCTGGGCCTAGTCACTACTTCACCAAGTGCTCCTACAGGTCACGCTCCAGCCCGTACTATGCGCCACTCCTTAGTTTGGGAGTACTTTAAGGATGATGAGGCCAATCCTCGTTTGGCGGTGTGCATTGCTCTGTGGTTTTGTGTTTCAGTTGTGCAAAGTGCGCATTTTTTTTTTTGGGATAGGTCTGAAAAGAATTGCAGCAAAATATATTTCTATATAGTACGTTTATTCTGACTGAGCTTTCATAGACGATACATCTCATCAGGGTGCCATATACCTAACAGCGTATAGTTACCGTATTGATCTGTGGTTTTGCGTTTCAGTTGCGCAAAGTGCGTATAATAAATTTTATAATAATATAATAAATACAATAAATATAATAAATACCCCCAGTTGAGTGAGTTGCTCACTAAGGTGCGGTGCATATGTGCCCATTTTCGCAAGTCCACCACCGATGCCGCGACCCTCAGGACTGTGCAAGAGCGGCTACAACTCCCTGTTCACCGGCTGCTGTGTGACATTCCCATGCGTTGGAATTCGAAGTTACACATGCTAGCCAGGGTGTACCAACAACGCAGGGCAGTTGTAGACTGCCAGCTGATCCCCCAAGGTGGTAGTCAGGCCAGTCAGCTTCCTCATGTCTATGCTGAGGAGTGGACGTGGATGGCTGGCATCTGCCAGGTCTTAGGTCCCTTTGAGGAGGCAACAGAGATGGTTAGTGGTGATGCACACATCATCAGTGTCACCATCCCTCTGTTGTGCCTCATCCAGAACTCCTTGCGGAACCTAAGATCTGAGGATTCAGCAGTGTCACAGGAGGTGGGGGAAGACAGTGACATTGAGAGCACCCTGTTGTTTTCGCAGCGCGGAACTGAGGAGGAGGAAGAAACTCTTGGGCACCATGCATCAGGGGGTGATTCCATGCTACCTGTTGAGCGGGTATGGGCTGAGGAGGATGAATTGGGGTCGGAGGAAGGGGGGAGGAGGAGATGGAGAGTCCGCTAAGTGAGGAGGCTGAAGGCTTGCGTGTTGGCACAGTAGGGCACATGGCACAATTTATGCTTGGCTGTCTTTGTGGTGATCCCCGGGTCAAGAGGATACTGTCCACCAATGACTATTGGGTGTACACCCTCCTTGACCCACGCTACAAGGACAACTTTGCCCAACTAATACCCGTGGAGGAAAGGAGCACCCGAGTCACTTTCTACCACAAGGCCCTGGTTCAGAAACTGCTACAGGCCTTTCCAGACCAGTCGAGCAACAGGGGGTGGACTGCAGTGGCCGAAGTTGGAGAGGAGGGGGAAAGTCAGTGTAGGCGCCAAGGGCAGGTGTACACTATTCCATGCTTTTGCCAAGTTTCTTAAACCCCAGCAAGACACTGCGACACAGCCACAGGGCAGGCAGAGCAGGGCGGAACAGTACCGCAAGATGGTGAGGGAGTATGTCGCGGACCAGACCAACGTCCTGACCGATAACTCCACGCCACATAATTACTGGCTGGCCAAGCTGGACAGGTGGCCAGAACTTGTGCAGTACGCTCTTGAGGTGCTTGCCTGCCCAGCTGCAAGTGTACTGTCTGAAAGGGTTTTTAGTGCCGCCGGGGGTATCATTATGGACAAACGGACGCGTCTGTCCACCGACAACGCTGACATCCTCACGTTCATCAAGATGAACAGGTCATGGATATCCCCCCAGTTCTCATCCCCACCTCAGGCTACCTCCTAAATTGCTCGCTTTCCTCCTCCTCCTCCTCCTCCTCCTCTTCATCTGAGTTGCATATGCAACAATTTTTCTGGAAAGTCATCCGTCTTTCTACTAACAATTTTTCAGGAAAGTCATACGTCTTTCTAATAAGAAATTTTTAGTAAAGTCATCCGTCTTTCTAATAACAAATTTTCAGTAAAGTCATCCGTCTTTCTAATAACAATTTTTCTGGGAAGTCATACGTCTTTCTAATAACAATTTTTCTGGGAAGTCATCAGTCTTTCTAATAACAAATTTTCAGTAAAGTCATCCGTCTTTCTAATAACAATTTTTCTGGGAAGTCATCCGTCTTTCTGATAACAATTTTTCTGGGAAGTCATACGTCTTTCTAATAACAAATTTTTAGTAAAGTCATCCGTCTTTCTAATAACAAATTTTCAGTAAAGTCATCCGTCTTTCTAATAACAATTTTTCTGGGAAGTCATACGTCTTTCTAATAACAAATTTTTAGTAAAGTCATCCTTCTTTCTAATAACAAATTTTCAGTAAAGTCATCCGTCTTTCTAATAACAATTTTTCTGGGAAGTCATCCGTCTTTCTAATAACAAATTTTCAGTAAAGTCATCCGTCTTTCTAATAACAAATTTTCAGTAAAGTCATCCGTCTTTTTAATAACAATTTTTCTGGGAAGTCATACGTCTTTCTAATAACAAATTTTTTGTAAAGTCATCCGTCTTTCTAATAACAAATTTTCAGTAAAGTCATCCGTCTTTCTAATAACAATTTTTCTGGGAAGTCATCCGTCTTTCTAATAACAAATTTTCAGTAAAGTCATCCGTCTTTCTAATAACAATTTTTCTGGGAAGTCATCTGTCTTTCTAATAACAAATTTTCAGTAAAGTCATCCGTCTTTCTAATAACAATTTTTCTGGGAAGTCATCCGTCTTTCTAATAACAAATTTTCAGTAAAGTCATCCGTCTTTCTAATAACAATTTTTCTGGGAAGTCATCTGTCTTTCTAATAACAAATTTTCAGTAAAGTCATCCGTCTTTCTAATAACAATTTTTCTGGGAAGTCATACGTCTTTCTAATAACAAATTTTAGTAAAGTCATCCGTCTTTCTAATAACAAATTTTCAGTAAAGTCATCCGTCTTTCTAATAACAATTTTTCTGGGAAGTCATATGTCTTTCTAATAACAATTTTTCTGGGAAGTCATCCGTCTTTCTAATAACAAATTTTCAGTAAAGTCATCCGTCTTTCTAATAACAATTTTTCTGGGAAGTCATACGTCTTTCTAATAACAATTTTTCTGGGAAGTCATCCGTCTTTCTAATAACAAATTTTCAGTAAAGTCATCCGTCTTTCTAATAACAAATTTTCAGTAAAGTCATCCGTCTTTCTAATGACAATTTTTCTGGGAAGTCATCCGTCTTTCTAATAACACATTTTCAGTAAAGTCATCCGTCTTTCTAATAACAATTTTTCTGGAAAGTCATCCGTCTTTCTAATAACAATTTTTCAGGAGTCATGCGGCTTTGTAACCAAATTTTTTAGGAAAGGCCATGGGGTTCTATACACACAGTGCTGACAGAAGCCCATCAGCCTTTCTAAACACAATGCCCACTGCCTCTCCCAAGCGGTTGTGGTGCTGATGTTGCCTCACACTTAAAATTGATCTGTTCCGCTCTCTTCCTCGGGCTGTCTGCGGAGAAGGCGGACGCTCCAAACCGGTTTCATGGCGGCTCTCCGGCCCCTCATTAAGCCCAGGATCGTCAAGAAGCGGACGAAGAAGTTCATCCCCCACCAATCAGACAATTATGTAAAGATTAAGCGTAACTGGCGTAAACCCAGAGGTATTGACAACAGAGCCCGCAGGAGGTTCAAAGGGCAGATCCTGATGCAGGGGCGTAACTATAGGGGAAGCAGGGGAAGCGGCTGCTTTGGGGCCCAGACCCACAAGGGGCCCCTTCAGGAGGAAGACTAAAACATTTTACTGTCAGGGGCCCCTAAACAGTATTATACAATAACGTTATATACACTGACTCTCTAGGAAACAGACTGAGCAGCTGCCAGGCCTTGTCTGAGAGAGCGCAACCTTGACTAGGCACAAGAATGAGGGTTGCATGTAAGTTGGGGGTTGTGAAGAAGTTGCTGTGGGGGCCCCGTTCAAAGATTTGCTGTGGGGCCCAGCTAGTTGTAGTTACGCCACTGTCCTGATGCCCAACATTGGGTATGGTAGCAACAAGAAGACCAAACACATGCTGCCCACAGGGTTCCGCAAATTCCTGGTCCACAATCTCAAGGAGCTCGAGGTTCTGTTGATGAGCAGCAAGTCCTTCTGTGCAGAAATCGCCCACAACGTCTCCTCAAAGAACCGAAAGACCATTGTGGAGAGAGCGGCACAGCTCGCCATCAAAGTGACAAACCCCAACGCCAGACTGCGCAGCGAAGAGAACGAATAAATATCTCAGTGGTTATTTGTGCTAAATAAAAGTTAAATAAACACACAAAAAAAAGGTCTGTTCCTGTGCCTGATCCACCCAAGTTGAATCTGTCCCATCATGAGAAAGTCCCCCCAAGGAGTCCCCACTGTAACTTGCTTCCCATACAGCTAACTCACCCCCCGACACCTGTGTCTCGCCATTGTCCACCACCTCCTCAGACAACACTGGTAAATCCCCACTGTCAGCACACTGAGACTGCAAAAGGTCTTGCGAATTGGGGCAGAGAATGTTCTGGGGTAGCACATCAGAGAAGGGGTGACTGTGGGGTTCCAGGGAGTACGTGACCACATGCAATCTCCATCTAAAAAGTCATACTGAGGCTCACCGCCATGCTTTACACTGCAATCTTATTACTGAGGCTCACCACCATGCTTTACACTGCAATCTTATTGAAAGACAGACAATCAGGGGTTCACCGCCAGGTTGTCAGGCAGCATTTTTAAGTGGGTCACCATTACCGTGTCCCTGAAAATTGCCTTGGGGTCATCATCAGACTATTGGCCAGATTTAGAAAAAATTGTGCAATTAGGGAGCCTCAGAGGCATCCCTACATGCTGCCCCTGGTGTTTCCTATCCATTTCCAAGGTGTTTCCATCATTTTCTGAGGTTTTCACATGTTGGGGCAAACTTGACTGTGCAGAACCTTTGGCCCCTGCAAAAATATTCGGGTCTCCCATAGACTTTAATGGGATTCATGATTCGGCCCGAACCCACGAATCCCGCGGTGGGATTCAGGCTGAATTCCGAACCCCCGAATCTTTTAGGATTCGCTCAACTCTAGTGCCGACCTCTCTTCTCCTGTGGCTGGGAGTGCACATAATATAATATAGGCACACAATGGGCAATAGCTCCCATCTTGGCCAGCTTGTATCTGTGCCGCAGTGGTGGCCATAACTCCTGTGAATGAGCATCGCATAATGTGATGGTAAAATGAATCACGCCAGCAAAGGAGGCAATATGGACAATCACAATACATTAGTAAGTGCCTTGTATTAACTCTGTCTACTTAATAAATGCCAATTGCTCAAGTGAGCCTGCTCCTTTAATGTTCTTGTTGAATTAAACTTTTGAGTGCGGGTGAGCACACATAAGATCAGCACGAATTTCCATGTATGTGTGTTTCTGCAGCATATCCACACCAAAATTAGCAATATCTTATTGAGGATTTTGGTATGGATTGGATGCAGATCTCACCCTTCGGCCACTTTCAGACGAGCGTATTGAAATCCGTCAGTATTCTGGCTCAGGATCCTGATGATATACCATCAGTGTTGTCATCAGGATTGCTTCAGGATTTCATCAGGATTTACATGCATATTTCTTCCTTCCTTCCTTCCTTCATTATTTATGCACTGCACAGACTGTAATGTGCGTATTTGGAAACAAATCCGCACAAAACTCGGACATGTTGCGGATTTCAAATAGTGACGGAAATTATACGCTCATGTGAATAGCTCCATTCATTAACATTACCAGCGGATTCCGGTACATTAAATCCGGACTATATACGCATTGCAAACACGCTCATCTGAAAGCGGCCTTTCATTGAAAATCTAAAACCGCAAACATAATACACATGTTGTGGATTTGGAAATCCGCATGCCAGGACAATTTCCGCAAAGAAAAAAAATCTGCAAAGTGTACATGAGACTTTTTTTTCCAAACACTTTACTGTAGACTGGTGGTGTGATTATTTTTCAGCTTTATATGCCGAGTAAGGGCTCATGCACACGAACGTGTGCTGGCCGTGCCCGTGCTGCGGGCCGCATACGGCGGGTCCACAATAAACGGGCACCAGCCGTGTGCAGCCCGCATCACGGACCCATTCACTTCAATGGGTCCGCAATCCGGGAGATGCGGAGCGGAGGCACGGATCGGAACACCACGGAAGCACTACGGTGTGCTTCCGTGGTGTTTCTGGCCGTGCCTCCACACCGCAAAGAAGTAGCGCAAGCACTACTTTTTTGTGGTGCGGACCCTCGGATGCGGATCGCGGACCCCATTCAAGTGAATGGGTCCACGATCCGCATGCGGTGGCCTCACGGTCAGTGCCCGTGCATTGCGGACCGCAGTTTGCGGCCCGCAGCACGGGCACGGCCGGCACACGTTCGTGTGCATGAGGCCTAACCCAGTAGGACACAGTCCATGAACTCTACTACACCTGAACTTCATAAGGTAAAATTTTACATAAGACCAGTGGCAATGTAATCAGCAGAAAAATTTGACCTACTACAGTCAAATAACATACCAGAATGAATTATATGCCATGAATTATATTAGTTATTTTATTTTGGTCCCTGACATGCAGTTGCCCTGTGCACTATATATCCTTAATGCCACAACAAATAACAAAATGGCTGCATATTACAAGGCTGCACACAAGTTGCCAAAATGGTGCCATCTTCTCTAGAACTTCACCTTATAGACTCCTTGCTCTACAGCTGTTTGCCGAAACTTCATGCCTCCATGGATTCTGCACAGATTACTGCCAGTACTAAGAGTACTTCTTTACTCCATTTCAGGTACTTTTCTCCGCTGTTTAGCGCAAATGCAGCAGAAATCAGTGAAATTTGTTATCTCACTTCAGGCACTTACTGATGTATTGTGATTGTCCATATTGCTTCCTTTGCTGGCTGGATTCATTTTTCCATCACATTATATGATGCTCATTTCCATGGTTACTACGACCATCCTCTAATCCAGCAATAGTGGTCGTGCTTACACACTATAGGAAAAGAGTGGTCATAACCATGGAAACAAGCAGTGTATAATGTGATGGAAAAATGAATCCAGATTACAAAGGAAGCTGTATGAACAATCACAATACATTAGTAAGTGCTTTGTATTAACTTTCTCTACATTATAAAGACCATTTGCTGAAGTGAGAAAACCCCTATCAAAAGGGTTTCCAGGACTTAAAGGGGTTGTTTCACTTCAAAAAATAGCATTTATTTCATAGAGCAAGTTAATACAAGCCACTTACTAATGTAATGTTATTGTTCATATTGCCTCCTTTGCTGGCTAGATTCATTTTTTCCATCACATTATACACTGCTCATTTCCATGGTTACAACCACCCTGCAATCCAGCAGTGGTGGTTGGGCTTGCACATTATTGGAAAAAGCGTGGGCCTCTCTGTTGGGACCGCCCATAGGCTAGTGCTTTTTTCTATAGTGTGCAAACATGTCCACACTGATGGATTGCAGGGTGTAACCATGGAAACAAGCAGTGTGATGAATCTGATGGAAAAATAAATCCAGCCAGCAAAGGAAGCAATATGGGCAATTGTAATGTGCTGGACACGTGCAGGTATAGTGACCGACAACAGCTTGAGAAATACGTAATTTTACTTTTGAACTGGTAATGTTAAAAAGGGTGATAAAGAGAGTTCTGTTTCTTTACTTAACCCTGTCTTTGGCCGCACGTCTGCGCAAAGGGAGCCTCCCTCTCCTTCACACGTCGTCTCCCAGGGTAATAGGTCGCCCAATGTCCCACACAATAACCCGGGAATGGATTCTGCTTCCCTTCAGCTGAACCACACACTCCCCTGTACTGAGCTGACCTGCTCTCCACAATGTACTCTGTATTATGATTTCTGACCTGTATCCATCTGCAGCTATAACACCGGCAAGCTCCTTGTGGGCTAAACTGACTCTTCTGTGCCTGGTGCCTGTAGATGCTGCATGCAGGAGCCTTGAGATGTCTTTCACATGCAGCTCCCTGTGTCCTGGTGCCCTGCACTCTGGCTAAAACAGGTTCTAGCTCAGTGACCTTGCTTTGCTTAAGGACCTGGGAACTACCCATCTTCCCTGGGTCATAATGTCCCTCAGATTGTTCGATGCACTGCAAGCAGCTCCTTCTACTGGCCAGGAGGTGAGACTGCGGCATTACACCTTCCCCCCACGGCTTGAGGGTTGTCGTCCCGACAACTGGAGAGCTCAAAACAAAGTCTTCATACCTGGCAGGCACTCTCCCAAAGTTAGTGCGCTGGGAAAGGCGCAAAGGAGCGTGGTTCTCCAAGGGTGTGGCATTCTCCACTTCCACAGTGTCATTCTGGCCTCCGTCTGCCTACGCTTGTGGCTCTTCCCTTCTTTCCAGGGGTGACTCCTCTCGCCTCTCGGTGCCCTCTGAAGCTGGCCTTTGAGGGACCCACCACTCCTCATCAATGTTGGTCGCCTCCGGACTGGGAGTCTGTATGGATCCTTCTTCAGGCATCCTTTCCACAAAGGTGCAGGGCTGCAACATATTCCGGTGTAAGACCCGCGAGGGTCCTCTCCCTTCTTCTGGTCTCACCTCAAACACTGGAATGTCTGGATTTGGCTGTCGCACCACCTCGTAAGGCCTGGACTCCCACTTCCACCTTCATTTCCCAGCTCTTCTGGCTGTGCGATCTCGCACCATGACATGATCTCCACCATGTAGAGGCAATTCTCGTAATCTTCGGTTGGCTGGTAAGGCATCTCCTGAACCCTTCTTCGATGTTCCCCCATCCAAGTCTGGGGGGGTCCAATCTGTGTTGCCTTCCTCAAGTGGCATCATCATGTTAAGGGGGCATCTTCCATTTCTTTCGAACATCAGCATGAAGGGTGAGTACTTTGTGGTAGAGTGCACAGTGTTATTATACACCCACACAAGCTCTGCAACATAATCGTGCCACCTCTCTTTCTTTTTCCTCTTCTAATGTCCTTAACAATTGCAGTAGAGTTCGGTTAAGGCGCTCATAGGCCCCGTTGCCCTGTGGATGATAAGGGGTCGTCCGAGTCTTCCTAATCTGATAGAGCCGACATTATTCCTCAATGATTCTCCCCTCAAAACAGGCCCCCTGATCCGAATGCAATTGGTCAGGACACCCATATGGCAAGATAAAGTTCTTCCACAGCGCCTGTGCTGCTGATTCTGCTGTCTGGTCTCGGGTGGGGACAGCTACAGCAAACTTGGTAAAGTGATCCACCATCACCAGCAAGTATTTGAACCCCCGGAAGGATTCTTCAACAGTCAGGTAGTCCATCATCACCAGCTGTAGTGGATAATGGGTTTGGATATTTCTGACTGGGGCCTGTTGATCTCCAGCTCTGGCCAAGTTACAACTGCGACAACTTCCGCACACAGCCTTTGCCATTCTCTGGAGATTAGGGTGGTAATAGTAGCGTTGTAGCCACATAAACGTTTTGGCTGGCCCGAAGTATCCCTTCTTCTCATGCATCCACTCAACAATTTTCCTCACCTCAGCAGTAGGTAACATAACCTGCCAGGTAAGCTCGACTTCTGTGGGCAGCTGGACCCTTCGGAAAAGGACTCCCTCTCGTATAATCAACCGGTCTTTCTGCTGCCATAGTCTTTGGCCCTCGGGGCTCAGGGCTTCTCGCTCCTCCCGCATGGGTTGGTAATTGTCTCTGAGCCATTCCCTCACTCTGGTAATCTGATGGTCTTGGAGTTGACGTTCCTGACACTCTTCACTAGATCCCTCCACTGGGACATTCATCACAGGAGCAACTTCCTGCACTGGGGCCGCCTGCATGAAATCTGGAGTCTCATCTTCCTCCCGGTCATCATCGATGGGCCCACCTGGGTCCTCCACAGGGTTCCGAGACAGAGCATCGGCATTAGTATTCTCCCGGCCAGGTGCGATTTAAACGTGAACTTGCTGAGACGAGCCATCCATCGTTGTTCCAGAGCTCCCAACTTGGCCGTGTCCAAGTGTACCAGCGGATTGTTGTCCGTCATCAAAATGAATTCTGCCCCTGTCAGGATGTCAGCAAACTTTTCAGTCACTGCCCAAACTACAGCCAGCAGCTCAAGTTTAAATGAGCTGTAGTTATCCGGATTCTTCTGACTTTCGTGCATGGACCGACTTGTGTACGCAATCACCCGCTCTCGACCTTCTTGCACCTGGGTCAGTACTGCGCCCAATCCTCTCAGACTCCCATCAGTCTATAACACGAAGGGTTTAGTGTAGTCCGCCTAGGCCAGAATAGGAGCACTAGTCAGTAGCCTCTTCAGTTCGGTGAAAGCATGAGCAGCTTCTTTGCCCCAAAGTAGTCGCCTCTCTTTTGTCTCCCGAGGTGTTCCACCAGCAAGCAAGGCATACAGTGGCGCAGCCACCTTGGCAAAGTCCTTGATAAACCTCCTGTAGTAGTTAATCAACCCTAAAAAGGACTTTAACTCACTTCCTTTAGTGGGCACTGGCCACTGCTGTACCGCTCGGATCTTCGAGTCCATAGGCTGGACTCCCTCTCTGGAAACTCTGTGGCCCAGGAACTCGAGGCTCTCTCTAAACAGATGACACTTGTGGGGTTTTAACTTTAGCCCATGTTCTTCTAACCGTGTCAAAACTCGGTCAAGCCGCTCTAGGTGCTCTTCGAAAGTGGCAGAAAAGATGATAATATCATCAAGGTAGATAAGCAGGCATTCATGATTTAGCTCCCCTAAACACAGTTTCATTAACCTCTGAAAGGTGGCTGGTGCATTGCTCAACCCGAATGGCATTCTCAGAAATTCATACAGGTCCATCGGTGTGATAAACGCTGTCTTCTCCCTGTCCTTTTCTGCTACTGGCACCTGCCAGCATCCACTGGCCAGGTCGAGGGTGGAGAAGTAGCGGGCCCATCCCAACGCTGCCAAGGAATCTTGAATTCGGGGAAGCGGGTAGGCATCACGTACTGTACAGGTGTTCAGACGTCGATAATCAACGCAGAATCTTATGCTGCCATCCTTCTTCTTAACCAGTACAATGGGGGAAGCCCATGGACTTTTGCTGGGCTGTACCACTTTACTGTCATGCATCTGCTTGAGAAGTGTCTTCACCTCCTGGTACAAGGCCGGAGGAATATTCCGAGAGCGCTGTCGGATAGGTGTAGCCTGTCCTGTTGGAATTTCATGTTCTAATGTCCGTGTCACTCCAAAATCTGCCTCATGACTGGAGAAGGCGTTGGTGTGTGCTCCCAGCACTTGGGCCAACTGGTGCTGCTCTCTCTGGGACATCTGACTTCTGTCCAAGTGTACCTTCTCCAACAGCTGTTCACCGGTCATTGGCGGTGTGTTTGCTTCTATCCGGCACAAGGTGAGAGCAGGCGCATCAGTATCAGTGGGTTTAACTGTCCCTGTCTCTCAAGCAACCTGCACCTCCTCAATTGGATATACACTAGCAATCAGTTCTCTTGGAGAAAGGGTCACATCAAAATTATTACGGTTCATACATTTCACCAGAACCCGCCCCCCTTGAACCGTACACAAGGTTCTACCCACTGCCAGGCCCTCTCTCTGCAGCATTGGTTCAAGCATAACATCAGCCCCCTGTAACTGGTAGTTAGTGCCCACTGGGAGGGCAACAATACCTCATGACCTGCCCGAACCACCAGGGATACTGCTGGGGGAACCTTCACCAAGCCCACTCTCCCGGTCAGCTCTGAAAGGGTGGCCTGTACTCTACACTGTTTGAATGTCCTTTGCAGGGCTACCTGTGGGGGTTTCTGGTTTGGGACACCCTTCCAGTACTTGGGTCCTAATTCTTGGACCATCAGTCCATCCAGTTCCCGCAGCACATTCATACCCAAGATTACAGGCACATCAGAATTCATAACATCCTCAACCACCACCACCCCCTTGTCTTTCATGGTACGCCCCCAAACCTCGATGTCTGCACACATAATCCCAGCCTGCCGAATGGGAAGATTGTTGGCACCCTTCAGCCTTAGCCAATGGGCATTCCCTCGACAAGCAGTGGTTGAGAAGTGGATCTCAAAGGCAGGCCGGGTGATAGTGGTAACCTGCGATCCAATATCAACTAAACAACTTAGCTCAACCCCATTTAACTTTGCTCGGATGACTGGGCTCTGTCCTACTATGTCCATGGCTTCCAACTTGGGGGACTCATTGGTTTCCCCTGCAATTTGCCCCTCAATTGCAGGTGATACTAGTTTAAATCCTCTGGGCACACGGTGGAACCACGGCATGGACAGTCTCTGGCTCGGTGACCCTCCTGGTGGCATGTCCAGCACTGCTGCCCGGTAGGTCCAGATTGCCAGCTAGTCGGTCGCCTCATTGATCTAGGCGGTTGACAATTACTAGCCGGTGTAACTGGCAGTTCCTTTTTGCAATTCAGTGCTACTATTATCCCTTTCATCGCTTTTTCCAGAGAAGTCATCCTTGCCTCTATATTGCTCTGTTTACCAGGGGCAGTCTCTACATGCGCAGCTGCTGTTACTGTCTCTGTCAGTTCTTCCTTCTCCAGGATAATGGCCTCACTAAGGATGCTATGTAAGGTTAACTGCGGTTCTAATTTCAGTCGCTCTCTAAGGGTCCTCCTCAACGGTTGATTCTTAAGGCCCAGTATGAATTGATCACGTACCACCAGTTCTGCATTGGTGAATGATGCAGAATGCTTTTCTTCCCTTTTCTATAGCATCCTAATCAGTTCCTGCAGGGCGTTTGCATACTGCGCCAGAGTCTCGTCGTCTTTCTGGAGCCGGGCAAAGAACCTCTTCCTTAACACTGCTTCAGAGGTCACATCGCCATACACATCCTCTAGCAAACTGACAACCTGTTCAATAGTCTGCCTTTGTCTGGCCGGCTGCAGCATAACAGTTCTTCTAGCATCACCCTCCAGCGTGCTCAATGCCAGTTCAGTCTTTAGGTGCTGGGCTACATTACACAGCCTGACTGCGCCTTCTAGTCTCTCCTTCCAATCTTCCAGCAAAACATTTGCGCCATTAAACTTTGGGAGGTGGTTCAGCAAGGCGCCAACTGGAACTGTACATGACGCCTCCTTCTGCGAGGTGGTCACTCCATCAGTCGCTGTTACCGCGTCCATCCTGCCGACTACGCCACTTGTAATGTGCTGGACACGTGCAGGTATAGTGACCGACAACAGCTTGAGAAATACGTAATTTTAATTTGAACTGGTAATGTTAACAACAGTGAACAGTCTTAACAACGGTAATAAAGAGAGTTCTGTTTCTTTACTTAACCCTGTCTTTGGCCGCACGCCTGCGCACAGGGAGCCTCCCTCTCCTTCACACGTCGTCTCCCAGGGTAATAGGTCGCCCGATGTCCCACACAATAACCCGGGAATGGATTCTGCTTCCCTTCAGCTGAACCACACACTCCCCTGTACTGAGCTGCCCTGCTCTCCACAATGTGCTGTCTTATGATTTCTGACCTGCATCCATCTGCAGCTGTAACTCCTGTAACTCTGTAGCTCCTTGTGGGCTAAACTGACTCTTCTGTGCCTGTTGCCTGTAGATGTTGCGTGCAGGAGCCTTGAGATGTCTTTCACATGCAGCTCCCTGTGTCCTGGTGCCCTGCACTCTGGCTGAAGAAGGTTCTAGCTCAGTGATCTTGCTTTGCTTAAGGACCTGGGGACTACCCATCTCCCCTGGGTCATAATGTCCCTCAGATTGTTCGATGCACTGCAAGCAACTCCCTCTGCTGGCCAGGAGGTGAGACTGCGACATTACACAATCACAATACATTAGTAAATGCCTTGTATTAACTTTCTCTACATAATAAATGCTATTTGCTGAAGTGAGACAATCCCTTTAAATATTGATAACCTATGCACAAGACTATCCACTTATTCAGCTGTCGAAGGTACAAGCGCTACTTCAAAATGACCTGCTTGTCGTATCCTTTGTATTACGCTATGCCATCCCTATGAAGCAGACAACATGCAGATAATTTTGAAGAGGAAGTAGTGCTCACATGAGTGCTGCTACCCTGTACAAACAGCTGAACGTCAGGGGTTGTGGAAGTCAGACTGAGGGTCCATTCACACGAACGTATATTTGCGGGCCCACATTACTTCGGACCCGCAAATATACGGGGGCTGCCCGGCGTGTGTTCTGCAGCGCTTGGAACACACGCCATGCGGCCCCATTGAAAATGCCTATACTTGTCCGTGCGCACGGACAAGTATAGGACATGCTTCAAAAGAGCCGCGGCATGGAGCTAACTCCGTGCTGCGGCTCTCGGCCCCATAGAGGTGAATGGGGCCGCATCTATTCCCGCATTTTTGTGGATAGATACGGCCCCATTCACACGGTCGTGTGAATGGGGCCTTACTGATATGATATTGATTACCTATCGTGAGGATAGATCATCAATATTTAACCACTGCACAACCCCTTTAATTCTGAAAAATTCACTGTAACGAAGACAGTTTTTCAAGCTGCATTTTATCAAAGTAGCTCCAAAAGAGCAGCCATGGTTTAGTTGTAGAATACGAGTACAGAGTATATTAATAATGTTATTATACTGTTATTACTGGCTACATCATCTCAGCTACCACATTATTAGTCTTTGCTGAACCAAATTGTCACTTAAACATAGAATCCAAAGGTCAGTGATGAACACGGCTTTAACTGCTCTTCAATCCATTAGATGTTCAAAGCACTTGTGTGGTGCAGATTGTTTGCCATCCCTAATAGAGTCCTGTACATTCTTCTCTGGTATTTGTCCTTATCCAATACTTAGCCAAAGAAATGAATTACCATAGAACAAAGAGCCTCTTCTATTTTCCTGCACGTCTGTTCTCCACTACCTAATTTCTTTCCTGATAAATCTTGAAAACATCTCATAATTTGATTGTTCTATACAGAGAAGCAGACATCTATAGTAGTACAGAGTGTACAGATCAGACCGACATGGGGCAGCTGTTGGGAGGTCAAGTGAACAGCCTATGCAATTTTGGCAGACATCATAGTACCATAGCATTGAGATTTTTCCTATGATCCGTTATCTCCCTGTGTATAGGACACTAACATTTTGATTGTAAACCTTCTGGACCAAAATGCTTTCTCCACCATCTTTCTGAATTATGCCCCTGCCAAGAGTTCACAACGTGTTTCAAATTCTATCAATTTTATGTAGTAGATTCTTCAACTTCTGTTATCTGCAATGGAGACAGATATCCAGTTGCAAAGCACTTATCATCTCTGTTGTTTTTAAGAGAACTGTGAGAATAAATGAGGTCTACGACATCCTATACATAAACGTTTACCAATGTTAAATAGCTTTTTCTAAAAGTTATCATTTGTTTCACTGTCCGCATTTGAAATCACTATCTTTCTAAGCAAAGTGGGAAAAATCTGTTTCATTACATACATCTGGTAGATAGCCTTCCTGCTTTTGTGATAAGGGCTCATTTTCATGTGAGAAACAGTATTTATTGCTTAGTGCTTATTATACAACAGCACCAGGAGATAAAACATTGCCTCTACGCTTTTCTTGAAATGCGTCTTAAAGAATAATAGCATTTGAACACTTTAAATCATCAAGTGCTCTTTTTGTCACACTTAAAAATAAATGTAAAAGGAAAGATTTTGTAGGGCAACTACTATGCATCTTGTGAATTATTTCTACTGTAATTAGGAGGCAAGAATCATACAAGATGAAAATGCAATCTTACTGGGTATATATATATATACATATATATATATATATATATATATATATACATATATATATATATATATATATATATATATATATATATATATACATATATATATATATATATATATATATATATATATACATATATATATATATATATATATATATATATATATATACATATATATATATATATATATATATACATATATATATATATATATATATATATATATACATATATATATACATATATATATATATATATATATACATATATATATATATATATATACATATATATATATACATATATATATACACAATATAACAGTTAAATAATTTCAATTATATATGATTTAGAAAATAATAACTGAAGAAAAACATAATATTATTGTTGCAACTGTAGGTCGGGAGTAGGGACAGACGAGGACAGTGAGTCCTAAGGCTAGAACCCAGCCAACTTTCCCTACCTACTTGCAGTACAAGGCCTAAATAGCTAGACCGCAACTGGTCGACAGTCCCTATGCTAATTAAGTGCAGAGACGGACAAACAACAAAAGACAGACAGACACAATACCAGAGTTGTACGTAAATGGGTCAGAACCAGACAAGCTATGCAGTACCAAACAAGACACAGTGAGTGGTCAGAAGACAATCCGACATCAGAACCAGACAAACAATGCAGTACCAAACAAGAGGCAGAGAGAGGTCAGAAGACAATCCGGGGTCAGAGGAATAAGCAATTCAATAAGCACAGGAAACAGGAACCAAGAACACAGCTAGTGAGTCAGGGACTATCGCTGGCAATGGTATATGGCCAGGAAGGGGTTTATGGTAAATAGAGCACTGAGTCCCTGGATCAGAACCTGATAGGTCCATGACTCATCGCTCCATTAATCAGGACATAGCACATAGTAGTAGAGCAGCTGAGCAATCAGCTCACTGCTAATCTCCCCCATTACACACCTTCTTCATGGAGAAACAGAGCATTGCATCCTGTTACTAAGGATTCTGTTGTGTCACCAGTGGTTGTGGCTCAGCAGCTCGTGTCTCCCGGCACGGCTGCGCTGAGGATTGTTTCTCTGGAGCCTGGACAGGTAAGTTTCTTAAAATTAATTTTATGAAAGGGTCTGTCTTATTTACAAAGCCCAATTTCAAATATCCGTTTTGGGGTGACATCCCACACTGCTTTTTGTTTTGATGCAGTTTTTTGAGCCACAAAGTCAATTGAAAAAGAATGAGAATAATAAATGAAGGAGTCTGGACTTATATGTCTTCCAGCTAAAACCACTTCTGACTTTGGAACAAAGACTGCACCAAGAACTGACACAAAAACTGCAACGTGAGGCTGTATGTGACATCACCCTTTAGGAATTATGAGTAGAGGGGGATGGTGTCCTTGAGCATTTCTCTGGAGTATCCCTACATTACATGCACAGCTCATCAATTTCAAGGGGCACTAATCAATTCTCCATTTTCTTTGTGGGTGAGCTTCAGGGCAAATGAACACTTGCCATATTTCTCAACAGACTAAATCTAAATGTTGGGATTCCATGTAGTTGGACACTCTGTGAGCAACTTATTTTTGGGTTATCCTTCTAAAATGAAAATAATCATACGTAGCTTTCTTTTAGTTTCCTAGTTCATTAGAATACAGTACAAAGACAAAATAAACGTGTCGTGTTTATCACAAAGAGCATTGACACATAAACATAGTCTGAAAAAAGGAGGGCAGAACAGCACGCCAAAGGATATGTAGTAGAGGGTGCACGTCTCCAGGAGGGGTGGTGAATCCCCTCCAAACAAGTAAACGATAAGGCATACAAAAAATAAAGTTGAAGAAGACAGCACGTCCTTAGTGGAAATTTATTCCGGATGCTACGTTTCGGCCTTGAGAAAGGCCTCATAGGCCGAAACGTAGCTGAATAAATTTCCACTAAGGACGTGCTGTCTTCTTCAACTTTATTTTTTGTATGCCTGATCACATAAACATAGTCATCATGGTCATATATAGCTTTCTAATAATCAATTGCTAATATTTTCTAACTGTGCAAGTGTGTGAATATAACTTTAGCCTTCTTAAAGAGGGTTACTTTGTATCTAGATGTGCTAGAATGTAATTTGTGGTAGAACCTTGGTAATTCCATTCTGATATTAACCCTTTGCTGACAGCCCAATGTAAATGTAGGTCGGCAGCGGGGCATCTAAAAAGCTTGCCGGGTGTCTGCTGTTTTAAATGGACTTTTAACCCTTCAGATGCTGTGGTCAAATTTGCTTTCACGTGTGCTCTGGCTCACCCCGGCGGGGAACCGGAACGTGTATGCGGCAGCCCCTGTCCTCCTGTGTAACAGGATGCTGCTGCATTTAGTTTCTGTGGAGCCCCTGCCTCTAGAAGGGCTCCTTAGGAACACAGTAAGATTCTCATTGACTCCAGTGCTAATGCATTGGAGTCTATGAGACAAACAATCTGATGACTGCTTGTTATAGTTCCTTCTGACAATTATAAAAAATAGTAAAAAAAATGTTTTTAAAAATGCAAAAACGTTCATACTATTAAAATCTAAGAATATTTTTCCCATACAGCAAACAGTGAAACAGAAAAAATGTCAAAATGGACGATTTCCAGTTTTTAGGTTGCTTCACCTCCCACAAAAAATTAAATAAAAAGTGATCAAAAAGTCGTACACACCCAAAAATGGTATAATTGAAAAGTACAGATTTCCCTGCAAAAATGAGCTCCCACACAGCTCCATACACATAACTACAAAAAAGTTAGAGGGGTCAGAATATGGCGATAAAAAGAAAAAAGGATTTTAAATTTTTTTTCAGAATTAAAACCCAAGACAAATTATACATATGTGGTAATGCCGTAATCGTACTGACTTGGAGAATAAAAGTAACAGGTTAGTTTTTTTAAATAATTCCACTACATTACATTTTATGCAACCGTATATGGTGCCATTAGAAAGTACATCTTTTCCTGCAGAAAACAAGCCCTCATATGGCTCTGTGAATGAAAAAAATAAAAAAGTTATGGCTTTGGGGAGGCTGGGAGTAAAAAACGAAAATGAAGAAATGGAAAATTTCCCAGTCATTAAATGGTTAAGGAGGATGATGCCTTATGCAGATAAGACAGCTGGGATGGTTGGAGACAAAGGCAGCTTCCCATAGAGTATAATCCTTCTACACTAATGATTCTTTAGCTATTGTGAAAAATGTGCAGAACATGCAAAATTGTAAGAAGGTCACTCAAGTGGCCCATGGACATAAGAATGGTATAAAAGCCCCATCTTTGTCTGTGGTTGGGAGTTCTCCATTCATGCATTTTACTTATTTCTTTCTATTTCTAATTTTGCCTTCAGACTTGTCTATTTGTGTGTAAAAGTAATGGTTTGTGTGCTAAATTTATGAAAGGAAACTGTCAGGTTTCGGGGGCGCTGCGGCCCTCCAGCGGATGTTCGGCGGGTGCGGGCATTCCCGTGTCCTGACGCTTTGCGGCACTCATCCCGAATGCAAGCCAGAAAATCCTCTTGTAACACTTAGGTTCCTTAAGGGTTAAAGGTTTGGCTAGTTTTGCTAGTTTTACTGGCAGGCGTCCCTGCCAGTAATTTTGATCCATTCAGGGTGTGGCTGGGATCCATGCTCCTATCACGCCTTGGGGCTGGACTCTAGCCACTATTTAGTTTCTCACTCGCCATTTATCCGTGCCTGCTATAGAGCCTTGTGCCTAAGCTAGCTACTCTGTGTTTATCTGGTATTCCTGTGACTCTGTATCTTTTTCCCTGGTTTCTGTTACTGTTACCTACCTTTTGTGTTATCCTCTGTTTATTCCTTGCTTGGTTCCTTTACCTTTTACCCCTTCAGTTCCTGACCTGTTTAGGGTTGTCCCTGCTTGTGTTTTGTTTTGGTTGTTTGTCTCGTGTTCCACTTTCTTCAGTGTAATTGCAGTCTTCGGGGTTGGGGCCGGCCTGTTAAGGAGCCGGGTTCCCCCAAAAGGCAGGGACAGTGGTTTGGGAGGAGTGTCAGGGCCTCACTTTGTCTGTGTCATTTGTGTCCCCCTGACCTACTCCTCACATTATAGCAGGCCCATACCCTAGTCGGCTCTCCTGGCGGTTTAATATGAGTACTGATCTATCGGTCACCGACCGCCTGGATGAGCTGACGAATCAGTTTCAGGGCATGGCTGGGTTAATTGTGCAAATGTCGCAGCTTCTGGACGCCATGACTATTCCTGCGTCTGGCGCTGCAAGCCCACCTGTGTCGCTGCCAGCCCCTGTTTTTCCTATGCACAGTGTCCAGCAGAGACCTAAAATGCTTTTGCCGGATCGCTTTGATGGGAACTCGGACAGATACCGTACTTTCCGGGAGTCCTGTCGTTTGTATTTTCGTTTTAATTTTTTCCCCTCTGAAGCAGAAAAAGTGGCTGTTGTGGTTTCCCTCCTACAGGGTCCCCCTCAGGATTGGGCATTGGCCCTCCCCTCAGATGCTACTGAGTGGAGTTCCCTGGACAGATTTTTTCTGGCCTTGGGCCAAGTTTATGATGATCCTGTAGTGCTGCATTGGCGGAAACTCATTTGTTATCTATTCAGCAGGGTCGCCGCTCTGCTGAAGACTACTGTTCTGAGTTCCGCCAGTGGTGCTCAGCGACTGGATGGCCTGATCAACCCTTGAAAACCCTTTTCAGACAAGGGCTGTCAGACACTATTAAGGATGCTATGGTCAGCCATCCTATCCCTGAATCCCTGAGTGACTTTATGGCTTTGGCTGTGACTATTGACAGGAGACTTAGAGAGAGACACAAGGAAAAGCAAGGGGGATCGACTGTACAGTTTAGGCCAGGCTTTTCTGTCAAACCTTCTACTTTCTCTAAGAATATGCCTTCCCAATTTCAATCACCATCTCCCTCTCAATCTTCTGGAGAAGAACCTATGTTGTTAGGCTCTACATCTGCTGCTGCTAGAAGGAGACATCGATTGGAGAATGCCTTATATCTATATTGTGGAAAACCTGGCCATTTCTTGAGGGATTGCCCATCCAAGCCAAAGTCACCACAGGGAAACGCCAGCGCCTGAGTGATCTCCAGGAGGGTCACTCAGGCGTACAGGTACCTCCTAATTCTGTTAATAAGTTTTTGTTACCTGTAACCTTGGTTTCTGATTCAAAAATGTTTTCTTGTCAGGCCATGGTGGATTCAGGGTCTGCAGTGAGTTTCATCCATGTGGTTGTTGCTCAGGCCTTGGGTTTGGAGTTAATTCCTTTGTGTTCCCCCTTTTCAGTTTCTGGTGCATATTTTACTCCCTTGAATGAGGGGAGAATAAAATTTCGTACTGCTGAGGTTATGATGAATGTTGGGTGTTTACATACAGAAAAAATGTCATTTTTTGTGATGGAAAAACTAACTGCAGATCTTATTCTTGGTTTGCCTTGGCTCCGCCTCCATAACCCTGTATTTGATTGGAAAACCACTGACCTGGTGAAATGGGGGAATTCATGTGGTTCACATCTTAAAACTGTTCCTTCCATGATGTGTACTGTGAATAATGATTTGGATATTCCTGAGTTTATTTTTTATTTCAAAGACGTCTTTGATGAGGCCGCTGCAGAAACTCTACCTCCGCATCGGCCTTACGATTGTGCCATAGACCTCGTTCCTGGGGCCAAGCTTCCTGAGTCTATGCATCAGTATATTCAGGATAGTCTGAAAAAAGGGCACATACGGCCTTCTATCTCCCCTATTGTTGCAGGGTTTTTCTTCGTTGAGAAAAAAAGATGGAGGTCTCCGTCCGTGTATTGACTACAGGGAGTTCAATAAGATCACGATTAAGGACCAGCATCCTCTCCCTCTGATCCCGGATTTATTCAATCAGGTTGTGGGGGCCCGGTGGTTCTCTAAAATTGACCTCCGTGGAGCTTACAATCTAATCCGCATCAGGGAAGGCGACGAGTGGAAGACAGCTTTTAATACTCCAGAGGGGCACTTTGAATACCTAGTCATGCCATTTGGTCTCAGCAATGCCCTGGCTGTCTTCCAGCGTTTTGTTAACGATATCTTCAGAGATCTTTTGGGCCGTTTTTTGGTTATATATCTGGACGACATCCTCATATTCTCCCCAGATTGGGAGTCCCATCGGGAGCAAGTGAGGGAGGTCCTCTCCAGATTGCGACTAAATCGGCTGTGTGCTAAATTGTCTAAGTGTCAGTTTGGAGTCCAGGAGGTGGGATTTCTGGGATACATACTTAACCCTGGTTCTATAAGTATGGATCCACAAAAAGTTTCTGCTGTGGTTGAGTGGGTTAAACCTACTACCTTGAAAGAGGTCCAACGTTTTCTGGGTTTTGCTAACTATTATAGAAAATTTATCAAAAACTTTTCTATGGTTGCTAAACCCCTTACTGATTTAACTAAAAAAGGGGGCTGATCCTACCTCTTGGACACATGAAACCGAACTAGCCTTCTCTAACTTAAAAACCTGTCTTACCACTGCTCCAGTCTTGGTTCATCCTGACCCTGAACAGCCTTTTGTCGTGGAGGTTGACGCCTCTGAGACAGGAGTAGGGGCTGTCCTGTCTCAGGGAGTGGAACCCTTTACCAACCTCCAACCTGTAGCCTTTTTCTCCAAAAACTTCTCCACTGCTGAAGTTAATTATGATATAGGAAACAGGGAGTTACTGGCTATTAAATGGGCCTTTGAAGAGTGGAGACACTTTCTGGAGGGCGCCAGACGTAAGGTGACAGTGTTAACTGACCATAAGAACCTGCTGTATCTGGACAATGCCAAGAGATTGAACCCCCGTCAAGCGCGATGGGCTTTGTTTTTTACCAGGTTTAATTTTGTGGTAACTTATCGTTCAGGCTCAAAAAATGTAAAGGCTGATGCCTTGTCCAGAAGCTTTGGTGCCAGTGATGTCCCGGATGAGAAACCAGAAAATATCCTCTCTCCCGGGGTAGTCGTTGCCACTTTGACTTCAGATCTTGTGTCTTCTATTGCAGACTCACAGAGTTCTGCTCCTACTACTGTACCCCCAGGTAAACTCTTTGTCCCAGGTCATCTTCGGCTGAAGGTGTTAGAAGAGGTCCATTCCTCAGTTTTGTCTGGTCATCCGGGCATCGCAGGCACTGGATACTTGTTGTCCTGTACCTATTGGTGGCCATCCTGGCAAAAAGATGTTAAGGCGTTTGTTAAGGCTTGTGAGACCTGTGCTAGGGCAAAGGTTCCTCGACAACTCCCAGAAGGGCTATTACATCCGCTCCCTTTGCCCAACAGGCCCTGGTCTCACATTTCCATGGATTTTATTACTGATCTTCCTCTCTCCAAAGGTAGGTCAGTAATCTGGGTGGTGGTGGATTGTTTTTCTAAAATGTGCCATCTGGTCTCGTTGAAAAAATTGCCTACAGCTAGAGTCCTTGCAGGGTTGTTTATCCGCCATATTTTACGCCTTCATGGAATTCCATCTAACATTTTGTCTGACAGGGGGGTTCAGTTCATGTCGAGGTTCTGGAGAGAGTTTTGCAGTAGGTTGGGTATCTCGCTGTCCTTCTCCTCCGCCTTTCACCCCGAGACGAATGGGCAGACTGAAAGACTTAATCAATGCTGATGAGATCCCAGTCGGTCGGCACTACGGCCCTTTCGGCGTTCGGTGCACGTGTACGGGGGATGGCGCCCACATATAACAACGATAGAGAAGAGGACCGGCACTCGTAATTGTATGTTCTTTGCTTGCTTTATTGGTCACAAACTGTGACGTGTTTCAGCACTAAACGTGCTTTCATCAGACAGTGTGATACAAAAGAAAAAAACTGGGTTTAAATTGCCCGCCAAACAACAAGTGGATGATGTCATGTAGTCATGACAACTGGTAAACAAAAACAGGTAAACACCCTCAATGGTGAGAAAATGAAAGTGAAAACGAATATACAATTGTATATCTTGAAATGTCCATAAGGAGAATAGGATACATCTTGTCAATTCCGCTGGAAAACAATAGTAACAATAATCAATGCGTTATTTATAAATCTGACATACAGAGAAATGAAATCATTCAATAAGATTATTTTGTTATAAAAAGCTGCTGATCTCATACTCGCGATTCAAGCCCTTTGGTTCCAACGTTTGTAAACGGTGGATCCAGTATGCTTCTCGTTTCATTAATATTTTATTCCTATCCCCACCTCGTCTTAGTTGGGGTACACTCTCTATGATCTGGAAACGTAATTGTGCTATAGTATGTCTGGCTTGATGAAAATGGTATGGAATTGGTAATAGTAAATTGCTTTTCCTGATGGTAGATTTATGTTTAGAAAATCTGTCCTTCATACGCATAGATGTTTCCCCTACATACATCAAGCCGCACAGGCATTTGAGAATGTAAATAATATATTTACTGTCACATGTGAACATGTCACGTATGGGTATTTGCTCTCCTGTTTGAGAATGACTCAAGAAACTGCCTCTAATAACACTGGAGCAATGAATACAACCCAGGCATGGAAAAGTGCCTTTTCTGAGAGTGGACAATGTGCTCTGTTTTAGAGTAGTTTTATTGCTCCCAATATCTGCCCTTATGATTCTATCCCTGATGTTACCAGCCCTTTTATAACAGATCATGGGTGGGGTTTAAACTCTTCCACCTGTGGGTATGATTTGGACAAAATATTCCAATGTTTATTTAAAATTATCCTCACTCTATTGATCCAAGGGTGGTACTGTACAACAAAGGGTACTTACTATACGCTTAACCCGTTGATATTGGGAATAAGGAAGGGATTTTTTTGTGAATACAGGATGATTACTCGTGTATGCTAGTAAGCTATTTCGATCTGTTTCCTTAAAGGGATTCTGTCACCACGATTTTGACTATTAAGTTATTTATAGCACTGGATTCAGCTGACTATAAGCATCTCCAAAACGTTATTGTTATAGGGCATAAATGAAGATCTGATGTTAAAAATACCTTTTTTATCAACTGTCAATCTCTTACTTAAGGAGCCCAAGGGGATGTGCCAGCGATGTTGGAGCCCGGCCACGGCGATTCAGTTGGAGCCCAGGACCGCCCACCTCATTAATATTCACTTCACTGCTTCAAGCAGTGAAGCTCCGGCACGGCTGTAATCCCGCGCAGGCGCAGTACATCCTGTGAAGCTGTAGCCCGCAGACCGCACGGCGCAGACCACTTAATGTACTGCGCCTGCGCGGGATTACAGCCGTGCCGGAGCTTCACTGCTTGAAGCAGTGAAGTGAATATTAATGAGGTGGGCAGTCCTGGGCTCCAACTGAATCGCCGTGGCCGGGCTCCAACATCGCTGGCACATCCCCTTGGGCTCCTTAAGTAAGAGATTGACAGTTGATAAAAAAGGTATTTTTAACATCAGATCTTCATTTATGCCCTATAACAATAACGTTTTGGAGATGCTTATAGTCAGCTGAATCCAGTGCTATAAATAACTTAATAGTCAAAATCGTGGTGACAGACTCCCTTTAACATACAAATCTGTCTGTACCCCACCTTCTTGGTCCAGAATGACCCATGTGTCAAGAAAGGGGATTCTTTCAGTATCGAAGTTAAGAGTGAACTGAAGTTCGGGCCAAACAGAATTAATGTCAGTAGTGAACTGAGTCAGAGTGTGAACGTCGCCCGCCATACGCAAAAAATATCATCAATAAAGCGTCGCCAAAATTTACAGTGTTGTTGATACAAATCATTAGTGTACACAAATGTCCTTTCAAAATGTGCCATATAACAATTTGCGTGTGGCGGTGCGACGTTCGAACCCATCGCAGTCCCGCAGCGCTGTTGATAATAGGTAACTTGAAACAAAAAATAATTTTGTTCAAGGACAATGCCCAAAAGTGAAAGAAAAAATTCTTTTTCATCCAGGGTGTAATTGCTTTCATCTAAAAGATGTCTCACAGCTTCAGTGCCCTTTGTGTGAGTGACTGAGGTATACAAACTGCATACGTCAAAAGTGACCAGTATGCAGTGTCCTTCTATATGAAGGGATCTAATCTCCTGTAAAAAATGCCCAGTGTCCCTGAGGTAGGAGGGAGCTTGTCTGGTATGTGGTGTCAGTACTTTTCCAAAAGTATAGCAGGACGAGAGAGAATGGAGTCGGTTGACGCCACAATGGGATGACCCGGAGGCTGAGTCATAGATTTGTGTACTTTTGGAAGTGTATAAAAAACTGGGGTAATAGGATATTGTTGAATCAGATACTCGCCCAGTTTGGCGTCAATCACTCGACTCGCTCTGTATTTGTCAATTGTAGTCTGCAGGATCTCTTTAATACGTACTACGGGATCACATAAATCTACCATCAGGAAAAGCAATTTACTATTACCAATTCCATACCATTTTCATCAAGCCAGACATACTATAGCACAATTACGTTTCCAGATCATAGAGAGTGTACCCCAACCAAGACGAGGTGGGGATAGGAATAAAATATTAATGAAACGAGAAGCATACTGGATCCACCGTTTACAAACGTTGGAACCAAAGGGCTTGAATCGCGAGTATGAGATCAGCAGCTTTTTATAACAAAATAATATCTTGAATGATTTCATTTCTCCGTATGTCAGATTTATAAATATCGCATTGATTATTGTTACTATTGTTTTCCAGCGGAATTGACAAGATGTATCCTATTCTCCTTATGGACATTTCAAGATATACGATTGTATATTCGTTTTCACTTTCATTTTCTCACCATTGAGTGTGTTTACCGGTTTTTGTTTATCAGTTGTCATGACTACATGACATCATCCACTTGTTGTTTGGCGGGCTATTTAAACCCAGTTTTTTTCTTTTGTATCACACTGTCTGATGAAAGCACGTTTAGTGCTGAAACGCGTCACAGTTTGTGACCAATAAAGCAAGCAAAGAACATACAATTACAAGTGCCGGTCCTCTTCATTATCGTTGAAAGACTTAATCAGTCACTTGAGCAATATCTTAGGTGTTTCGTCTCTGAATGTCAGGAAAAGTGGAGTGAGTACCTGCCCATGGCCGAGTTCGCTCTAAATAATCATGAAAGTTCCTCGACACGACTGTCCCCATTTTACTGCAACTATGGTTTTCACCCCAGATATTCCGCCGTAACTGGTAACGAATCTAGATTCTCCTCGGTTAAGGACATCGCTAATCGACTGTGCACAGTCTGGGCAAAGAGCCTTGAGACTCTAAAAAATGCCCAACTCAAGCAGATCAAATATGCGAATAAGAAACGCCGTCCCGGTCCTGAATACGTAGTTGGTGACAAAGTGTGGCTCTCAACTAAAAATCTCCGTCTTCGAGTACCATCAGCAAAGTTTGCTCCACGCTTTATTGGTCCCTACATCATCACAGAAATCATAAATCCTGTATCGTTCAGATTGCGACTTCCTGGTTCTCTTCGTGTACATCCGGTTTTTCATAAGTCTTTGTTGAAAAAATATTTTCCTGCTGTGGTCGCTCGTTCTCCACCTCTAACCGTGGTTGTTCAGGGAGAGTTGGAGTTCGAAATTGAACGAATTATTGACTCTCGCAAAGTACAGAATTCTCTCCAGTACCTTGTACATTGGAAAGGGTATGGTCCTGAGGAGCGTGTCTGGGTGGCTGCCAGAGATCTTCACGCTCCCAGACTCGTTAAAAAATTCCACCAATCTTACCCTTTCAAGCCTGGAGGTCCTGTTGAGGGTCCGGAGGCCCCTCCTCAGGGGGGGGGTCTGTCAGGATTCGGGGACTCTGCGGCCCTCCAGCGGATGTTGGGCGGGTGTGGGCGTTCCCGTGTCCTGATGCTATGCGGCGCTCATCCCGAGTGCAAGCCAGAAAATCCTCTTGTAACACTTAGGTTCCTTAAGCTTGGCTAGTTTTGCTAGTTTTACTGGCAGGTGTGCCTGCCAGTAATTTTGGTCCATTCAGGGTGTGGCTGGGATCCATGCTCCTATCACGCCTTGGGGCTGGACTCCAGCCACTATTTAGTTTCTCACTCACCATTTATCTGTGCCTGCTATAGAGCCTTGTGCTTAAGCTAGCTACTCTGTGTTTATCCGGTATTCCTGTGACTCTGTACCTTTTTCCCTGGTTTCTGTTACTGTTACCTACCTTTTGTGTTATCCTCTGTTTATTCCTTGCTTGGTTCCTTTACCTTTTACCCCTTCAGTTCCTGACCTGTTTAGGGTTGTTCCTGCTTGTGTTTTGTTTTGGTTGTTTGTCTCATGTTTCACTTTCTTCAGTGTAATTGCAGTCTTCGGTTGGGGCCGGCCTGTTAAGGAGCTGGGTTCCCCCAAAAGGCAGGGACAGTGGTTTGGGAGGAGTGTCAGGGCCTCACTTTGTCTGTGTCATTTGTGTCCCCCCTGACCTACTCCTCACAGAAACAGAACAATCTTGCTAGTGCCACCTTGTGGAAGTGGCTCCCTATGAGTCAAAATCTGACATTTTAACAAGCCTTGGGATATAACAAGGGAAAATAGCCAAGCCAAATATCCATCCACTAGCAAGATGGTTCTCTTTCTTTGGAAGATCCCTCTGTGTATGTTGTTTTCCCATGGAGCATTATCAATAAGTCTACATCCCATAAAGGCGTAACTATCATAGTGGCAGACCATGCGACTGCTATGGGGCCCAGGGCAAGACGGGGCCCAGTCTTAGTTGGGATTATCTCCTCTTCTAGTGGAGGTGAAAACTTGGTCAGCACTCTACCCTCTAAAGGAACAACTTTTAGCAAATGAGGCAGTGGAAAATGGCCAAAGGGTCATTGAACAGGGTTTAGGCATAAACCCTTCTGTCCTGTGTGGGGGGCCCAGTTTGATCCTTGCTATGGGACCCTTACTTCTCTATGTACGCCACTGCATAGAACAGTTCCAGTAAGTCTCCATACGAGGCTGGACTCTTTGAGAACAACCAGTACCCTGCCTAAGCTGTATCATTGGCATTGCACCCATATAAGGGGCAAGCACCCCCGAAACAACTGTCTACGGATGGATATTTGGCTTGGCTATTTTCCCTTGTCATATCCAACGGTTTGTTAAAAAGTCTGATTTTCACTCATAGGAAGCCACTTCCACAAGATGGAATGTCTCACCTAAATTTTATAACCCAAATACAGTTCGCCCATGTGTTATTAATGCGCACAGTATACTCCAGTATAAGTCCAGCCCCAGTGAAATCTATATGCCTCAGCATTACAGGGGAGCCCTGTCTAGTGCAGTCAAAGTCCTATTTGCATTGACATTGTGACAGCATTTAGATCGACCATTTCTGTGGTAGGGGTTGTAACCTAATTATACAATGGGAAATTATACAACTTTCCCTGAATCCAGGGGCATTACTAGGGTCTCAAAATATCTGGGGCCCAAGCCCCAATGAATATGGCCCAATTCTCTATGTTAACCCTCGCCCCACCCCTGCTATAAAGCATCACATACATCTTACATCCAGGGCCTCCCAGGTGACGTCTTCTCTGTCATCATCTTCTCCATTCAGTCCAGCTGCGCCTCGTCTCTGCAGAATGTGACACACAGACATCTTAGCTTCCTCACTTTTCTATCATGGTCCCCCAACCTGGAGTCCCAACGGTGTTATCCTGCTGCTCGCTGTGCCCCCAATACCCCCAAATACTATCCTGAACAAAAATTACCATTCAGGTAGTCCCACCATAGTAATAGTGCTCCAATACTAATTCCCTTCTAGGGTGCCCTCATTAGTAATACTGCCCCCTACTGTGCCCCCAACAGTGATAATGCTCCTCAGGAGTGCCCCATTAGTAGAAGAGCCCTCCAGTATTAATAATACCCCCACAGAGCCCCCAGTACAAATAAGGCCACCCTATTGTTCCCTCAGTGGTAATAAAGCTCTCTACAGACCCCTCAGTAGTGATAATGCCCCCATAGTGCTCTTAGTTGAAATAAGGCAGATCTATAAGTCCCTCTTATAGAGACCCGAGTACCCTAGTAATAAGAATGTCTATAATGTCCCCTGGATTTATAGTGTTCCTACAGTGAACCCAGTATTTATATTGCCCCCTACTGTTATAATGCTCTCCCCTGTAGTGCCCCCTGTAGTTATATTCTTCCCTTTAGTGTCCTCAGAAATTATAATTCCTCAGCCCCTCCACCATACAGTCCCATGTAAAACATGCTATTTTCCTCCCTCCGCCGTACAGTCCCATGTAAATAACATCACAACATCACTCCAGCCCCCTCCAATATACAGCCCCATATAAATAACATCACTCTCTATCTACAGCCCCTTCCAAATACAGTCCAATGTAAATAACATCACTTCCCTCCCTTTAGCCCCTCCAATATACAATCATATGTAAATAACATCACCCCCTCCCCAGTTACCTTCAACATACAGTCCCATGTAAATAATATCAGCCACTTCCCAGCCGCCTCCAACATGCAATCCCATGTAAACAACATCACCCACTCAACATTCAGTCCCATGTAAATAACATCGCTTCCTCCCACAGCCACTGTCAACGTACAGTCCCATGTAAATAACATCATCCCCTCCCACAGCCGCCATCAACATACAGTTCCATGTATATAACATAATTCCCACCCACAGCCACCATCAACATACAGTCTGATGTAAATAACATCACTCCCTCCCACAGCCACCATCAACATACAGTCTAATGTAAATAACATCAGCCCCTCCCACAGCCGCCATCAACATACAGTCCCATGTAAATAACAACACCCCCTCCCACAGCCACAGCCCCATGTAAATAACATCACTCCCTCTGACAGCTGCCTTTAACATACAGTCCCATGTAAATAAAATCACCCCCACTCACAGCCACCTCCAACATACAGTTCCATGTAAATAACATAACCCTTTCTCAGCCACCTCCAACATGCAGTCCCATGATAATAACATCCCTCCCTTCTGCCCTAACATACAGTCCCCGTTAAATAACCACAATTCCCAGCATTACTCTGACTCTCACACTGTGAATCTATCCCTTCACTTAGCTCTCCTCATGTAGCAGACTCACCACAGCTTCTTCCCCAGGACTTCTCCTCTTCACTGCTGAGCACCATCCTCTCCTGCACTAGTCACATGACGGTGACATCATCGCAGATCCTTCTCAACCACTGCCTTCAGCACTGATCACATGGACAATTGTAAGCCGTGTACCAGGGTGGGCTCCTCAGGATACAGCGATTTCATGAACGAAGAAAAGAACTCAAACAGCAGTTTTGGCAAAACTGTACTTTTTACTTCAACTTGGTCATGGATGCTACCACAGAGGCTGGTTACACACAAATAAGTTTATATACACCCACCAGGAGCTGGGGCCCTGGCGGCTCCCTCTGGTGGATGCTGGATGCATTAGCGGTAAATTTACCAACTGGCGGGCTCAAATAGACCAGCCATGGGTTATTTGTTATTACCCTAGAGTCAGGAATAATTATTTGGGTGCGTAATGCGGGTTAGCCTGCAGTACTGCACAACAGCTTGCAATCTTATTCCATGCTATAACAATTCCCTCCCCCAACAATTGGTTAAATAGTACGTGCTATAGTGTTTCTCCTGAATACACCAGCCTGGCTTGAATTAGTTGTGAAGCTTCCCAGCTCTCAGGTATGAACTGACACTGTAAATGTGAACTCCTTGTTAAGAGCAGTTAAGAATACTTGTGGCCTGAGACAAACAACAAACCTAACTAAATACAGGCCTGGTCTCAGTCTCTAGGATCCTAGGCACCAAAACTGTATGAGATGCGTGCACAATTAGTCTTACCAACCCGAGTCAGCTTTGTGTAAGCTGGTGACTGTGGATGGAACAAGGGTTTCTCCAACAAGCGTGCAGTACAACAGTGTCTAAGGATTTACTTCTCAGCTCCCATTTGAGTTCCTGGAAGCAATTCCCCTTCTTCAGGACAAGATCAGGGTAATGGACACGATCAGCTCCCCTTGGCTGCAGCTCTGGTCTCTGGATGATGCTGTCTTGCTGGGATGTCGAAGGATTCTCCTCACACAGCTCCTGGATGCCTCTTTCAAGCTCACACTAAGATGGCTGCTGCTGTTTTCCTCCTGAGGCTTTGTAACTCCACCCCCCAGAGTTTTCAACATCAGAGGAATCTAGAAATGCAGTCTTTTTTATCTATGCTCCATTTAGATTCTTGCTATGGGGCCTAGCAAATTCTATGCGCCCCTGTCTGTATAATAGCCCTGAAAGATGGAGAAAGAAAGGAGGAGGGGAGAAACAGAAGAGAACCAATTGCCACAAATACACAAATATAATGTCCCTGTCGAGAGTCCTAGAGAATATGCTGCCATATGTCCCCCCCACCCCCGGGGGCCCTGACAATCACCATTCACCTCTATTCGAAATAGAAAGCTGCTGCTGAAAAGTTGTAGTTTTACACAACTGCCCCCAACATGGTTGCATCAAGACCTATCCATTTTCCACCAGCTGTCCACTCTGCCTAAAGCTACAGTTTTCAGTTACCCTCACCCATAATGTCCATAGTCCATATGACCAAGCAGTAAAACAAACCCCAGGCAGGGATGTATTAACCACTAAGAACTCAAAAGCACATGCCTGGGGCAGGGCCCAGTAGGGGATGGTGGTGCCAGCAGAAAAAGTTTTTTTTCCACTTCCCCAATCAACAGGACAACTTGGTCTCTGGGAAGGAGGGTTAGCTGTGATAATCTGCAAAACAACAGCAGTGACTATAGATGAGGACTTGTTCTGCATTTACTATGCAGGAGCGGAAGGACCTGTGATGAAGTCACCGTCATTTGATCAGAGCAGGACGAGGCTCAGCAGTATGGTGAAGGACCTTTGAGGACGTCACCATTTTGTGATCAGTACAGGACGAGGCTCAGCAGTGTGGTAAAGGACCTTTAATGATGTGATCAGTGCACTAAGAGGCACAGCTCAACATTGTGATAAAGGACCTTTGATGATGTCACCATCATGTATTCAATGCAGGATTGGGCAAAGCTCAGCAATGGAGAGAACTGGTGAAAAACTTGTGATGACGCCAAATAGAGAAGATGAGGAAACATCACTGGATCTAAGAGGTATTTCCTGGTTGGGTGGAGGAGGCGTTGGATTGAGAATTTGGCACGAGAAGGAGAAGCGCCATTTCAAGTTTCACCTCAGGCAGCCAGGGCCGTATTAGCAACTAGGCATCGGGGGCACGGTGCCTAGGGCGGCGGGTTGCGGGGGGCAGCACCCCGCCGGGAGAATCTATAAGGATTGTGGGGAAAAAAAAAAAGTTCAAAAACCATCCTGGAATTTTTTTTTTTAAATTTCCGGGGGGTGGGGGGTCTGTGGGGGTTTGTTGCTGTCGGGTGGCACACAGGTATTTCAATAAACCCTTACCCTGCCGTGGCCGCCCGTCCCCATGCCCCATGCAGTTCTCCGACGCTTCCTTCTGGGCTGGCTGTGTGATACCGCGAGACCCGGAGCTGGGTCACAAGTCTCGCGGGATCACACTGCTTCAGGAGAAGAAGGCGCGCGCTGAAGTCCGGAGCGAACAGGTAAGTATTTTTTTGTGTGTGTTTGTGGCTGTGCACATCTGGGGAGGCACCTGTCAGGCTGGCAAATGGGACAGGTCTTATGGGGGAAAAGCGGGCTGATCTGAGGTCTGATGGGGGCTGGGGCACAAAAGGCTGATGTGATCTCTGATGGGGCACAATGTTCTGATCTGAGGTCTGATGGGGCACAAAGACCTGATGGGGCACAATGGGCTGATCTGAGGTCTGATGGGGGCACAAAAGGCTGATCTGAGGTCTGATGGGGGCTGGGGCACAAGAGGCTGATGGGGGCATAATGGGCTGATCTGAGGTCTGATGGTGGCACAGTGGGCTGATCTGAGGTCTGATGGGGCACAGTAGGCTGATCTGAGGTCTGATGGGGGCACAGTGGGCTGTTCTGAGGTCTGATGGGGGCACAAGAGGCTGATCTGAGGTCTGATGGGAGGCACAATGGGCTGATCTGAGGTCTGATGGGGTTACAATGGGCTGATCTGAGGATGGATGGCGGCATAGTGGGCTAATGTGAGGTCTGATGGGGGTACAATGGGCTGATCTGAGGTCTGATGGGGGCACAGTGGGCTGATCTGAGGTCTGATGGGGCACAGTGGGCTGATCTGAGGTCTGATGGGGGCACAGTGGGCTGATCTGAGGTCTGATGGGGGCACAAAAGGCTGATGTGAGGTCTGATGGGGGCACAATGGGC
This sequence comes from Rhinella marina, assembly GCA_900303285.1. Lineage (NCBI taxonomy): Eukaryota > Metazoa > Chordata > Amphibia > Anura > Bufonidae > Rhinella > Rhinella marina. Next base: position 785,276 of record ONZH01005568.1, read on the forward strand.
TGATCTGAGGTCTGATGGGGGCACAAAAGGCTGATGTGAGGTCTGATGGGGGCACAGTTTGTTGATCTGAGGTCTGATGGGGCACAGTGGGCTGATCTGAGGTCTGATGGGGCACAGTGGGCTGATTTGAGGTCTGATGGGGGCACAGTAGGCTGATGTGAGGTCTGATTGGGGTACAGCGGGCTGATCTGAGGTCTGATGGGGGTACAGTGGGCTGATATGAGGTCTGATTGGGGTACAGCGGGCTGATCTGAGGCCTGATGGGGGTACAGTGGGCTGATGTGAGGTCTGATTGGGGTACAGCGGGCTGATCTGAGGTCTGATGGGGGTACAGTGGGCTGATCTGAGGTCTGTTGGGGGAACATTCTAACGATCTAAGGTCTAATGGGGCACATTCTGCTGATCTGAGGTCTGATGGGGGCACATTCTGCTGATCTGAGCTCTGATGGGGGCACAATACGCTGATCTGAGGTCTGATGGGGGCACAGTGGGCTGATCTGAGGTCTGGTGGACAAGCTCTAGATACGGTACATTGCTGCGATAGTTATGTAGAAATATAGTAAATACATGCAGGCACAATAACCTCCATTGTCAGCCTATAGGGCCGACCCCTGTGACTGGACGACTAAAGTGCATAGGGTCCAGTTTTTCTGGGGGGCGGTGGCGCGGCTGAAGTTTTGGGGCGTGGGGGAATGGGTCGCGTTGGGGGGGGGGGCGTCATCACAGAGAGTGCCTAGGGCAGCATGAACCCTAAATACGGCCCTGCAGGCAGCAGAAAAGCTAGAATCCACCCTGGCTATAGCATCAACAAGGCAGAGGAGGAGGAGGAGAGAGAAGAGCGATTCTCCTTCCTCTGCTCTGCAATTCTAAGGGTCAGTTCAATTTTCAAAATATACGTGTAAAAAATCAGTGCTGAATCCAAGCAGATTTTTGCACCACAAAATTACTAAAATTAATAAAATTATTTTTGACGTGTTTTTTGTAAATCGTTTTCCAGGCAGATTTTTGATGCCTTTTTTTTTTACTCCACAGCTTGGTTTCTATGCTAACCATAAGAAGTTGTAGAAAGGGAACAAACTGTGTCTGGGGGTAGCAGAAAGGGCACACAGCAGGAGACCAGAAAGCTCTTCTTCTGCAAGCACAGTCCAGGGAGCTCAGGGGGAGGAGAATCAGCACACAGCGGTAAATTTGAATTGCACTTTTATGTACCAAAACAAATAAAATTACACTCCCCTTTTTTATGCAACTAACCAATAGAATTGCTCAGCATTACCATGTTAATAGCATTAGCCATCCACCAATAGAATTGCTCTGCATTACTGTGTTAATAGCATTAGCCATCCACCAATAGAATTGGTCTGCATTACTGTGTTAATAGCATTAGCCATCCACTAATAGAATTGCTCAGCATCACCATGTTAATTGCATTAGCCATCCACCAATAGAATTTCTCGGCATAACCATGTTAATAGGATTCGCCATTCTCCAATAGAATTGCTTGGTTTGAGTTTGAAAAAAAAAGTCGGTTGTATCCAGGCAGTTGCTTCTCAGTGACCAGTGAAGATGGATGTCTCCCGGCTCTGACCAGTGCAGCAGGATCGATCTGCAGATCATCACAACATATTGTTGTCATTTTGGTCGTAAGAAAAGATTTCTGTGTCCCAGGAAAATGATTGTTTATAATAGATACTATAGAGCATCTGTCAGCATAATCAACTTGACTAATCCAGACACCTGGCATGGTTGATCTTGCTGATTTTGTATCAGAGGCGTAGCAATAGGGGAAGCAGGGGAAGCGGCTGCTTTGGGGCCCAGACTCACAAGGGGCCCCCTCAGGAGGAATACTAAAAGATTTTATTGTCAGGCCCCCCTCAACAGTATTATACAATGACATTATATACAGTATATACGTGTAGAAAACGGACGGAGCAGCTGCTGGGCCTCGTCTGAGAGAGCAGTTTTGACCAGCCACAGGAGTGGGGGATGCGTGAGTTGGGAGTTGCGAAAAAGTTGCTGAGGGGGGGCCCCCCGTCTAAAATTTGCTGTGGGGCCCAGTCAGTTGTAGTTATGCCACTGTTTTGTATATGTAAATGAGAAAGTTTAAGTGCTTTTGTAGCGCCCCTGTGCTCTGCACACTCCCCCATCTCCTTGATTGACAGTGTCAGAGAACCTAGTATTACGTCGAGATCTATATGGATATATGTGTTCATGCATATAAACACAGGCAGGAATAAATCCACATTGATTTGTATATGTACAGATTGTATACATACAGTAGATATCACACAGCATGGACATGTAAGTGATTTTTCGTGCTGCACTTGCTAGGCTGTAGGTAGTGCATATGATGTGATTCTATGAGATAGCTCTAGGATGAATGTGACTTTCCTGATACCTATAGGTAATACTCCCCAGATCTAGTTGAAGATTTATTTCTCAGTGTGAAGGTAAAGATTGACCCAGAGCTGAGTGTCACAGATATGAGGAGCATGATTGCATCTGCAGTGTGGTTATAGGGTAATTGTAGTCTATATAGTGTTTGTATAGGGTAAGTGTAGCCTACATAGTGTGTATGGGATAAATAGTGTATACAGTGGTTATATGAGTGAGTAGTCTTTACAGTGTTTTGTAGGGTAAGTGTAGTGTATATAGCATGTGTATAGGGTAAGTTTAGTTTCTATCATGTCATCATATCATGTGTGCATAGGGTAAGTGTGATGTGTGTATAGGATACATGTAATCTATACCATATTTGTACAGAGTAAATATAGTCTATATAGTGTGTTTATATGTAAGTGTAGGCTATACAGAGTTTCATAGGGTAAGTATAGACTATATAGTGTTTGTGTAGGCTAACAGTAGTCTATATAGTGTTTGCATAGTGTGCCTGTAGTCTAAAAAGGGACTGTATAGGGTAAATTTAGTCTTTACAGTTTGTGCATAGAGTGTAGTCTATATTGTGAGGTGTGCGTTTTGGCTAACTGGAATCTATATATAATAGGGTAGATGTAGTGCATATAGCATTTGTATCGGGTATAAGTAGTGTATATAGTTTTTGTACAGGGTAAGTGTAGTGTATAGAGTAAGTGTAGTGTATATCGCGTTTGTATAGAATAAGGGTAGTGTATATTGCATTTGTACAGAGTAAGTGTAGTGTATATAACATTTGTACAGGGTACGTTTAATGTATATAGTGTTTGTACAGGGTAAGAGTAGTGTATATAGCGTTTGTATACTGTAAGTATAGTCTATATAGTATGTATAAGCTATGTGTAGACTATATAGAGTGTGTATATGAGTAGAGTTACTGCACATAATTGTATTGAGTAACTGTAATCTTCATAGTGTGCATATGGTAAGTTTGGTGTATATACTGGTTGTACATAGTAAGTTTAGTCTATAAAATGTTTGTACAGGGTAAATGTAGTGTATACAGAGTTTGAATAGGGTATTTACAGGGTATTTAGTTTTTGTATCTGGAAAATATAGTTTATATATTGTGTGTATAGAGTAAGTTACTGTATAAAAATGGAGCTGGTAATGGTAATCTATATAGTGTGTGAATAGGGTAAGTGTAGTACATACAGCATTTGTAAAGGGTAAGTGTAGTGTATATGCTGTTTTTACAGGGTAAATGTAGTGTATATAGTGTTTATATAGTGTAGTGTATATAGCTTTTGTATAGAGTAAGTGTAGTGTACATTGTGTTTATATGGTAAGTGTAGTGTACAGAGTGTTTGTTCAGGGTAAGTGTAGTGTATATAGCATTTGTATAGGGTAAGTGTAGTGTATATAGTGTTTGTACAGAGTAAGTGTAGTGTATATAGTGTTTGTACAGGGTAAGTGCAAAGCAATTGTATATGGTAAGTGTATATAGTGTTTGAATAGGGCAGTTGTAGTGTATATAGTGCTTGTATAGGATACGTGTAGTGTATATAGCATTTGTACAGGGTAAGTGTAGTGTATATAGCGGTTGAATAGGGTAAGTGTAGTGTATATAGAATTTGTACAGGGTAAGTGTACTGTATATAGCGTACATGCAGTGCATATAGCTTTTGTATAGAGTAAGTGTAGTGTACAGTGTGTATATATGGTAAGTGTGGTGTATATAGCATTTGTATAGAGTAGGTTTACTAGATATATAGTACTATACTATATATATATATATATATATATATAGCATTTGTACAGGGTAAGTGTAGTGTATATAGCATTTGTATAGGGTAGGTTTAGTATATATATCATTTGTACAGGGTAAGTATAGTGTATACAGTGTTTGTACAGAGTAAGTGTAATGTATATAGTATTTGTGAAGGGTAAGTGTAGAGTATATAGCGTTTGTATAGGGTACATATAGTGTATATACTGTTTGTACAGATTAAGTGTAGTGTATATAGTGTTTGTACAGGGTAAGTGCAAAGTATATAGCGTTTCTATATTGTATGTGTAATGTATATATCGTTTGTATAGGGTAAGTGTAGTGTATATAGTGTTTGTACAGGTTAAGTGTAGTGTATATAGTGTTTGTACAGAGTAAGCACAGTGTATATAGCTTTTGTATAGGGTAAGTGTAGTGTATATATTTTTTGTACAAGGTAAGCATAGTCTATAGTGTGTATGTATAGGGTACATTTCATCTATATAGTGTTTGTATAGGGTATAGGGTGTATAGGGTGTGTAAAGGGTAAGTGTAGTGTATATAGCTTTTGTATAGGGTAAGTGTAAAGTATATATTTTTTTGTACAGGGTAAGCGTAGCCTATATTGTGTATTTGTAGGGTACATTTCCTCTATATAATGTTTGTATAGGGCAAATGTATAGGGCAACTCTAATCTATATAGAGTGTGTGTATAGGATAAGTGTAGTGTATATAACGTTTACATAGGGTAAGTGTAGTGTATATAGTGTTTGTACAGCATCGTGTATATAGTTTTTGTATACATCAAGTGTAGTGTACAGTATTTGTATAGGGTAAGTGTAGTATACATAGTGTTTCTATAGGATAAGTGTAGTGTATATATTGTTTGTAAAGTGTAATTGTAATGTATATAGAGTTTGAATAGGTACTGTACAGGATATTTAGCTTTTGTATCGGTTAAATGTAGTCTACATTGTGTGTGTATAAGGTACAATATTTTATATAATCATTGTATAGGGCAACTGTAATCTATATAATGTGTGTACAGGGTAAGTGTAGTGTATATAGTGTGCATATAGGGTAAGTGTAATATCTTTAGTGTATCTATAGAGTAAGTGTAATCTATATGGCTATGTGTTTTTTTTCTTATGACAGTGTTGAGGGCACAAATGTCTTAGGGGAGTGATTGTTGTCATATGATCATGCAACTCCTCAAAGCTATGACTTTAAAGGGAATCTATCACCAGATTTATGGTGTCCTAAGGGCAACATAATCAAGTGACAGATCCCCTTAACCCCTTGGCGCATTTGGACGTAACTGTACGTCCAAAGTGCAAGTAAGTTGCTGCATTTGGACGTGCAGTTACGTCCAAACTGCTTACGGGGACTGTGACACTATAAAGTGTCACAGCCCCGGAGTCTCCGCTCTCCCGGAGAGCAGAGACGTCGGGGAAGCCGGCAAGGGGCCAATCAGAGTGGTCCCTTGCCAGCAAGCGCTCCGATTGGTTAGTCTCTGCAGACTAACCAATCGGAGCGCTTCAGTATTAAAATGCCGGTTTCAGGCTGCGATCTCCACTCTGGAGAGAGATCGCAGCCTGAAACCAGGTAAGTCCTCTGTGCCCCCACATAGCCCCCTTCTTGTAGTGCCCCCCCTTGTAGTGCCCCCTCCTTGTAGTGCCCCCCTGGTGCCTCCGTTGCCCCCCTCCTGCTTTGTATTGTATGATGGCAGCGGCTCAGGATCGGAGCCGCTGCCATCAGCAGAGAGTGTGAGCTGTAATTACAGCTCACACTCTGCTGCTAACAGCTGAAATCGGTGCTGGCACCGATTTCAGCTGTTTAACCCCATAGATGCTGCGGTCAGTAGCCGCCCGCAGCATCCATGGGGTTAAGAGGGAGGGAGCTCCCTCTCTATACCATCGGGCGGCCGCTGCTGCAATGGCAACGGCCCGATGGTTACCATGGCAACCAGACGCTTTACAAAAAGCGTCCTGGTTGCCATGTAGCTAAGGCTGATTAGACCCTCAGGGTCTGATCAGCCTTAGTGTAGCACTGATACAGTGCATTGCAATAGATGGCTATTGCAATGCACTGTATAGCCATCAAGCCCACTGGATCTTCAAGATCCAAATGGGTCTTGATAAAGTTTAAAAAAAATGTAAAAAGTAAAAAAGAAAAGTGTGAAAAGAAAGTAAAAAAAAGTGTAAAAAAGTAAAAAAAATAAAGTTTAAAAAAAGTTAAAAAAGCGCCCTTTTTCCCCAAATAAAGTAAAAAAAAAGAAAAAGTACACATATTAGGTATCGCCGCGTCCGTATCGACGGGCTCTATAAAAGCGTCACATGGTCCACCCCGCCAGCTGTACGCAAAAATTTTTTTAAAAAAAAAACTATACCAAAACAGCCATTTTCTGTCACCTTGCCACACAAAAAGTGTATTAGCAGGTGATCAAAAAGGCGTATTTACCCCAAAATGGTACCAATCAAACCGTCATCTCGTCCCGCAAAAAATGAGCCCCTACCTGAGACAATCGCCCAAAAAATAAAAAAACTACAGCTCTCTGACTATGGAGATACTAAAACATGATTTTTTTTGTTTCAAAAATGATATTATTGTGTAAAACTTAAATAAATAAAAATAAGTATACATGTTAGGTATCGACACGTCCGTAACAACCTGCTCTACAAAAATATCACATGATCTCTCCCCTCAGGTGAACACCGTAAAAAATAAAAAATAAAAACTGTCTAAAAAAAGCCATTTTTTATCACATTTCATCACAAAAAATTTAATACCAAGCGATCAAAAAAGCGTATGCCCCCCAAAATAGTACCAATCTAACCGTCATCTCGTCCCGCAAAAAATGAGCCCCTACCTGAGACAATCGCCCAAAAAATAAAAAAACTACAGCTCTCTGACTATGGAGATACTAAAACATGATTTTTTTGTTTCAAAAATGATATTATTGTGTAAAACTTAAATAAATAAAAATAAGTATACATGTTAGGTATCGACACGTCCGTAACAACCTGCTCTACAAAAATATCACATGATCTCTCCCCTCAGGTGAACACCGTAAAAAATAAAAAATAAAAACTGTCTAAAAAAAGCCATTTTTTGTCACATTTCTTCACAAAAAATGTAATACCAAGCGATCAAAAAAGCATATGCCCCAAAAAATAGTACTAATCTAACCGTCATCTCGTCCTGCAAAAAATGAGCCCCTACCTGAGACAATCGTCCAAAAAATAAAAAAACTACAGCTCTCTGACTATGGAGACATTAAAACATGATTTTTTTTGTGCTTCAAAAATATTGTGTAAAACTTAAATAAATAAAAAAAAGTATACATAATTGATATTGCCGCGTCCGTAACGACCTGCTCTATAAAAATATCACACGATATAACCTGTCAGATGAATGTTGTAAATAACAAAAAATAAAAACTATGCCAAAACTGCTAGTTTTTGTTACCTTGCCTCACAAAAAGTGTAATATAAAGGTACCAAAAATCGCATGTACCCTAGAATAGTACTAACAAAACTGCCAACTTATCCCGTAGTTTCCAAAATGGGGTCAGTTTTTTGGAGTTTCCTACTCTAGGGGTGCATCAAATCTGACATGGAAACTTAAACTTTTTCCAGTGAAATCTGCCCTGGCGTTCCTTTCCTTCTGCGCCGTGCCGTGTGCCTGTACAGCAGTTTACGATGACAAATGGGGCATTTCTGTAAACTACAGAATCAGGGTAATAATTATTGAGTTTTGTTTGGCAGTTAACCCTTGCTTTATTCTCGGACTAAAATGATTTAAATGGAAAATCTGCCAAAAAAGTGAAATTTGGAAATTTTGGCTACATTTTTCTTTAATTCTTGTGGAACACCTAAAGGGTTAATAACGTTTGTAAAATCAGTTTTGAATACCTTGAGGGGTGTAGTTTCTAAAATGGGGTCATTTTTGGGTGGTTTCTATGATGAAAGTCTCACAAAGTGACTTCAGACCTGAACTGGTTCTTAAAAAGTGGGTTTTGGAAATTTTGTGAAAAATGTCAAGATTTGCTTCTAAATTTCTAAGCCTTCTAACGTCCCAAAAAAATAAAATGTAATTTTCAAAATGATCCAAACCTGAAGAAGACACATAGGGAATGTAAAGTAATAACTATTTTTGGAAGTATTACTATGTATTTTAAAAGTAGAGAAATTGACATTTGGAAATTTGGAAATTTTTCTAAATTTTTGGTAAATTTGGTATTTTTTTATAAATAAGAATGAAATATTTTGACTCAAATTTACCACTGTCATGAAGTACAATATGTGACGAGAAAACAATCTCAGAATGGCCCGGATAAGTAAAAGCGTTCTAAAGTTATCACCACATAAAGTGAGACATGTCAGATTTGAAAAATGGGGCTCCGGCATTTGGTCCAAACTGGCTGTCGGTTGAAGGGGTTAATAAAATGTAAGGTCACTTTCTTTATTTGACCCAGCTATTTTGCCAAAGTCTATTATTGAACAGCTCTTGCGCATGCTGAGTCCCAAATATTCCTGAGCTCCTGGCTTTTCCCGCTCACCTGCTACTGATTCATTTGGGAAAATCAGCGTTGAAGAGGCCATGATCTCATGAATATGGGGACTGTTAGGGGCAACAGAAAATTGGTGACAGATTCCCTTTAAGCAATATTTGGCAAAAAAACTGGGTCTTCCTTTTAAGTGAAATGGAAGATCCTGTCTTTTATCACACAATTGAGTCGTGTGATCCCATCTGCCAGACATTATGGCATCTTTATCAGATGGGTCCCTACACTAACACTTTTAGAACTGGTAATATTAAGTGGAGCTGCTGTGGGCATCTTTTGACCCCAGACCCCACAGAATCTGCATTTTATCAATGCCGTTCTGTTATCAGCATCATAGGTGCTGTATCTCTGGGTGTCCAGTGAAACAAAAAAGTCTTAGGGTAGGGACCTATCTGATTGAGGTCGCCTTGACGGGGCAGATGGGCTCGCACAATTTCATTACATTGTGCGCTAAGAACCTCATGTCACATTTTGAAGGTGTAGGGAGATTATTTCACACCACAGTTTATATAAATATGGGGTATAACTGAATTCTGAGCTGAATTTTCTGAATGAGAAGTCACTTAGGTTCTGATCACATCTGCATCATGGTTTCCTCCAGTGACACCCAACAGATCACATTGATTTATAATGGGGTCCACCGAGGTGTTTGCCGTTTTGATATGATAAATAGCCTCCAACACAGATGTGTAAATAGCCTCAGTCACAGTCATTCAGTAGAACAGGGATCTTCAACTTGTGAAACTACAACTCCCAGCATGCACACTTACTTGGCTGTTTTTATAACTCCCATACAAGTGAAAGGAGGATTCTGGGAGTTGTAGTTACAGAACAGCTGGCGTGCCAGAAGTTGCTGATCCCCGCAATAGATTAAGGTGCAGTCCTGTACAAAGAAAGTACAGCTTATACATTGTGGATGTATGGCTATCAAGTGACAAACTCAGCCCAACCACATTAACAAATTCAGCACAACTACACTGACCGATAGGAAGGAAACATCTGTAATATCATATTGATAAATGCAATGCCCAATATGATGTTTCCTATATGTCCTAACAATGTCACAAAGCAGTATGTTAGATCTGTTAGAGTCCAATGATCTCTCTCAGCTGTTTCCAAACATCTCTATGGATTGTATAGGGGTACAGCATGGATCGTTGACAGGGCTTTGTTTACCATTGGGCACAAAAAGGCACATACCTAGGATGGGGATCAGCAGGGGGTGGCGGCGCCAGCATTGAAAGTTGTTTTTTCCCCCACTTTTTCCCTGCCACCAGGGGAGGTTGGTTAGCTGTGACGCTCTGCAAAACAACAGCAGTGACTACAGTGCAGGACTTGCTCTGCATCTACTATACAGGAGCTGAACGACCTGGGATGACATCACCATCATGTGATCAGTGCAGGACAAGGCTCAGCAGTGTGGTAAAGGACCTCTGATGACATCACCGTAATGTGATCAGTGCAGGAAAAGGCAACAGTATGAGAAAGGACCTGTGATGATATCACCATCATGTATTAAATGCAGGATTGGGCAGAGCTCAGCAATGGGGAAGAGAAATGCTGGGAGTTGTAATTCTCAATTCTTATAATCAATGGGGTAAAACAGTGCAAAAAAGTTCTTCCCACTACCGTTGAGATGGAAGCCATTAATTTCATGCATAGAAATGGAAATGGATTGCCTCAACCTATGTAGCCCCTTTTTTATCACTTCTAACCAAAAGGGATTTTAGGAAATGGGCAACCCTTTAATCAAGGTATAATGTAAGCAGGTGGGGTCTCAGGCTATAGAAAGGAGCCATCTGTCACATCCTAAAAGTAAAAACACAATGTCATTTTCCATATGGGGCCAATAAACAAGTGATGTTTGTGATTTCATGTCCATTTTTATTGCGTAGTTTGTTCATTAGACTGAGCAGGATATTCAGTATACAGTATATGTATTACATACTATGTATGTATAGCGCAAGATTGGAAGGGTCCGATTCAGAGTCTAGCAATTCCCACTTCAACATTCGGAACCCCATTATCCTCACCCTCTCTTCTTGCAGCAGGGCTGTAAATGGTCCTTGGGAAATCCTGTGTTTGATTCTGCTATGAGCTTATTGATTAATATTTCGCTCCTGATGCTACCATGGACTATTGATCCTAATCAGGGGCGTAGCTATAGGGGGTGCAGAGGTAGCAGTCGCTACTTGGCCCAGGAGTCTGAGCGGCCCCAAAGACCCTTGTGCCACATAAGATGTGTATGCTGGTCAAGTTACACCTCTGGCTGGAGGAAAGGGGTTAGGTCAAGAATTTGGCATTGGGGGAACATTTCAATTTTTGCCTCAGCCAGCAAGAAGGCTATGTGGTTCCCTACCCCTGGCCACAAAGGGGGACCCAAGCTGCACTCTTGCACCAGGGCCCATGAGTCTTTAGCTACGCTCCTGATCCTAATGTGCATTGCAATGTGATACATTATAATGGGTGTAGGTTTCCTGTATTAGCAAAACACAAATGTTATTCTATAATATATATGACTACAGTATGTAGCGGTCCATCAAGGGACACGTTGCAGTGATTCTTCTGCATATTCTTATTGCTCATAAAGGGATTTCAGGCTAGATTCCAAACCTGCAGGACCCTCTATTGCTATTACAGTTGTCACTATTGCGCATTCATACTACATACATTGCTGTGTCTGATTTGATGAAATGCGGTACACTTATCCTCAAGTGAAAATCTATGAAATGGTTTTACGAATGTCTATAACCCAGATTTACTAATGGTATTATAGTCCTAAACTGTGCTAGATTTATCACAGTAGCTGATACTGGATGTTAGGGCTTTAGGGCTCATGTACACGAACATATTTTTAGTCCGAATCCAATCTGCATTTTTTGTTGGTCAGATGCGGACTCATTCACTTCAGTGGGGCCGCAAAAGATGCAGAGAGCACACCTGTGTCATATGTCCATTCCGCAGCCCCGGAAAAAAATAGAACATATCCTATTGTTGTCCGCTTTATAGACAAGGATAGGATTGTGCTATTAGCTGCCGGCTGTGTCACGGACGGGAACACTGGGATAAGGTGCGTCCTGACTTATCCCACAACTGTCCCTGCCTACTTGCCACACCCTAGGCTAACGGTCCTAGGGGGACAACTGGACGACAATCCCTACTCTGTATAAGTGAGGGATTGGGAACGGAAGGAACAAAAGACAAACACAGGCACGAACAAACACAATATGAATAGTCAGCTAAGCAAGGTCAAACCGGGAGCGTACGTCAGGAGCCGAGGGATTAGCAGAATCGAGGTTGAGGTCACAAGCAATGGGTCTGGATACAAGGTAAACTCACAAGTCAATAATGCACAGCACTGCAAAGAAAGGACTTCAATAACAGGCAACTAGCCCTGGCAGTTGCCATCTTTAAATAGCCCACCCCTAGGTCATGTGACATGGCCAGCGTCACATGACCTGTGATGCAAACAGGGCGTCGACCCGAATTCAAAACAATGACAATTAGCCATGTGGTGTGGTCAGCACCACATGGCTCCAAATAACAAGTGCAAAACACCAACATAAACAATAGCCATGTGGTGTGATCAGCACCACATGGCTGCCCCCTAAGTAATGCTAGGGGGCGGGGAGGACGCCGGCTGCACGAGACCCAGAAGTGCGCCGGTCCTCTGCGCCTGATCACCATGGCGACGAAGACGCTCCCCACGTCCTCGCGCTGCCTGCAGCAGAGAAGGCCGGCGGCGCCGCACAGAGGGAGCGCACCGCTGGCCACTCGTTACAGGCTGTTCTGCTTCGCAAAATGTGGAAACGGTTGTGTGTATGAGCCCTTATACTGTCTAGTCTAAGTTTATGCCACCTATTGGTCGGCTTAGTTTACTCCAAAAAATTTGGCAAAGATTAAGCGCACTTTTTGAACGTTCCCCTCACAAAGCCACACCTACTTTCACTAAGTCATGCCCATTGTCAAGAAGGTTGAAAAAAGTGTCTAAACGACTAAATAAAAATGCTACAAAAGCATGGACAATTCTGGCACATTTTGATTAGTAAATCCCCCTATTATACTCAGATGTCAGCAGAATGTTTGAGTCTAAATTATTGCACAGATTAGTCTCCTAAGAGTGGATTCACACATTATAGTGGCATTTTTAGGCACTTTTACATCTTTTTGGAGGCATTTTTTAACATACTGTTGTTCACATACACTCACCGGCCACTTTATTAGGTACACCTGTCCAACTGCTCGTTAACACTTAATTTCTAATTAGCCAATCACATGGCGGCAACCCAGTGCATTTAGGCATGTAGACATGGTCAAGACAATCTCCTGCAGTTCAAACCGAGCATCAGTATGGGGAAGAAAGGTGATTTGAGTGCCTTTGAACGTGGCATGGTTGTTGGTGCCAGAAGGGCTGGTCTGAGTATTTCAGAAACTGCTGATCTACTGGGATTTTCACGCACAACCATCTCTAGGGTTTACAGAGAATGGTCCGAAAAAGAAAAAACATCCAGTGAGCGGCAGTTCTGTGGGCGGAAATGCCTTGTTGATGCCAGAGGTCAGAGGAGAATGGGCAGACTGGTTCGAGCTGATAGAAAGGCAACAGTGACTCAAATTGCCACCCGTTACAACCAAGGTAGGCAGAAGAGCATCTCTGAACGCACAGTACGTCGAACTTTGAGGCAGATGGGCTACAGCAGCAGAAGACCACACCGGGTGCCACTCCTTTCAGCTAAGAACAGGAAACTGAGGCTACAATTTGCACAAGCTCATCGAAATTGGACAGTAGAAGATTGGAAAAACGTTGCCTGGTCTGATGAGTCTCGATTTCTGCTGCGACATTCGGATGGTAGGGTCAGAATTTGGCGTCAACAACATGAAAGCATGGATCCATCCTGCCTTGTATCAACGGTTCAAGCTGGTGGTGGTGGTGTCATGGTGTGGGGAATATTTTCTTGGCACTCTTTGGGCCCCTTGGTACCAATTGAGCATCGTTGCAACTCCACAGCCTACCTGAGTATTGTTGCAGACCATGTCCATCCCTTTATGACCACAATGTACCCAACATCTGATGGCTACTTTCAGCAGGATAATGCGCCATGTCATAAAGCTGGAATCATCTCAGACTGGTTTCTTGAACATGACAATGAGTTCACTGTACTCAAATGGCCTCCACAGTCACCAGATCTCAATCCAATAGAGCATCTTTGGGATGTGGTGGAACGGGAGATTCGCATCATGGATGTGCAGCCGACAAATCTGCGGCAACTGTGTGATGCCATCATGTCAATATGGACCAAAATCTCTGAGGAATGCTTCTAGCACCTTGTTGAATCTATGCCACGAAGAATTGAGGCAGTTCTGAAGGCAAAAGGGGGTCCAACCCGTTACTAGCATGGTGTACCTAATAAAGTGGCCGGTGAGTGTACATATTTACTGAAAAAACACCAGGAAAAAAAGCCATTCAAACGTGCTAACACAAAACAACACAAAAAAATAGATATCAAAAAGCTTGTCATATGAAAAAGCTAACTTTTTAGCAGTAAAAAACTGAAGGAAGATTAAAGATCCCTTAACAGAGGACGACAATCTAGCAGATTGTCAGGACGGAAGCGTTCCTTCCCTTCAATATGCTTATCTCTAATGGAGGAGACTCGTGCAGCGATCTCCTCCAGAGTATGAGGAGGAGCAATTACTAATGCCATCACTCTTCCCCATACTTTCTTGTTGCTTCCCGGCAGCAGATCGTGTTTACACAGCACCACTGGGAAACGATGGTCTTTTGTGCTGCACTAACGATCCAATTACCCGTTTCACTCATTCATCAGGTAACCGACGGTGTATTTACACTGCAAGATCATTGCTAATGATGGTTTTGACCCAGGCTTGGTATGACATCTGATTTGTTTACTTATTGTTTACCCTGTCCACTCTACTGGTACTGGCGTGGTTCTAGCTCTGATTTTGGTTCTTGATTCGGTTTAATTTTGTCCCTCTTGGTCTCACCTGGCTTGTTGTTTCCACCATATTTCTATTTTTGTAGCTGCTGATCTGTCACTAGTTTATTATTTACATCCTGATCTTCCCTCCCATATAGACTCCTGCATTTATTTAGTAAGGTACAGTCGACAGGCTTGGACTGGCCCACAATTGAAAAGGTGAATTCTTCAGTGGGCCCCTAAGCAAGGTGGACCCCTAGACCCCATACCCTGCAAGAGTGGCACAATAGACTCACTGCACTACATATACAGTAGATATGCAGCATACAGCATACCAAATTGGGTGGATTCTGCAACAAAAGACCCACTTAATTATTATAGATGCATCAGGAGGCTGGGGTGTAGGTAAAAAGGCAGGCCAGCCAGTATCATCTTTCATCAGGGACCTGCCCTCTCGATGTCACTGGAGGGACCCCATAATCACCTTGTAATGTCTTGCTGCTATCTGCCACAATGTGAGCTCACAATATTTGCATGTAGCTATACAGTGGGCTCCCAGAATTAATTTTACTGGTTGGCCCTAGGCACCCAAGTCCGACACTGACTGTAGACCAGTTGTGGGTCACTGCCTAGGTAGGGACAGTGGGATAGGCAAGTTCAAGGTTCACTGCTCCCTACCATGACAATAAGGTACACCAGTGCTAGACTACAAAATCAGTTCATGGTCCTACATTTCAATAGTTCAAGTAAATATTAAATTAAAGAGGTTATCGCTTTACACAATCCCTGTTTATTGCATTGATCATCCAAAAATGAGCTAATTGGAGACGTTGCTACTTCCAGAGGGATGATCTGTGGGAAACCCAGTAACAAGTGTTAATCTCCCCTTGGATAACACCACAAGTTCAATTAACCATTCTCTTGCTGCCCTACACTCTAACTACTATTAACTCATAATTCCCTAATATGTATCAAAATGGGTTTCTCCATACCATTCAATCCTTAGCTACAGCAACATCATAACTACCTCTATCTATTTATACAAAAAGCTAAATGAAACTGTGGGCACAGAACAGACTACATTGGGCCAGATGTACTAATGAATTTGTGGCAAAATTCAAAAATCAAAATAAATAATCAATTCATAGATGGTTTAAACCTAGACTAGAGAGCGTAAAGAGGCACCAAGTGTATCATCCAGCATGAACCACTGTGATGAGTGTGGCACATATTTAGACTGTCTAGACTACAATTCTAAATCTTACACAGTATTAGGAAATCTATCCCATTTTCTCTCCAACTAGAAGATTAATAGGGACACCACTTCTCATCTTCTTAAATTTAAAATAGTTTTTCTTGTTCTTTCTAATGAATATTTCTTTTCTGAACCAAATGAAGGCAGAATACATTTTCTATTTCTACACTCAGAATAATGACTTCAAACATCAACCTGTTTCTGACAGCTTTATTCTCAGAAGACAGAGACTCACAAGTGATTATAGTTCATAGTTTAATATTAAAAGACACCAACACATTACTGAATCTTAATTATTGCTGCAAACAGGAAGCATTTCACATTACCTAAAGTCTGACATAAATTAAGCTTGAAATATTCCATTTTATTTATGTCATAGCACATATTAAATTACTGCATTGATTATAAAAATATTGAATATGTACATACTGTACATCGATCATCCATAACATTGAAGTACCTGTGAAGGGGAAGAATATATTAGGCAGTGAGTATTCAGTTCTTGAAGTTACGTGTTGGAAGCAAGAAAAATAGCTATGTATGAAAATATGGGTGAATAAAGGACGTCACTTTATTCACTATCTGGATGTGCTGCGGATTTTATTTCTATATTTATGGATGTTGGTCGCATTTAACTGCTGGCACTCCTTACTTGCTTCATACGTCGTGTGTGCGGCTCTATTGTTTCTTTTTTTCTATGTATGAAAATAGCTATGTATGATCTGAGTGACTGAAACAAGGGCCAAATTGTTAAGGCTTGGACGACTGGGTCAAACAGTCACCAGAATGATAAGTCTTATGGGGTGTTCCAAATATCTAGTGATTAGTATCTATCAAAAGTGGTCTGTACAAGGAAGGACAACTGGTGAACTGGTGTGTGCCCAAGACTCAATGATAGGTGTTGGGAGCAAAGACAAGATGATCTGATTTCCAGGAGAGCTCCAGTAACCACAAATTGCTGAAAAATATAATGCAGGTTCTAAGGTGCCAGAACACACAATGTATCTTAGTTTGCTTATATGTGGCTGTGTAGCTTCTCAAGAGGGCTCATGCTGACCCTTTTCACCACCAACAGTCCCTACATTGGGCATGTGAGCAACAGAACTAGACCAAGAAAAAAATGAGGGATGGTGACCTGGTCTAAGGAATCATGTTTTCTTTTACATTATATGGATGGCTGGTCGTGTTACCTACAGAATATATGGCAGCAGAATGCACTGTGGGGCAAGGCAAGCAACTGAAGGAAATGTGATGCTGTGGGCAATGTTCTGCTGGAACAGTCATATGGATGTTACTTTGATGTACCCCCTACCAGGGGCGGACACAGCAGAGGGCCCCTGTGCAAAGATTGTGCCTGGGCCCCCCATCCCCATGCCAAATTCTCAACTTAACCTATTCCCTCCTAACATTACATACAGCAATGCAAAACATAGGGTGAGGCTACTTTCACACCTGAAGCACTACGATCCGGCTGGACCCAAACCACAGCATGCAGCAGTTTGTGTCCCGCTGATTCTCAGCATTTTTACCTGAATGTGGCCAGATCTCTGCCGGACCCCATTATAGTTAATGGGACCAGCAGGCATACTGCATCCAGCAGTGCCGGAGCCGGTGAATTCCAGCAGGCTGTTCTCTGCTAGAACAGCCTGCCAGAATCACTAACGCAGATGTGAAGGTAGCCTAATACAGAGCCACATACCTGGTACATCCAGTGATATCTCCTTAGATATAGATGTTCTCTGTCCTTATCTTCTCCTTTCAGACCAGACCACCATGATGATTTCTTTCAGCCATCTCTTCTCTCTGCAGAGTTTCACAGACATATTAGTTTTGTCACGACAGGGAAACAAGGGATAGTATGCCCTGTCTGAACCCCACCTCTTTCCCTGCCTACTTACAGTAGATGCCCTAGGCGACAAAACCGTAACTTGGAGACGGTCCCTATGCTGAGTACGTGCACAGGGTAGGGAAGGGAACACAGGGAAAGACGAACACAGACAGAAACAAACACAATAGCAGAATCGTCAGCAAGCCAAGTCAAGAACAGGAGGTCACGTCAAATACCGAGGGGAATCACAAAAGCGTAGTCTAAGTCCAAAGCCAAAATCCAATATACCAATAATCCAAAAGCAAGGTCCAACACACAGCACTGATCTCAGAAGACTAATCACAGGCATCTGAGTGAGGCAGTTGCCATCTTTAAATAGCCCGCCCAGGATCATGTGATGTGGCCAGCATCACATGACCTGAGGCGGAGCAAGCTGTCCAAACAATATGTAAAGTAGCCATGTGGTGTGATCAGCACCACATGGCTAAACCCAAACAGAGAATTAACTCATGAAAGTGCTGGCTGACAAGACCAGCACTTCAATTCCCTATTGCTCGTCTCTAGGGGGGCGGAGAGGTCCGGCGACGTCGTGCAGAGGGAGCGCGACGCCGACCTCGCGTGACAGTACCCCCCCTTCACGAGGGGCCACCGGACCCTTACCAGCGGGAGCAGGCTTATCGGGATGCTGCAGATGGAACTCTCGGATGAGCGAGTCTGCATGCATCCTGCTCAACGGTACCCAAGACCTGTCCTCAGGACCGAACCCCTTCCAATGTACGAGGTACTGGAAGGAATTCCGGACCCTTCTCACATCCACAATTCTGGCAATCTCATGCTCCATTTGTCCTGCTACCTCAACCGGAGGCGGAGACTGTTCCTCAGGACCAACATAACGTTTGAGCAAAGACACATGAAAAACATTATGAACACGAAGGGAGTCGGGTAAACATAACCTAAAAGAAACCGGATTGATCACCTTGGTGATCCTGTAAGGACCAATGAAGCGAGGTGCAAACTTATAGGATGGTACCCTCATGTTGAGATTTTTTAGTCGATAACCATACCTTATCCCCAACCTTAAAATTCACACCCTTAGAACGTTTTCTATCAGCCTTAGCTTTTTGAACTCCTTGGGCCTTTTCCAGGTTCGACTGAACCTGTGCCCAAACTGTGCACAGTTCTTGAGAAAAATCATTGACCTCTGGGACAACCGACGCAGATGGGGAAAAGGAGCTAAAGCGTGGATGAAAACCCATATTGCAGAAAAACGGCGACATCCCAGAGGATGAATTAACACGATTATTAATTGCAAATTCAGCCAGAGACAGGAATCTGGCCCACACATGTTGGTTATCAGAAACATAACATCTGAGATATTGCTCAACGGATTGGTTAAGACGTTCAGTCTGACCATTGGTCTCCGGATGAAAGGCTGATGAAAAGGACAAAGAGATACCAATCTTATTACAGAACGCCCTCCAGAACCTAGACACAAACTGTACTCCCCTATCAGAAATGATATTCTCAGGAACACCATGTAGTTTGACAATATTATCAATGAACACGGACGCCAAGACCTTCGCAGAGGGTAATTTACACAAAGGAATAAAATGACACATTTTGCTGAATCTGTCAACCACCACAAATATCACGGTTTTACCCTCAGAGCATGGCAAGTCCGTGATAAAGTCCATGGACAGATGTGACCAAGGTCTACTAGGTATGGGTAAAGGATGTAACTCACCCATAGGTCGTGTCTTGGAATTCTTGGACCTGGCACAAGTTTACACGCAGTTACAAAAGCCTGAACATCTCTGGAGATTGACGGCCACCAATACTGCCTAGAGACCAACTCCTTGGTGGCATTGATGCCAGGATGTCCACACAAAACAGAATTATGGCACTCACCCAGCAGTCGCAACCGCAAATGAGCCGGCACAAACAATTTGTCATTGGGGGTACCAATGGGAGCAAGATGTTGTCCTGCCGAGATTTCAGAAGCGAGGTCAGATGAGGTAGCAGCCACGATGATATCAGCTGGCAGGATGGGCTCAGGAGGGACGTCAGGAGGCTGATACGCCTGGAAACTTCGGGATAAGGCATCGGCCCTTAACGTTCTTGCTCCCGGGTCTGAAGGTAACACAAAAATCAAAACGAGTAAAGAACAAAGCCCACCTCGCCTGTCTAGGATTCAATCGCTTAGCCGATTCTAGAAACATTAAATTCTTATGATCCGTGAGGACCGTAATGCGGTGAAATGCCCCTTCTAAAAAATGACGCCATTCCTCAAATGCCCACTTGATTGCAAGTAACTCCCTATTCCCAATATCATAATTCCTCTCGGCAGGAGAGAACTTGCGGGAGAAGAAGGCGCATGGCATAAGATTAGTTAAGCTGGAAGACCCCTGGGACAGTACAGCCCCCACACCATCCTCAGACGCATCCACCTCAACTACAAAAGGCTTACTTTGATCAGGCTGGACCAACACAGGAGCATTAATAAAACACTGCTTTAAACTTTCAAAGGCCTCAATTGCTGCAGGGGGCCAATTGACCAGATCAGCCCCCTTGCGAGTCAAATCCGTAATGGGTTTGGCTACCACTGAAAAATTTTTGACAAATTTACGATAAAAATTAGCAAACCCCAGAAATCGCTGGAGCGCCTTCAAAGAGGAAGGTCGCACCCAATTCACAATGGCCTGTACTTTAACTGGGTCCATTTTGAAAGAAAAAGGGGTGAGAATGTATCCCAAAAAGGCCACTTCCTGAACACCAAAGGTACACTTTTCCCCTTTAACAAACAACATGTTTTCACGCAACACCTCCAGCACTTGCCTGGTGTGAGATACGTGACTCTCCCAGTCTGCAGAAAAAATCAGGATGTCATCAATATAGACAATTACAAATTTCCCAATAAATGGTCTAAAAATGTCATTGACAAAGTTTTGGAAAATTGCCGGAGCGTTACTTAACCCAAAAGGCATTACCAAGTACTCATAATGACCCTCCGGGGTATTAAAAGCAGTTTTCCATTCGTCCCCCTCACGAATCCTGATTAGGTTGTATGCCCCCTTCAAATCCAGCTTGGTGAACCAACAGGCCCCCTGGACCTGATTCAGCAAGTCAGGAATAAGGGGCAACGGGTATGTGTTTTTAACAGTGATTTTATTGAGCTCCCTGTAATCGATACAGGGCCTCAATCCTCCATCCTTTTTACCAACAAAGAAAAAACCTGCCCCCATGGGAGAAACTGAAGGCCGGATGTGACCCTTGGCCAGACTATCTTTGAGATAATCCCTCATGGACTGACGTTCAGGAGTAGAGAGATTATAAATGCGACCTTTGGGATATTTGGATCCCTCAATAAGGTCGATGGCGCAATCATATTGCCGGTGAGGAGGGAGGAACTCAGTCTCGGACATGGAAAACACGTCCGAAAAATCGCCAATATACTTGGGCAAGGAAAGAGACTCAGTGGTACCTCCCAACTGCAATACTGATCTACAACATTTGTCACAATTCATTCCCCATTTTTCCAATTCACCTACTGACCAGTTGATTACAGGGTTGTGGTCCTGTAACCAAGGCAGACCTAAAACAAGGTCGGCAGGTAAATCCTTTAATACAAGGAAGGAGCAAGTCTCAGTATGGGTAATTCCTACAGTTAATACAACCTCAGGAGTACAAAACTCCACTCTCCCATTATTCAATGGAGTGGAATCCAGTGCGATAATTTGAATTACCTCCCTTAAAGGAATTATAGGCACACCCACAGATTGCACAAAATCATAATCAATAAAATTAGCAGCAGAACCTGAATCCACAAATGCTTCACCGGATCTCTTGAGTTGGTTATAAGAAATGGAAATAGGTAACAAGATTTTCTTTCTTACCACCGCAGGGGGTACCTTACTTCCAGGAATAGACCTTTTTGAGAGCAGAAGTCTCGGACACTGCTGGAGCCAGTGGTTCATCTCACCGCAGTAAAAACAGGCCCCTCTCAGGCGTCTCTGATCCCTCATAGTAACTCCCAACTGCATAGGCTCCTCCTGGACCTTGATAGGAGACGGGCTCTGAAGAGGAACTTCGGACAACACGGCAACTTGAGGGGCAACAGAACGTTCCTTTTGTCTCTCCCTAAACCGTCGGTCAAGTTTGATAACTAAGGTCATAGTCGCCTCTAAGGTGTCAGGAGTAGGATAACTAACTAGTAAATCCTTCAGATGGTCAGACAGTCCCACCCTAAACTGGCTTCTCAAAGCAGGGTCATTCCATTTAGAGGACACACACCATTTTCTGAACTCAGCACAGTAATCCTCAACTGCACGGTTACCCTAGTAGGACAAGTTTCCTACTTTTCCATCATCCTCTCACCTTCTGAACACCCCATCCTGCCTCCCCCAATACTGTACCCACGATGCTCCCCAACACTATACTGCAGAAATGGTCCAGCTGAAAATACTAGTACCACACAGATAGTGCCCCCTTCAATAATTATTGGCACAGAGTGCCCTAAAATAACTGCACCCAGGAAACTGTGTTCCCAACACTAATAGTGTAAACATAATGTCCCCCAAAAATAATGATAGAATAAATGCCCTGTTGTGTGGCAGTAAAAAATACCTCCTCTTAGTGCCCCCAGTGGAGCCAATGTCCCTATAGTGCCCTCATAATGTGTGCCAATGCCCCTATTGTGTGCCCATAAAATCCTCTTAGTGCCCCCAGTTAAGGTCCCCATAGCGCCCCATAATTTGCACCAGTAATGAAAACTCCTACATAGTGCCCCAGTAGATGCCCCATAGTGCTCCTCCCCGTCCCATGGTGCCTGACATAATGTGCCAGTATAAAATGCCCCTATAATGCTCCTCTCCCCCTTCCCCCATAGTGCTCCCATAATGTATGCAAGTATAAAATGCCCCTATAGTACTCACCACCCCCACATTGCACATATAGTTTGTGCCAGTATAAAATGACCCTATATAATGCCCTCCAGTAGATGCCCCCATAGTGCTCCTCTCCCCTACTTCTCCATAGTGCCCATCCATGTGACAGTATATAATGCCAATATATAGGGCCCCCAGTAGATGCCCTCATAGTGCTCCTCTGCCCCCATGTGTGCCAGTATATAATGCCCCCATAGTGCTCCCCCATGTGTGCCAGTATATAATGCCCCCTTGTAGATGCCCCCATAGTGCTCCTCTCCCCCATGTGTGCCAGTATATAATGACCCCTTGTAGATGCCCCCATAGTGCTCCTCTCCCCCATGTGTGCCACTATATAATGTCCCCTTGTAGATGCCCCCATAGTGCTCCCCCCATCTGTGCCAGTTTATAATGCCCCCTTGTAGATTCCCCATAGTGGTCCTTTCCCCCCCATGTGTGCCAGTATAATGCCCCCATAGTGCTCCTTTCCCCTATTTGTGCCATCAAAATGCTCCCTAATATATGCCTCCATAGTGAGCCTCCCCCCCCCATGTGTGCCAGAATGCCCCCTGGTAGCTGCCTCCATACTGGCAATAAAAAAAATAAACAGTTATACTTACCTCCATGAGCCTGTCAGCGATGAGATGCAGACCTCTTCTGGCCTGTGTCCCGTGCTGTTCGGCTCAGGAGGCACGCCTTTGACAGGCTGCAGGCACTAGGCCTGTAGCCTATCAGAGGAACAGGTAAGGGAAACGCCTCTCCCCTGCCCCGCAGCACAGGCATCTGTATCGCTGTCCTGAGGACGGCGATATAGATGAATATGGAGATGAGCGCTTCCACAATGGAAGCGCTCATCTCCTACTGCCGCCGAACCTCCCACAGGCCCCCCTGTCACACTGGGCCCCTCTGCAGCTGAACCAGCTGCACAGTCATATATTCGCCCCTGCCACCTACCTATACATTGTTTTAGGCCAAGAAACCCCTTTATTCAATGGTATTCCCTAATGACATGATGGCCTCTTTCCGCAGGATAATGCATTTTACCACATTACAAAAAATGTTCAGGAATGGTTTAAGGAACATGACAAAGAGTTCAAGTTGTTGACGTGGGATGTGTTACAATGGCAGACTGATCCATGGAGGCCTCAACCTGAAGCTTACAGGACTTAAAGATTTATTTCTAATGTATTGGTGTCATATACCACAGGACACCTCCAATAGTCTTGTGGAGTCCATGCTTGGATGGGTCAGAGCTGTTTTTGTTTGACAAGAGGGAGCTACATATATCTACCCTATAATATGCAGTATGTATACTTTACATACAGTATGTGGTTACCTTTAACCTTATTTTTGCTTCCAATTTATATGCAACGGGCGGCCCTTCAGGGCCATAGGGTGCCATTGTTTAGGAATGTCAAGTGGTATGTTATGGCCCTAATAGTTTATGTCACTGTGCTTCTACCTTGATTCTGGTGCTCCTCGGGGTTAGGCTGTGTAGCAACAATTGAGTTGTAATTGGTGGAATAAGTAGAGTCCCGACTTGAACAATCTTGCAATAAACTTCAGTCATCCAAATGATATTTGATCTTTCTCTTGGCTCATCAGTCTAAGGATAAACTGGCACGTGAACTTGAATACTTTGTTTTTTTATTCTCGCTCTGCTGTGATATTCTCTGGCTTCATTCTGGTTACCGGACTTTCTAGAGGCTCTGGTACCATTGTGTGGGATGCCTTTGGCTGTTGAACCCCTCATAATACTCTGTCTATGAACTGCAAGGAGTCGCAGTGCTTTACAAGTTGCTTCCCCTGGAAGACTCCTGCTGCAGGAGGGGAGAATGCCCCCTCATTGTCTGGTCTCCTTCCAACTCTCAACAACTGACTACAGCTTCCTGCAACCTTCTCCTTGGTAGGAAGCAGGACTAGCCCACTTCTGCCCAAAAGGAGGGAGAATGACACTTTGCTGATAGTGGTACAGTTGGTGGTACAAACCAATACAATGGAGGTAAACAGAGCTAGCCATAGGAACATAGAAGTGGTAGTGTCCCTCTGGGCAACTACATATACTGCTATTAGTATAGCCCAGCATGGTGTGAATAGAGCCTTATTGATGAGCGAGCAGCATTTGGGTCATCACTTGTCCCAGTAGTCTGTTATTGAGGATGGGAAAATGACATTTCCATTGTTCTTTATTCTTAGAATATGCTGAATATTTAGTGTGTAGAACATTGTTTGCCCATACTATAATGTGAATTGCAATTCTCTGCTAGCTTAGGGTGCGTTTACCCGACCATATGTCTTTTGTGGTTTGCAAAATGCAGATCTGCAAAATTTATGAAAGATGTCCATGTGACATCCATGTTACATCTGTTTTTTTTCAGAATCATGGTAACAATGCCTATTCTTGTCCGCAAAACGGCAGAGAATAGGACATGCTCTATCTTTTTTGCGGAGCTGCGGAACAGACATACGGATGTGGACAGCACATTTGTGTGTTCTCTTGTATTTACAACCATAGCATGCATTATTGGTGCACACAGTACATCATGTCAGTATATTATATATATGTATTGTGCTGCACATCATAGGAAAATACCTATGCTCTGATGGCTAATGCATTTAATTGCAATAAAATGTTACAAGAGGGAAGAAGGTAA
Source organism: Rhinella marina (assembly GCA_900303285.1). Classification (NCBI taxonomy): domain Eukaryota; kingdom Metazoa; phylum Chordata; class Amphibia; order Anura; family Bufonidae; genus Rhinella; species Rhinella marina. Next base: position 810,576 of record ONZH01005568.1, read on the forward strand.
AAAGCATTCTGTACTCTGGAGAAGTGATTTAATTTTAATGAAGCCCCTTCATCTCCCTTGTCTGCTCTCACTTAGGCTGTGCTTAATCTAAATCAGGCCCCTTTCACACGACAGTATTTTTTGCGGGCTCCGATACGCATTTTTCACATGAAAAATGCGGACCCATTCATTTCTATGGGTCCGCAAAAAATACTGAGAGCATACGGTGAGCTGTCCGCACCCGTATGCCCGTTCCGTAGCCCCACAAAAAAGATAGAACCTGTCCTATTCTTGTCTGCAAAACGGACAAGGATAGGCATTGTTACAATGGATCCGCCAAAAAAACGGATGCCATACGGACGGCATCTGTTTTTTTTGCGGACCGCAAAACACAACGTTCGTGTGTAAGAGGCCTCAAACATACAATCTTAACCAGTAGGATACCAGTGACGTAGCTGTACGGCAATGAGGGATGTGATTTATGTCCCAGTGCCGTACAGCTATGGCGCAATGGACACTCGGTCTCCAGGCGTAATCTCTCGGTGCCCGGGATGCGTTGGTTGCTCTGCACAGCAGACAGCCATCTTGACTACAGGCTTAGGGTGGTATGTGCACTCCCCCTTCACCCCTGCTCTCTGCCAATGGCCAGTTTCTGTAGACCGGCCCATTGCAGCTCTAGCTGGTTTTTAACCATTTATGGAGCTGCATGGGGTTTGAACGGAGGTGACCAGTGCTGAATGAGTCAGCACCAGTCTGCCCCGAGGTCAGGCAGGAGACACCAGTGTTTGGCATCCCTTACCTGTGCTGCGATTGGCCAGCCAACGGCAGTGCTATGGCAGCACAGTGAAACGGAAGAATCCCTCTGCAGGCAGCCATTCTAGCTGGTGACTGTGTGCAGAGATGTTCTGTGCTGCTTGTTGTCGTGCTGGGACTTGTGGTGCACCACCACAGCAATCAGAGCTTTCCTGTGAAACGAAGAAAGAAGAACATCTGGAATTGCTGCAGTTTATTATTTGTTTCATTTGCAGCAGTTATAGATCTATAATCCACCCCCCCCCTAAGCCCCGATGCCTGTCCATTTTGTGTTTATGCCATTTGATCAGTGTGTGTTTTCTGTCACTTTATTTTTTCAATTTTCCAGCTCTGTACCACTTTTCCTGCATGCGTGCTGTGACCACCAAGTGCTATTAAGTGCGCAGTTTTTTTTTCAACATCTCTGCTAATTTTTTGCCATTTTTTCATTGTGAAACATGCCGCCCCCCAGGGCCGATCATGTCCCAGGTTTATAGGAATGCTGAGTGGTGTGGTGAGACCCTAATAGTCTCTGTGTGTGTCATAGTCCTCCTACCTGGAAACCGTTGATTCCCAGGGTTTGGCTCTGAGGCAATAAAGGAGTGAATAATGGTGGAGGTGGAGAATAAGTCGAGTCCTTTATACAGTTCAGCAGCTTTACTTGAATAAACTTGTATCCAGAAAATATTTAGGCTTCTTTTGGTTCCAGCAGGCTTTGGCATAAACTGGCCGGCAAATTTGAGTACTCTGCTTTCTCTCCCTTGCCGTGCTAAACTCGGCTCTATTCTGGTAGCTGGACAGGGCTGTTCTGATACCTTTGGATTGGGGTGCCTAGTGTCACCTTGTAGATCTGTAAGGAATCAGGGTGCTATATGAGCTACTTCACCCTGGAGAGACTCCTGCTGCAGCAGGAGGAACTTTCCCCTCACTGCTATATCTTGGCATGTCTTTTCAGCTCCACTGTCTGACTAGGCTGGAATAAACTAGAACTTCAACCCCTTCTATTGGTAGGAAACAGGACTGGCCCACTTCTGCCCAAAAGGGGGAGAATGGAATGGTAGGTTCCATTCAGTCTAAAGATCCCTCTGCCATATACGCTGCCACTTGTTGGTGAACCAGGCATATAACACGTAATACAACAAATAACAGTTACATGGCAGTAACAATTAATGCACAGTGTAAGAGGACCTGGAATAAATATCCAGATGACATTGTAGTAAGCAGTTAAAGACAGTAGCTTGGTGAAGAAATAGTAACACCGCTCTGGGGTATTACATTTGTTCACAAAGAAGAGATTGTAGTTAGGGCTGCATATATATATATGTTAATTTTTAGCTATTGTTCACTTTTTTTCACTCTGTAGTGAACCATTTGTATGTGTGCATCCTGAAGCTACAGAGGACAAATCAATACTGCACTTTTTACTAATTTTCTGTTTTTTTTATTTATTTATTTATTTATTTATTTTTTTGTGGGGGAAAAAAAGAACTGCCGTTAGCGGTAGTTAATATACATCTATACAGCACATATATGAATTTCCAATTTCAGTTAGTGTCAGTTTTGAATGAATTTTGCATGCACGCAACATCTGCATGTTTGCATTTTGCGACTGCTGAGCAGCAGTCAGTAGCATCCATTACTGATCACGTCTGCCCAGTTTTCTCAATTTTTTTTTTTAATAAAGAACTGGAGTTAGTGGTAGTTTTATATATATATATATATATATATATATATATATATATATATATATATATATACATAACCCTACCATGCACCCATACATCAGTTTATGACCTCATACGGGGTGTTGCGGTTTTCAGGGGAAAATAGGTAGCAAAATGTGGGCTGCATTTTCTCCTGTCACTCCAAGTGAAAAAAGTTTTCATTTTTATAACCAAGTGTTCCTAATATTATGAAACACCTTTGGGGTCAAAGTGCTCACTACACACCTTGAAAGATTCCTTGAGGGGTGCAGTTTCTAAAACAGGGTCAATTTTTGGGGGTTTCCACTGTAGGGGTAGCTCAGGGTATTTTAATATGTGACATAGCTCCCAAAAGCCATTCCAGGAACTAATGGAGGGTGGCCTCGAATGCACGGTGCTCCCTCCTTCATTTGCGGGCTCCATTCTAAAGATAGGTGTGGGTCCCAGAGGTGGAACCTGCCCCTATCAGACATTGGGGGCATATCGTAGCAATATGCCCCCAATGTCTAAGGGGAGACAACCCTTTAATGTCAGAGGAATAATCAGCAGTCAGGAGCAAGGTCAGGGACAATCCTAAAATCAGAATACCAGGAATCCTAACTAAGTTTTGCAGCAGCTGCCTGTTTAAATCTCCCACTGCATTGAACTTGATTGGTATGGAATACCTGCTCCCTGATAGGCCAAGCAGCCTGACTGTTAGCGGGACTGGTTGCCACAGCAATAGGGCAACACCTTGCTGTGCCGCAGAGTGTCCAGGTTCGCCGCCAGAGCACGGACAGTTATGTGCGTGACACTTGAAAGGGAAGAACTGCACGCTCTTCAAAGAGCTGATCAGTAGGGGTGCTGGGAGTGGGACCTCATCCAATCTAATCCTATCCTAAGGATAAGTCCTCAAAATTAAAATAATGCATAACCTCAGATTTGCTGTGCATTTTCTGTGCAGCAATTCTGCAGCATAATACAGAAGCATTAAGGTCAATATCTCAAATCTATGTTGCAGAATATTTCAGTGCTTAAATTGACCTGCAGTGTGGACTTTAAATATGCAGTATGTCAAGCAGGGGCGTTGCTAGGGTCTCAGAAGATCAGGGGCCCAAGCCCCAATGCATATGGCCCAATTCATTAAGTCGACCGCCCGTCCCCCCTTCTGCAGCAGCACCTACCTTTCATATCCAGTGCCTCCAGGTGACGTTTCCTCAGATGTCGATCTTCTCTGTCATCATCTTCTCCATTTCGGTCCAGACATCTTCTCTTAGCCTCGTCTCTGCAGAGTGTGACACACACAAATCTTAGCTTCCTCACATTTCTATCATCATCCCCCAACCTTGAGTCCCCACAGTGTTATCCTGCTGCTCGCTGTGCCCCCCAATACCCTCAAATACTATCCTGAAGAAATATCAGTGCCCCCATAGTAATAGTGCTCCTCATAGTCCCACTAATATTAATTCCCTTCTAGAAAGCCCTCATTAGTAATACTGCCCCTTACAGTGCCCCCAACAGTGATAATGCTCCCCAAGAGTCCCCCCATTAGTAGAAGAGCCCTCCAGTATTAGTAATGCCCTTACAGAACCCCCAGTAGAAATAAGGCCCCCTTTTTGTGTCCCCGGTGGCAATAAAGCTCTCTACAGGCCCCCATAGTGCTCTTAGTACAAATAAGACTAATCTATAAGTCCTTCCTATAAAGCCCCCAGTAGTACAGTGGTTCCTCAAGATACAATATTAATTGGTTCCAGGACAACCATTGTATGTTGAAACCATTGTACATTGAGTAATCGGTTCCAAAGTCCCAAAATGTCATCCAAGATAAGAGAAAATGAAGATTTAAGAAAAATAAGCAGATAACTAAGACAGATAAGACAAGTCCTTACATATAACAGTCAGGAATAGCTGCTAACTAGTAACAAATACAGCTATTTCACCAGAGAAGTGGGCCAGGATTGGTTGGATCTGAGTCTGAGACATTGTATGTTGAGTCTGGTTTCAACTTACGATGGGTCAGAAAAGGCCATTGTATGTTGAAAATATTGTATCCTGAGGCCATGGTATCTTGAGGGATTACTGTACTAAGAATGCCTATAATGTCCCCTAGATTTAAAATGCCCCCACAGTGCCGCCAGTATTTATATCGCCCCCTACTGTTATAATGCTTTCCCCTACAGTGCCCCCAGTAGTTATACTTCTCCCTATTGTTATAATGCTTGCCCTGAAGTTCCCCCAGTATTTATACTGCCCCCTATTGTTGCAATGCCCCCTTTAGTTATATTCCTCCCTTTAGTGCCCTCAGCAATGATAATTCCTCAGCCCCTCCACCATACAGTAAATAAAATTATTTTTCCTCCGCCGTAGATTCCCATGTAAATAACATCACTCCCCTCCCTTCAGCCCCCAATATACAGTCCCATTTAACTAATATCACTCCCGTCAGCCTCTCCAACATACAGTTCCATGTAAATAACATAACTCCCCTCCCTTCAGCCTCTCCAACATGCAATCCCATGAAAATAACATCACTCCCTCCCACAGCCCCCTCCAAAATTCAATCCTATGTAAATAACATCACTCCCTCCCCAGCCACCTTCAACATACAGTCCCAAGTAAATAACATCACTCCTTCCCTCCAGTCCCTCCAACATACAGTCCCATGTAAATAACATCACCCCCTTCCCTTTAGCCCCTCCAATATACAGTCCCATGTAAATAACATCACTCCCCTCCCTTCAGCACTTCCAGTATACATTCCCAAGCAAATAACATCACCCCCTCCCACAGCCCCCTCCAACACAGAGTCCCATGTAAATAGCACCACCCCCTGAACATTCGGTCCCATGTAAATAACATCCCTCTCTTCAGCCCTAACATACAGTCCCAGTTAAATATCTACAACTCCCAGCATTACTCTGCCTCTGACACTGAATAATCTACCCCTTCACTTACCTTCCTCATAGCAGACCTTTGAAGAGCTTCTTCCCCTAGAATTCATTTCACTGCCGTCCTCTCCTGCACTGGTCACATGATGGTGACATCATTGCAGGTCCTTCTCAGCTACTTTAGTCTAGCAACGCCCCTGATGTCAAGTTCTGTCACAGATGTGAACGATGGAGAAATTTCCCATTGACCTCAATGGGGGGGGGGGGGGTATTTTCTGCACCAAATCCACATGAATGAGTGTTGATGTAGATTTTGATGCAGATTTGATGTGGATCCACATCAAAATCAGCAAGCGAGTATGGACCAAGTCAACATTCTCTACATTACTTTGCTCTTTTTATCAATTCCTCAATTCTTCATTTTCTAGACATATTCATTTACTCTTGTACTTCAGAAAACGCCACCGTTCTATATAAAACCTAATCCTCTTACAAAAGTGCACAGTTCTCTGTAGTGTCTTCTAATTAGCAAACTAATTTCTATTTTCATGCTGAGAGCATATTCTACATGACTCACAGTCACCCACAGTAAACCCCATCATGCCTTCAGTGAGCTAGAATTATTTCTTTGATATGCCAGGCTGATCAAGCTACCCGCCATGTCCCTGTAACGTCTGTCATAATCTTCAAGCGTCTTATAAAATGTTCATTTGATTTACAATCATTTGCTATTGAAATGGAGCTACTGTCTCTTTCTGCCTGCCATTCAGTGATACAATGCTGATTTGATTTATCTTTTCTGGCAGCTCAATGATAACATACAGTCCCCATCAGCGAGCATGATGTTTCAGACCATTTCCTATATAAATGAAATTTGCTGTACCATAATTCGGTGTCAAAAAATTTCCAAATCAATGATTTGAAGTTTACATTTAGAAAGGGGATTTTTAATTAGACCGAACAACATTATTTACAGGTAACTCATCCAATATGTTCCAGGGTAATTGTTATTGATCTGTTCAGTCTATATATTCCCCACCTACATAAGTGCCGGTCATTGTATATAACATGCAGGGGCGTAGCTAAAGGCTCATGGGCCCTAATGCAAGAGTTCAGCTTGGGCCCTCTTCCCTCAGTGCTCTGTGTGTCTTCTTATGTGGCACAAGGGTCTTTGGGACCCCTCAGGCTCCTGGCCACGGTAGCCACTGCTACCTCTGCACCCCCTATAGCTATGCCCCTGGGATATAGTGTATATAGATGGAGGAAGGGATATAGTGTATATAGAGGGAGGAGTGGAGGAGGGGATATAGTGTATATAGAGGGAGGAGTGGAGGAGGGGATATAGTGTATATAGAGGGAGGACTGGAAGGGGGGGATTTAGTGTTTATAGAGGGAGGAGTGGAGGGGTGTATATAGTATATATAGAGGGAGGGCTGGAGGAGGGTATATAATGTATATAGAGGGATGACTGGAGGAGGGGATATAGTGTTTATAGAGGGAGGAGTGGAGGGGTGTATATAGTATATATATAGAGGGAGGACTGGAGGAGAGTATATAGTGTATATAGAAGGAGAACTGGAGGAGAGTATATAGCGTATATAGAGGGAGGACTGGAGGAGGGGATATAGTGTATATAGAGGGAGGACTGGAGGAGGATATATAGTGTATATAGAGGGAGGACTGGAGGGGGGATATATGGTGTATATAGAGGGAGGACTGGAGAGGGGATATATGGCGTATATAGAGGGAGGACTGGAGGGGGGATATATGGTGTATATAGAGGGAGGACTGGAGGGGGGGATATGTATATAGAGGGAGGACTGGAGGGGGGATATATGGTGTATATAGAGGGAGGACTGGAGGGGGGTATATAGTGTATATACAGGATTTATGTGTGGACAGTCCGCACTGAAACCTGCAGGTGTTCGATTGGTGCGGATTTTCCGCATGCGGATTTGGCATGGATCTTCCTCGCCATTGAAGTGAATAGAGAAAATCTGGTCAGGAAAAATAAATTGACATTTTAAAATCCGCACCATAAGTCAAAATCCGCACAGAATAAATCAGCATTGTATGCGTGAGAATTTAAAATTCTCATAGTATAAAATGTATATGACTTGCAATTCTGATTGTGTGCATTTACCCTAAGGGTCCATTTACATGTCCGTGTGAATGGGCCCGCATCCATTCCGCAATTTCGAGGAATCGGTGCAGGCTAATTCAGTTCAATGGAGCCGCAAAGGATGCGGACAGCACACCATGTACTGTCCGCATCCGCACTTCCGTTCCATGGCCCAGCAAAAAAGATAGAGCATGTCCTATTCTTATCCGCAGCCACGGAAAAGAATAGGCATTTCTATCATAGTGACGGCAATGTGCGGTCTGCAGAATGCGGTATGCACATGGCTGGTTTTCGTGTTTTCCAGATCCGCAATTTGCGGACCACAAAACACTTGCAGATGTGTGAAGGGACCCTAAGACATATCACTCTTGTAGATGGCAATAAGTGGACATTCTTATTGTGCTGAAACATAGAGGAGACTGGATTAGATTAGAGGCATTGCTTATTGAAAAAATCTGTGTGTGGACTATAGTGCACTCAGAAGGCAAAACCACAATGTGGAGGGGGCACAGAAGAGGCAAAACGCATCGTGTGGAAGGGGCACAGAGGAGACAAAACGCATCGTGTGGAGGGGGCACAGAGGAGGCAAAACGCATCGTGTGGAGGGGGCACAGAGGAGGCAAAACACATCGTGTGGAGGGGGCACAGAGGAGGCAAAACACATCGTGTGGAGGGGGCACGGAGGAGACAAAACCCACCGCGTGGAGGGGGTGCAGAGGAGACATAACCCACTTCGTGGAGGGGGCGCGGAGGAGGCAAAAACAACATAATAGGTTAATAACATGATTGGTAGAGACAGGATCTCTTGAACGTTGATGACAATAGATGATCCTGTAATATGTTTACATGTAAGCAGTCATTTTCAATATTACTTATTAGAGGTAAGGATAATCTATACATTCATTTACCTTGCCCATCCTACACTGAGATTTATGTCCATTGAGGGTTTCTTCACACCTGGTGGAGAAAGCCACCAGAAAACATGCGACACAAAAACTTCCCTCATGATATTATATGAGGTTGAAAAGTGTCAATCCCTGCCGTGCAATGTTTCAGACCAACACAATGAGGCTTTTCTCAGGCTTATTGCAGATGGAGTGATTAAAAGCGGGTCCACCACCCTTCACCATACTTGTAGTGCTGCCGCTTTTTTTGTGTTCATAAGGGAAGATCTATGAAATGTGACTACAGTTTACCTACAGTGACAACAAGAAGTTTAAAGTAGTCTGAAACACCCCTTCCGGAGGCTTACAGGGGTCTAATATGGGTCAACGGCAAAGTACTGTATTTATGACATATTATGGATTCTAATAAAACAGATCTGTAATACAGCCATGTCTATGAGTTCTTTATTTTAAAATAAAGTTGAAGTTTAAGCATTTTTGGTTTCTCGACAGTGGAAATTTTTGGCTTTATGTGATTTCAGGTTTAGATGCCAGTTAGAGACTGAAACTAATTTTGGGAACTGTAATAATGCTGGTTGATTGCGAGATTGCAGAACTTGACTTCACCTATAGTAGTTACTAGAGATGAGCGAACGTGCTTGAAACGAGCACTGTACCACTCGGCTCCCCTGCGCTCGCATGGGCGCAGGCAGCCGCTTCCGTCCTCCTCAGGAGGACGGAAGCGGCTGCCTGCGCCCATGCGAGCGCAGGGGAGCCGAGCGGTACAGTGCTCGTTTCGAGCACGTTCGCTCATCTCTAGTAGTTACCTTTCCCAAGTCTTAACTATGGCTCTTGGTACTCTGATTCCCCCACGACTTGAGTAGAGCAGAATTAAGTAACAATCAGATGGTCACAAGAAAATATGTATGACACACATATCAGATTGACAGGCAACAAATACCGAATAATAAACTCGCTGGTAGATCACTAGGAAGAGGATGACAACGTATAAGGAAGATGGAGTCTACCAAGGGAACAGATGGCAATGGCGTACAGGTTAAGGCAATGAATGTACATAAGAGGAATCAAACATTCCAGAAACTGACCCTTAACTGCAACGTCCAAAAATACAGACAAAAATCAAAACCCAATCCATAAACTGAAAGATGAACCCACAACTAACACAGCTTCAATACAGACAACAATAACCTGGGTTGACCTGGGGTTCCTTGGGCCCACAAGAGAAAATTATCATTGGCGTCCAACCCCCAAATCATCAATGAAGTCTAATAGGTTTTGATTCAAAGAAATAGACCCTGGTGGCAATTTATTGTATCCAAAGGCAGCTCCAAATATTTTTTTCTCTGAATCTTTGGGGCCTACTATGGTATCAGAGCCTGGGCCACTGGGGGATCCAGCTGTACTCTAGTGGGCCAGTCCGATGCTGAATAACACTGTGGAATCTCAGGATGCCAATGGACTAGGATTCAAGACTATACCTGGCAACAAGGCGCATAAACTAAAGATAAAACTATAACAAACAAATAACTCCTCCCACCAAACACCAGAGCAAGCAAATTGACAACAGAGTCAGATTCAGTTCTAAGGATGTTGCATGGCAACTGCCAAAAACAAAGTTAGTGAGAAACTGGCACAAGATCCCTTCTGCTGGTAACACAAAACTTTAAACTGGTGAATCTTCCTCTGAGGAAATTTATAAAAGTAGTTCTAAGGGTAACTGACTTAGTTGCCCATAACAACAAATCAGGTTCTACCTTCATTTTTCAGAGCTCCTTTGAAAAATGAAAGGACCAATCTGATTGGTTACTATGGGCAACTAAGCCAGTTTTCTTTGCACAAGTTTTGATAGATATCCTCCTATAATGTTCCTGTAATTTTTGTGTTGATTACCTAATTCTCTGAGCCTACAGACAGAGTTTATAATGGGACCTTCTGCAATTTAAGTAAAAGCGATTGAAATACACAAAACTCTAAGCATTACTGCCTGCTTAATATTCTAGATGACAAAAATCTCTGCTACTTTATTCCTCTAGGTATCATTACTATCTTTTTTCTCATAGTTTTATTTCTGTTTTATGGTATTGCCATTTTGATGTTTTGCAAGAGAAAGCAGACAAGTGCAATCCATATGAAATATATGAAGACTCATTTAGAACTCAGTTGTGTTTTTCACTTTTACTTGTAATTAACCTCTATTAAAGGGAGTCTGTCACCACTCTATGACCATATACAGCACTTATATGGCTCTGTTGCACACCTACACATGAATGTACCTTTGTTATTTTCTTTAGACTTGCAGATGCAGGAAAAAAAGCTGTTTAATTCATATGCAAAAGAGCACTCACAAGATGGCATTCCTTGATGACAATTGCCTGCTCGTTAGAGGAGATGACCACTGAATATACATGCTGCAATTCTCTCCACAGTATGGGAGGAATGATCGCTAATGTCAGCGCTCATCCCCAGACTGATTGTTTGCCGGCAGCAGAGGCTGCTTATCTGCTGCTGGCAAATGATGATTAGGTGTCTACACAAGCAATCCTATTACCCTATGAACGGGCGTTTTGCTTTTTTATTGGATAATCAGCGGCACCTTTACCCTGCCTACCAGAGCGAATACCCACAATTGGTGGAGGATGCGGGCAAACGCAGCAAGGCCTACGCAAAACCAGAATTTTTTTTGTTTTTCATTTTTTCTGGGCACTGTTGTATGTCCTGGATAAAGCCAGCTAAGTTGCAACCAGTGTCACAGGACAAGATGGAGGCTGTAGTGAAAGCCCTCGTGGAGGCTAACCAGCAACAGCAGGAGACTAACTGGCAACTGCTAGAGGCTAATCAGCGACAGCAAGAAACGAACCAGCGGTTGCTGCAACATGTGATGGCGTTACAGAAGACAGGAGGATCTCAGGGGGTCCAAGATGTCCGGAAAGCAGTCCGCACGGCGATCCCTAAAATGGCTCCAACAGATGACATCGAGACCTACCTGGCGGTTTTCGAGAAAGTGGCCGAGCGGGAGGGTCTTCCCCCGAGACCAGTGGGCTGAGGTTATTGCTCCGTTCCTGACATCCGGACCCCAACAGGTGTACTTTGATTTGTCGTCTGAGCAAGCGGCGGACTACAACCAAGTCAAGGGTGAGATTCTGGCGCGACTGGGGGTGAATGTTTTGGTTCGGGCTCAGTGGGTGCATCAGTGGGAATTTAACCCGGCCAAGCCAGTGAGATTCCAGTATTATGACTTGGTGCACCTACTGCAAAAATGGCTGCAGCCTGAGGTACTGAGTCCTACTGCTATGCTGGACCGTATTGTGGCTGATAAGTTCTGGAGGGCTTTGCCACACCCCCTCCAGCACTGGGTCGGCCAGGTGTCTCCAGCTAATGCCCTTCAGATGGTGGACCTGGTAGAATGGTATGAGGCTACCAAGAGCTTAAAGGTGGACACTTTGGGGAGGGGGTCTATAAAATCCAGAAAATCCCCACCCCAGACCCGGCGGCTGGAGCCAAAAAGGACTGCTCGGGATATGCCCACTGCAGATCGGGCCCTGATAATCTGCTGGCGGTGTCATGAGTCTGGCCATGTAAGGGCAGACTGCCCCCTTTTAGCTGAGCCCATGGACACAAACTTTGGTTTCCGACAGTCGCTGTATGCCAGAAAGGTGTGTGCGACAGGCACCCCAGAGACTCTCGATAACAAACATTTGTGTCAAGTGGAAGTGGGTGTCACTCCGGCGGTGGCACTGCTGGACTCGGGGAGTCTGGTGACCCTTGTGAGGGCTGCCCTTGTACGCTGAGTTTACTGGCCGGAAAATCGGCGTGATATGTATACATGGAGACTTAAAGGATTACCCCACTGCTCTGGTAACGCTAAACACGGTTGCCGGCAGGCGGATCCATGAGGTGGCCACGAACTTGCACTATGAGTTAATACTAGGAAGAGATTTCCCGTTGTTTCCAGCCCTGTGGCCAGCAGTTAGACCCACCATTCCCCAAGAGTCAGGAATAGCCCCAGAGGATTGGCCTTGCTCAGATGGGAGGCCAGAACCCTGGGAGCCTGAGGCAGAAATGCCAGCGGTAGGGGTGACCGACACGCCGGTGGAAGAAGGGGAGACTACCCCACTGAATGTGATGGTTGGGGAGGTGGAGGATTTGCCGCCGGGCCCTGAATTGGCACACCTGAATGTCTCAGGTGACAATTTTGGCACGGCACAACACAGGGATCAGACTCTGTCCCGAGCCTGGGAGAATGTGTTAGTGATTGATGGGGAACCACAACAACCCGGAGCCAAGACGGTTTTTCCGCGTTTTGTGGTTCACCACAATATGTTGTATCGGGTTACCCAACTACGGGGTGAAAATGTTGAACAATTGCTGGTGCCCCAGGCATATCATAAGTTAGTGTTAGACCTAGCTCACCAACATGTTCTTGGTGGACACCTGGGGCTACAGAAAACCCAGGACCGTATACTGCAGCGGTTTTACTGGCCCAGTGTATTTAGAGAGGTAGAAGAGTTTTGTAAGTCTTGCCCAACTTGCCAGATTACTAGCCCCCAGCCAAACTTCCGCAGTCCCCTAGTACCCCTCCCGATTATCGAGGTACCTTTTGAGAGAATCGCCATGGACCTCGTAGGACCGATACCTAAGTCGGCTAGGGGTCACCAACATATCCTAGTTGTGCTTGATTATGCCACCCGGTACCCGGAGGCGGTGCCATTGCGTCATACATCTGCCAAACTTATAGCTAAAGAGTTAATGGAGATATTTTCCTGAGTAGAAATACCTAAAGAGGTTCTGACGGACCAGGGGACACCTTTCATGTCGAAAGTCATGAGGGAACTGTGTAAATTGCTGCTCATAAAACAGTTACAGACGTCCGTTTACCATCCGCAAACAGACGGTCTGGTGGAGAGATTTAACCAAACGTTAAAAAATATGCTGAAAAGAGTGGTATCCAAATATGGGAGGGACTGGGACCTCCTTCTGCCCTATCTAATGTTTGCAGTGCGAGAGGTACCCCAGGCCTCTACTGGGTTCTCGCCCTTCGAACTTCTATATGGCAGACATCCCCGGGGGCTTTTGGACATAACCAAGGAGGCGTGGGAGCAACAGCCCACTCCGCATAAAAGTGTCATTGAATATGTCACCAACATGCAAGAACGGATGGAAACAGTGTTGCCACTGGTTAGGGAGCATATGGAGGCAGCTCAGCAGGCCCAGAGTCGGGTCTATAATCGAGCGGCTCGGGTGCGGAACTTTAACCCGGGAGATCGGGTCTTGGTTCTTGTACCGACCGTGGACAGTAAGTTCCTGGCTAGGTGGCAGGGGCCCTATGAGATTCTAGAGAAAGTAAGCTTTGTAAATTACAAGGTACGCCAGCCTGGTCGCCGAAAGCCGGAGCAGGTCTACCATGTCAATTTACTAAAACCCTGGAAGGATAGGGAGACCTGTACTGAGAACAGCCCACGGACGGTTTGTCTAGGGGAAGAGGTTCCGGCCCCTCTGCCTGATGCTGGTGAAGCGGCTGCCACAATACATATTGCTGACAGCCTTTCCTCTAAGCAGGCTCAGGAGGCCAGGGAGTTCGTTAGTCGGAACACAGATGTATTCTTGGACCTCCCAGGACGTACTTCCGTAATCCACCATGACATTGTCACAGAGCCCCAGGCGAAAGTCCGGTTAAAGCAGTACCGGGTGCCCGAGGCACGGCGACAAGCCATCTCGGAGGAAGTGCAGCGGATGCTGCAGCTGGATGTTATTGAAGAATCTAAGAGTGAGTGGGCCAGCCCAATAGTTTTGATACCCAAGCCGGATGGGACATTACGGTTCTGTAATGATTTCCGTAAATTAAATGAGGTCTCTAAGTTTGATGCGTATCCCATGCCCCGGGTGGATGAGTTAATTGAGCGGTTAGGGCAGGCGCGGTATTTTTCTGTCTTGGACCTCACAAAAGGGTACTGGCAAGTGCCCTTAACGGAATCTGCCAAGGAGAAAACAGCCTTTATCACACCTGAGGGGCTATATCAGTATAAGGTATTACCTTTTGGCCTGCATGGTGCTCCCGCCACATTCCAGCGGTTAATGGACATTGTGCTTCGTCCGCATCGTCGGTACGCCTCAGCTTACCTCGATGACATTGTCATTTATAGTGCCGACTGGGAGAGTCACCTGGCAAAAGTACAGGCCGTAGTGAATTCCCTCCGAAGGGCGGGGTTAACTGCTAACCCAAAAAAATGTGCTGTAGGATTGCAGGAGACAAAATACCTAGGGTATGTCATTGGGCGCGGTGTCATCAAACCCCAGATGAGCAAGATTGAGGCAATACGGAATTGGCCACGACCTGTCACCACCAGGCAAATAAAGTAGTTCCTGGGGATGGTGGGGTATTACATGAGGTTTGTTCCCCACTTTGCTACGTTAGCAGCACCATTGACAGGGCTCTTGAAGGGACGGAAATCGGTGATGGTTCACTGGAATGACCAGGCGGAAGAGGCTTTTTCCGCATTGAAGTCGGCCTTGTGTGGGTCACCCGTGCTGGTGACGCCTGACTTCAGGAGGGAGTTTGTGGTACAGACTGATGCCTCTGAAGTAGGCCTCGGAGCTGTACTGTCTCAGGAAGTCAACGGGGAGGAGCATCCTGTTGTTTTCCTGAGCCGCAAACTCACCCCAGCTGAAACAAGGTACAGTATAGTGGAGAGAGAGTGCCTGGCCATCAAATGGGCACTCGAGTCTCTCCGCTACTATCTGTTAGGGAGAAAGTTCTGCCTGGTGACCGACCACTCCCCTCTCAAATGGATGAGCCAGGCCAAAGAGAGGAATGCTCGGGTCACCAGATGGTTTCTTTCATTACAGAACTTTAAATTCACAGTCGAGCACAGAGCGGGCCGGTTACAGGGAAACGCGGATGCCCTGTCCCAAGTGCACTGTTTGACAAGTGTTCACCCCCTCAAGGTTGAACAAAGGGGGGGGGGTATGCGACACATTGAAAGGTCTGTTGCTTGAGGGAAGGTATTTTCCTCCCAGCATGTGCTGCTGGGCTGATTGACAGCCAGGTGAAGTCAAGCATCGGACTGGATTGTAGGTGCCGGTCCAGGCTTTGCTGACACCAAACTACTTTAAAAAGCCAGCCAAACTACAGCAGAGGTGTGGAAGGCTGGGGCCTGGATGAAGGCTGAAGACCTGTCTGGGAGGACAGGGGGATTTTGTTTCTATAAATGGACTCTTTATGCAGAACCTGCAGCATGGTGTGAATTAACAGCAGGACTTTCAACTTAGGTGAAGTTTTTTTTTGATGTACTCTTATACCTGCGTGTGTGAATAAAACACTGCAGTTGGATTAAGAACTGTTTTTGTGCCTCTGTTCTGCGTCCGCTTACCCTGCCTACCAGAGCGAATCCCCACAACATATATATATATATATATATATATATATATATATTTTATTTTTTTTTCGATTTACTACTTTTTTTTGCAATAAAACCTCTTTTTTTGAAAAGGAAAAACATGTTTTTGCATTGCTGCATCCCAAGACCCTCTGTCAGCGCTTTACATTCCGCGGGTGTTATTGCCCGTGGCATGTAAAGCTTTAAACAGCCCGGATCGGCACTCCTGCCAGTCTGGGCTGTTAGAGCAGGACCGTGGCTCTCATGTTAGAGCCGGATCCCTGCTCCTCACTGCACGTAAAAAAAATAGCGGCACAGCCCCTTAGTGACTGCCGTAAAATGGCATATGAGGGATTACTAAGAGGATAAGGAAACCAAGGCTTGCAAGATCCATTGTTTAATGAATACTGTTTTCTTATTTTTCACATTTGTTAGGTTTAATACCTTATTTAAGAAATATACACTTACTGGACCAGGTTTGTTCAAGAAAAAAAATTCACATTAACTGGTGAAAGAATAAAACATGTTAAATGTTGCCCTCCTTTACATCTTTTCTGTTGCAGGTTTGCCAGTTCCCGGGCTCCTTTACTGCCATCCAAGATGGTTACACCACTTCTCAGACTGCCTGGTATACACTGTGCATTTGGTAGTCCAAGACACTTCCTGCTGCCCATGGGTTGGCCACTACCGCTCACGTGAGCAATGCTAGTTGATTCTAGGGGTAGGACTGGACAAGCAGGAATTGTCTTGGTTTACTAAATGCACAGTGTGAATCATGTAGTATGAGAAGCAGTGCGACCACTTTGTACGACAGAAGAGTAGCCCATAAATTGGCAGGTCTACAGTTGAAAAGATGGTCACCTTGTAATGGTTCTGTGTGTTTCCCGGTGATTTTGTTTAAAGGATCATGTTTTAAAGAATAAGGTTACTAAATTTTTGTTTTAGAAATGTAATAGATATTAACAGATTTGACGTTTTGTTGCTTTATTTTGTTATAATAATGTAAACATCCTTTTTTGTTTGTGCATTTTCATTTTTCACTGCCTGTCTTTCCAGGACCATATATTTTTTTATTTTTCTGTTCACATAACTGTATGAGGACTTGTTTTTTGCGGGACAAATAGCACTTCCTAATGGCACCATTTATTACTGCATACAATGTTTTAGGAAGCTAGAAAGTAATTCCAAATGGGGTGGAATTGGAAGAAAAACGCCATCACAGTTTTATGGGTTTTGTTTTTACAGACTTCCCTATGCATTAAAACTGACCTGATACCTTCACTCTCCAGGTTAGTACAATTACACGATACCACATGTATATAGTTTTTCTTGCATTTTAATACTGAAAATACATAAATAAAAATCTTGAAAAAATTTTTTTTTACCTTTTTCTAGTTATGTGTACAGAGCTTTGTGAGGGCTCACTTTCTGCAGGGTGGTCTGTACTTTTCATTCACACTATTTTAGGGTGTGTGCGACTTTTAGATGCTGCTCAATAGAAACAGCAGAGGGTTCTATCTGGAGTATCTGGTGATTTAAGCATTTTTAATAACTATAAATGCTGGATTCAATTATAAACAACTTTGTGGGATGACCCCTTTAAGAATTTAAGGTTTCTGTGATTATTGCCTTGACAGCAGGAATATGATTATCAATCGCAGCCATCATTTTGCTGTTGACTGTAAAGGCGATAGGCATTAAAGTACTTTTGAAAGAGGTTAAGTGCCTTCATCTTGATTTCAAGTCCTGGAGCCACATAAAATAGCCCCTTTTTCATCTCATTTTCCATCTTCCATCGATTTTTCTGATTAGTTGGATCCTTTCACAAAATATTTAAAACAACATATAATTTGGTCATCTGATCATCAAACATCAAAATGTCAAACAATGTTTCACATCAAAATATAATGTATATAATGTACTAGCAGAAAGACCCGGCTTCGCCTTGGTATATTTTCATCTATTTAATTTTATGTTTCTGTGTGTCGTTGCAGAGAGAAAGTCAATGCAGCTGACAGAAGTTGATTTTTACCTTCATTTTTTTCAATCCCCATTGGCTGAGGAGTGGGAGGGGGCAAGACCTGACCGGGTCTGGGACGTGGTTTACCGGGATCTTGGGGGGGGGGGAAGCTTTTAAGTCCTTCTCTTCAGGGTGGCCTGAATTATAGGTCAATGCCATGGTAATTCGAGGAAACACAGTGGGTAGCAGTGGAAGAAAACATTTCTTCGCACGGGTATATTTAATCTATTTCATTTAATGTTTCTGTGTGTCGTTGCAGAGAGAAAGTTATCCTCCCTCCCACCCCTGCAACTGACAGACGTTGATTTTTACCTTCAATTTTTCAATTTCCATTGGCTGTGGAGTGGGAGGGGGTGTGGCCTCACCTAGTCGGGGGCATGACGTAGCGAGACCTGGGGCGGGGGTTTTAAGTCCTTCTTTTGAGGGTGGCCAGAATTACAGGCCGATGCCATGGTAATTTATGAGGACATGCAATGGGTAGCAGTGGAAGAAAACATCTTTTATTACTACTGTACGGTCTTAGTCTAAAATTAATGTATTTCATCTATTTCATTTAATGTTTCTGTGTGTCGTTGCAGAGAGAAAGTCAATGCAGCTGACAGAAGTTGATTTTTACCTTAATTTTTTCAATCTCCATTGGCTGGGGAGTGGGAGGGGGCATGACCTGACAGAGTTGGGGGCGTGGCTTAGCAAGATGCTTCGCATGGGTGTATTTAATCTATTTCATTTAATGTTTCTGTGTGTCGTTGCAGAAAGAAAGTTAACCTCCCACCCATCCCTGCAGCTGACAGAAGTTGATTTTTACCTTTATTTTTTCAATCCCTGTTGGCTGCGGAGTGGGAGGGGGTGTGGCCTGATGGAGTTGGGGCGTGGCTTAGAGAGCCCTGGGGCGGGGGTTTTAGGTACTTCTTTTAGGGTGGCCTGAATTAAAGGTTGATGCCATGCTTATTTATGAGGCCACGCAATGGGTAGCAGTGGAAGAAAACATCTTTTATTACTACTACTTATGGTAACCGGAATACCTTTAACAGTGTCAGTGAATAGAAATGGCTGAGCTGAGCTCCTCAGCTGGCTGCTAATTACCTGGCTGTGTTGTTATGGAAACCTGCCCTCCTCTTTGTGTGTCTGTGCAGAGAATGGCAGTTTGGGTTTAAAACCAAACCTCCCAGGCTACTATTGGCTAATGGAGATCATATTTTGGGAATATCTCGGGAACGGTACGTCCTAGAGAGATGAGACCTGGTCTAAAACCTTCCCGCACACCTGATGTACCTGTGTGCCGAATTAGGTGAAAATCGGTCCAGTAGTTTGGTCACGCATAGAAAACAGACAGACGGACAGACAGACAGAAACTCATTTTTATAATATTAAGAGATATGAAACGCAACCTAATTGCTTACTAGAACTGTAACAAATGTCTTTCTTTATAGATTTATAGTATATCATGTGGCTCTTTGATTAAAAACTCAAAGGAATATATCACTGAATAATGTTCATAAAATACAAGAAGAGTACATGAAATATTAAAGAGTTTCCTAATAATTGAGAGTAAATTGGGTTCAACTGACTTCTTCCTCGATTGTAAATTGGCTTAACAGTGTTTACTGTCATAATTATAATGCCTAAAGGGGTTGTCTCATTTTCAAAAAATATCATTTATCATGTAGAGAAAGTTAATACAGCGGTCCCTCAAGTTACAATATTAATTGGTTCCAGGAAAACCATTGTATGTTGAAACCATTGTAAGTTGAGTAATCGGTAGTGTTGAGCGAACATGTTCGGCCGAATACACTATTCGGCCGAACATGGCGGTGCTCGGGACCACGCGGTATTCAGCTGAATACTGCGTGTACTCGAGCGCCATGCTCAAGTCACCTCCCCGCACGCTAATTAGCCAATTAGCGTGCGGAAAGGTACTGGCATTCACTGTAATGCCAGTAGCCATGTTAGCTACTGGCAGTTCACTGATTGGATGGCCGGGAACACGTCATCGGGTGCTATAAAGCACCCGGTGACATGTGACCGGCGCATACCGAGCCAGGGACAGCTGCTGCAAGCAGGGACAGACAGTGTAGGGAGAGAAGCACGCTAGGCAGGGATAGAAACCGCTCAACAAAGACCCAAAAGCCCTTTTAAGGGCTATTATATCTGGCACAAAGCAATATTTTATTATTTTTGGGGTGTTTAAAGGTGGTAAAAATAGCATTAGGTGGCCTGCCATTAATGCCACATGTGCTGCTGCTGCTGCATGCTGTAGGATACTCTCTGTATACTATATACCTGACATACTTTGCTATAATTTCTGCTGTTAAGCCCGCAGTACTTTGCGTCTTGCTGTATAACATTTGCACAAGGAGGGACTTGTGTAGGGATAGAATTTCTATAGGCAGGGTTAGTATCGTTGTTCAAAAGACACAAGTCCATTGTTAAATCCTTCTGCGTTTTTTTTTTTTTTTTGGTGGCAAAAAGTTTGCCCTGTCAGTAACACTGGGTGCAAAGCGTATTAGAACTGTTCAAAAGTCTATATAGCTGACATCCATTGTTACATTTAATACTGTTAATTTAGGCCGCAGTTCCTCATTTGCGTATGCAGTTTAATTTGCCCAAGGAAGGAATTAAACTATAGGGATAGGATTTGGGTAGGTAGAAAGATTGTTTCTGTTCCAAAAAGATCAAAGTCCATTTTGAAATACGTCTGCTTTTTTTTTTTTTGGGTGGCAAAAAACCCCCCAAGTGTGCCCTGTCAGTAACGCTAGTTGCACAGCGTACTACAACGGTTCAAAAGTCTATGTAGCTGACATCCGTTGTTACATTTAATACCGTTAATTTAGGCCGCAGTTCCTCCTCATTTGCGTCTGCAGTTTAATTTGCCCAAGGAGGGAATTAATCTATGGGGATAGGATTTGGGTAGGTAGAAAGATTGTTTCTGTTCCAAAACGACCAAAGTCCATTGTGAAATGCATCTGCTTTTTTTTTGGGTGTCAAAAAAAAACCCTTGTGTGCCCTGTGAGTAACGCTAGGTGCACAGCGTATTACAACCGTTCAAAAGTCTATGTAGCTGACATCCGTTGTTACATTTAATATCGTAAATTTAGGCCACAGTTTCTCATTTGCGGCTGCTCAATAACATTTACGCATTCAGAATATTGGACATTCGTTTAAATTTTTCTGATCATACAGTTAATAAAAATCTGCACTACTGTAGTTGTGACCAAGTTGCATATATACTATACAATATGCGCAAGGCGAGCACTAAGGGACGGGGAAGTGGGCGTGCTGCTAGTGAACGCAGAGACCATGGCTTTGGGCACGGTGAAAATGTGCCTGCTGGCAGAGCCCAAGAAGCAAAGTCATCCAAAACTCCTAGCTTCATGTCACAGTTTGCAGGGTGGTGCAAGACACAACTCTTGTCGCCACACCAGTGCGAGCAGATAGTCATTTGGATTTCAGCTGATAATGCTTCCAGTCGGTTAAGCACCACCCCTTCTTCCACAAAGTCCAGTCTCCGTAGCAAGAGTCTGGGCAACCGCATCCTCTCCCTGATCCTCCTTCCTCCCACCATGCAGAGTCTGGGCAAAGAACTACTCCCACATTCGGATATTCCAAGGAGCTTTTTCATCACCGCTCCTTGGCTCTGGCCTCTCGCCAAGGCCGCTTGAAGTGGGACATGAGGAGATATTGTGCCCTGATTCCCAACCTATTGAGCAAACACAGTCTGAAGAAGATGACGGTGGGGACCGGCAACTAGCGTATCACGAGGTGCATGATGATGAGACACAGTTGCCAATAAGTCAAGGGCAATTAGTGTCTCAAGAGGTTGTGGATGAGGATGAGACGCAGTTAAGTCAGGTTCTTGTTAGTTCACCATGTCAGGAGGAGGACCAGAGTGAGGATGTGGAAGAGGAGGTGGTGGACGATGAAATAGCTGACCCAACCTGGGAATGTGGCAAGCCGAGCGAGGACAGCAGTACAGGGGGGAGTGATCCGCAGCAGCGCAACAGGCTGGAAGAGGCAGTGGGGTGGCAAAAGGGAGAAGGCAGGCCACGGCAACCAGGCCCGCAACTGTTCCCCGGAGCAGCCCCTTGTGGCAAGCTCCCTTGCCAAGGGTTAGGTGTTACGCAGTTTGGCGTTTTTTTTTTGAGGAAAGTGCTGACGATAAACCACTGGCTTAACTATAGGGGTCGCAGCGGTCGCAGTTGCGACTGGGCCCCTAAGCCAGGGGGGCCCAGAGGGCCCCCCATGCCAGTGGTGCTCTACTTTTCCCTTTATAAGATGCAGTGCATCTTATAAAGTGAATACTAGCGAGTGCTTCCATAATAGCGCTCGCTAGTATGCAGGAGGAGGGGGAGTGAAGCGCTGGTAGCGCCCACTTTCTACTAACCTCATGGAGGTGGGGGCTGTGGAGGACTTTGGCTCAGCCTCCCTAGTGGGTAGAATGTAGTGGCCAGAAGGAGGTCTGTGACATCACTGGTCACATGCTCCTTCATGGTCACATGACAAGCCCCGACTGCAGGAGCTTGTGGAAGGAGGAGGGGCTGTGTGTGCCGACCAGCAGCCCAGTGAGGAAGGACTACACAGGACCTGGACTACACAGAGCTTCATGGTGAGCAGGTGAGGGGCATCATATGGAGATATGAGGGGGCAGGTGGAGCACTCAGGGGCAGTGGGGTTCAAGTGGAATGGAGTCTGGGGCAATTACAGGGTTTTATAATACAGATCTCAGTGTATTCTGGGGGCCATGGGGGGGCTTTATGGGGTGTAAATCTGTGGGGGGGGCATATGGTTTATTCTGGGGGACATGGGGGGGGGGGGGCTTTATGGGGTGTTTATCTGTGGAGGGGCTGAAGGGAGGGGAGTGAGGATATTTAGCCTATAGGTAGTGATGAGCAAACTTCTGTTTTCAAGTTTGGCGTACAAGGTTCGAGTTATCTAAGAATTCCGTTATGACGGACTATAAATTACGGTCCTTGGTAGAGAAATCCATAACGGAATTCTTAGATAACCCGAACCTTGTACGCCAAACTTGAAAACAGAAGTTCTCTCAGCATTACCTATATGCACATGGATGCAAAAAATGGCGGTGTGAGGGCAGTTTAAGTAACGGTCATCAGACGCCCATTTTTATAACCAATTAAAGTCTGAGGTCACATGGCTGTTTCTTTAACAGCCAAAGAATAGCGGCTGTTAGAAAGTAGGACATGTCGTGGGATTAAGTGTTTTGTTATTACTGGGCGGAGTTAGAGGCATGGCCTAGTACAAAAAAATTTGCCACACGCACATAGTGTCCCTCTTTCCTCTTTTCAAAAGTTGGGAGGTATGCTGCTGTGTCCTGACTGCCTGCAGCTTCATTATGTACAGAGCGCACTCTGACCTGACGCTGCAGGAGGTCAGGTGACTGCAGCGCGGGCCTGGGAAGAGGTGAGAGCAGGGAGACAGCCAGGACAGGGAGAGGAGCGACACAGGAGAGGTAAGTTTATTTATTTGTTTTATTGTCTGATCTGAGGTCTGATATGGGGGCCTAAAGGGGGGGTCTGATATGGGGGCCAGAAGGGGGGTCTGATTAGGGACTTGAAGAGTCTGAAGGGGTTCTTATTGGGGGTCTGAAGGGTCTGACTGGGGGTCTAGAGAGGCTGAAAGAAGTCACCATGGCGGTCTGGTCTGACAGGAGAAGAAGAGGAAAGAGAACGTCTACATCAGAGAAGAGAAGTCATTGGATGTAAGAGGTACATATGTGGCGGTGTATTCTCCTGTATGCTCTGTAGGGCTGTATGTAATGTTTTACAAGTATGTCTTTAAAGGGGTTGTCCGTGTTTTTTTTAAATTTTTTTTATTTTTTTTTTATACGAGCGCTGCCTTCTCTGCTCTGTTTACCTGCAAATGCTACGGTGAGCAAGTGAGCAGAGCAGAGAAAGCAGCTCTCATATGAGCGCTGCCCGCTTTTCAAACAGCTGATCGTCGGAGGTGCCGGAAGGTTAAGAATTTGGCATGGGGGGGGGGTGCGTTTCAATATTTGCCTCAGGCAGCAGAAAAGCTAGGTGCACCAGCGCTGAGTGAGGAAGGGGGGGGCCCCAAGCTGAACTGTTGCACCAGGGCCCATGAGCCTTTAGCTACGCCCCTGCGATAAACGTATTGTAATTTTTAACCTGTGCCGTACCAAGATGAGCCGGGGCGTAAACACCAGCAACCTGACCACCACCAGCATGATCCGTCACATGTCAGCAAAGCACCCTAAAAGGTGGGCCGAACGCCTGGGTCCACGTTCTGTGTCTGCAGGTCACACCACTGCCTCCTCTACCCCTCTGTTACCTACTGTCCAAGACGCAGGCCCAGATGCCTCCCGCCCTGCACCTGGACCTTCGCAGGAACCATTAGCCGTCCACTTCAATGTCCCAGCGCAGCGTTCAAATGTCCTTACCCCAGGCACTTGAACGCAAGCGCAAATACCCTGCCACCAACCCACAGTCCATAGCGCTAAACTCGCAACTTTCCAAGTTGCTGGCCCTGGAAATGTTGCCGTTTAGGCTGGTGGACACCGAGGCCTTTCGCAGCCTGATGGCGGTGGCTGTCCCTCGTTACGCAGTCCCCAGCAGCCACTATTTATCCCGGTGTGCAGTCCCTGCCTTACACCAGCATGTGTCCAGAAACATAACCCGTGCCCTGACCAACGCAGTTACTGGCAAGGTCCAGTTAACAACTGACACATGGACAAGCGCTTATGGCCAGGGACGCTACATTTCCCTGACGACACACTGGGTGAACGTTGTGGAGGCTGGGAGCGAGTCATACCCTGGGATGGCACAGGTGATACCCATGCCGAGGATTGCGGGCCCTACTTCCATCCGGATTTCCGCTGCCACCTACAGTAGCGGCTGTAACCCCTCCTTCTCTTCCTCCACCTCCTCCATCACTTCTTCCCATGCAGAATTGCCATCTTGCAGCGCCACTCAGACTTCTGTCAGTAGCTGGAAGCAGTGTAGCACAGCAGTCGGTAAGCGGCAACAGGCCGTGCTGAAGCTTATTTGCCTGGGTGACAAACAGCACACCACCGCAGAGCTGTGGCATGGCATAAGGGAACAAGCTGAGCTCTGGCTCTCGCCAGTCAACCTACAGCCAGGCATGGTTGTATCCAATAACAGCCGCAACTTGGTAGCGGCTTTGGAGCTGGCCAACCTCCCACACATACCATGCCTGGCCCATGTATTCAACTTAGTGGTTCAGCGGTTTCTGAAAACCTACCCCAATTTGCCTCACCTCATGGTGAAGGTGCGTCACCTGTGTGCCTATTTCCGCAAGTCACCGGCAGCTTCAGCCGGCATGGCAACGCTGCAGCAGCGTTTGCGGTTGCTGGCTCACTGACTGCTGTGCGACCTGAGCACGTGATGGAATTCCACCTTCCACATGTTGAGCAGGCTTTGTGAGCAGCAGAGAGCAGTAGTAGAATACCAGCTGCAACACGGTCGGCGCCTTTCTAGTCAGCTTCCGCTCTTCACAAGCGAAGAGTGGGCATTGATGTCTGACCTCTGTGAGGTGTTAAGCAACTTTGATGAATCTACACAGATGGTGAGCGGCGCTAATGCAATTATCAGCGTAACCATCCCACTTCTGTGTCTACTAAAAAGCTCGCTGCTCACAATAAAGGCCGATGCTCTGCGTGTGGAAGAGGTGGAAATGGGGGAAGACCCTACACAGGGTGATAGCCAGACCACCCTTGATTCGTTTTCTCAGCGCCAATTGGAGGAGGAGCAGGAGACGGTTGCCACCGCTACACAGGGTAGGCATACCACGTTTACACCATCTCTTCGGCGTGAATGGGCTGAAGAAGAGGACGAGGAGGATATTGAGAGTCATGCTCCTGGTGGGGAGAGCGAAGCCTTGTCTGTTGGGACTTTGGCACACATGGCTGACTTCATGCTATGCTGCCTTTCCTGTGACCCTCACGTTTTACGCATATTGGGCAACACCGATTACTGGTTGTTCACCCTTCTCGACCCTCCCTACAAAGAGAACTTCCCATCTCTCATTCCTGTGGTGGAGAGGACAATTAAAATGTTGCAATACCAGAGGGCCCTTGTCGAAAAATTGCTCCACAAATTTCCATCTGACAACGCTGGCGGCAGAGTACATAGTTCCTTGGCCACCCGAGGAGGGGAAACGAGGGGAACACACAGCAGTTCCAACAAAGGCAGGGCGATACTCTCCAAGGCCTGGGACAGTTTTATGACACCCCACCAGCACCCTCACCCTGATGAGCGGCCTAGTGTGATAAGGAGGGAAAAGTTTTGGAAGATGGTAAAGGAGTACGTAGCTGACCGTGTCAATGTCCTCAGCGATCCCTCTGTGCCGTATAATTATTGGGTGTCTAAGCTGGACACGTGGCATGAACTGGCGCTCTACGCCTTGGAGGTACTGGCCTGCCCTGCCGCCAGAGTTTTGTCTGAGTGAGTATTTAGTGCCGCAATTACTGATAAGTGCATCCGCCTGTCAACTGACAATGCTGACAGGTTGACTTCTCTACTCCACCAGAGGAAAGCAGCTTAACATGAAGGAACCTTAAATCTGGCTTTTAGGCTGTATTGAATACACTGTATTATCATGTACCCCTTCCTCTTCTCATCCTCTTCCTCCTCTTCCTCCATCATATGAAACTGCTTATTAGGCTGCCCTCGAAGTCCACCAGTCAACTCACCAGCTGGGCCTGCACCATCATTTTTTTGCCTGTCAGCTCACCAGCAGGCCCTCAACCATAATGTTTTACACGCTCAGCTCTGCTACATGTCAACATGTCACACATAATGTTTCAGACATTCAGCTAAGCGGCATGTCAAAAATAATTTTTAACACGCTCAACTCTACTACATGTCACTTATAATGTTTCAGACGTTCAGCTAAGCGGCATGTCACCCGTTTTTTTTTTTTTTAACGTCAGCTTGGCATCAGTGTGACAACCTTAAATTTGGGACAGTTTGATGGGCAGAAGTGTGTCACCCTTAAATTTTTTTTACCGTCAGCTCGGCGGCAGAGTGTCAACCTTAAATTTGGGACAGTTTGATGGGCAGCATCGTGTCAACCTTAAATTTGGGACAGTTTGTTGAGCAGCAGCGTGTCACCCTTAAATTTGGGACAGTGTCATGGGGAGCAGCGTGTCAACCTTAAATTTGGGACAGTTTGATGTTCAGCAGTGTGTCACCATTAAATTTGGGACAGTTTGATGAGCAGCAGCGTGTCAACCTTAAATTTGGGACAGTTTGATGGGCAGCAGCGTGTCACCCTTAAATTTGGGACAGTGTCATGGGGAGCAGCGTGTCAACCTTAAATTTGGGACAGTTTGATGTTCAGCAGTGTGTCACCGTTAAATTTGGGACAGTTTGATGGGCAGCAGCGTGTCAACCTTAAATTTGGGACAGTTTGATGGGCAGCAGCGTGTCACCCTTAAATTTTTTTTAACGTCGGCTCGGCAGCAGCGTGTCAACCTTAAATTTGTGACAGTTTGATGGGCAGCAGCATGTCACCCTTAAATTTGGGACAGTTCGATCGGCAGCAGCGTGTCACCCATAAATTATTTTTGACGTTCTGCTCAGCAGCACCGTGTCAACCTTAAATTTGGGACAGATTGTCAACTCAGCAGCAGCATGTCACCCATAATTTTTAACACAGTCAGCTCAGCAGGAGCACGTCACCACTATTGTTTTTGCGTGTCAGCAGCAGGCCATCAATCATAATTTTTCAAGGGTGTGTCTGATGCACTCCTTCATGTGTAATAAAGGGGGTATTGGAGTGCCTGTTCCTTGTAATTTTTGGCAGCCCTTTCCCTTAGGGCATAGGCTTTATGAGTGTCGGAGTCCCACAATTATACCACAATGTGAATGAGGCCTTCCTTTATATGATATACCGATTGTATGGGAGTGCCTCATCCGTGTAATTTTTGGCAGCACTTGCGCTTAACGTACAAGTAAATCTATGTTTCCTAACAATATTTCCTGTACAATCGATGTTGTTTTGGGGGGGGGGGTATTTTTGTCATTCCGTAAAAGTGGCGTAATAGTCGGTCCTCATCGTTAATAGCAGTGACTTCGGTGTCCAAGAGGCATCCAGACATCCTCTCCATGCTGTTCCCTAACCATTTCTGTGGTGTTTCCACCATTTTCTAATGTTTCCCTATGGACCAGACATCCTCCCCTCATCCGAGAGGGGGGTGCCTGGTCTTCTCTTATAGACTTCCATTATACTCGGGTGCTCGGCCGAGCACTCGAGCACCACCTAGTGTTCGGCCAGAGCACCTGAGCACCCGAACATCGGGGTGCTCGATCATCACTAGTAATCGGTTCCAAAACCCCAAAATGTCATCCAAGATAAGAGAAAAATTTTTAAGATTTAAAAAAATAAGCAGATAACTAAGACAGATAAAATAAGTCCTTACATATAGGAGAAGTGGCCTTGATTGGTCGGATCTCAGTCTTTGATATTGTATGTTGAATCTAGTTTCAATTTACGATGGGTCAGAATGAAAAGACCATTGTATGTTGAAAATATTGTATCCTGAGGCCATTGTACTTGTATCTTGAGGACTCACTGTGCAAGCCACTTACTAATGTATTGTGATTGTCCATATTGCCTCCTTTGCTGGCTTTATTCATTTTACTATCGCAGTATACCATTCTCGTTTCCATGGTTATGACCACCCTGCAATTCATATACGGTGGTCGTGTATTCGTGTATCAACCTATAGGAGAAAGCACCAGCCTCTCTGGTGGCTGGGACTGTGGTGGTAAACATAGGATGGCGCTCCTATAGTGTGCATGCACAACCACAGCTGCTGGATTGCAGGGTGATCGTAACCAGGGACATGAGAACTGTATGATGCAATGAAAAAATGAATCCAGCCAGCAAAGGAAGCAATATGGACAATCACAATACATTAGTAAGTGCCTTGTATTAACTGTCTACATGATAAAGGCCATTTACTGAAGTGAGACAACTTCTTAAATATCAATTAGTTACTACTGAGAATTGTCCCTATAACATCTGTTTGACACCTGGCTTTCTGGTAGTTTTATAATGACACGTAAGGTCCCTTTACATGGGACAACACAGCAGTAGATTGTCGAGAAGGAAGCAATCCTTTCCGACAACCGCCTGCTTACTGGTGGAGGAGACCACTGCATTTACATTCAGCAATCTCCCCCACAGTGTGGGGAGGAATGATCACTAATGCCATTGCTTGTCCTCATACTGACTTGTTGTTTGCCGGCAGCAGATGCTGTTTGCACAGCACGGACTGCTGTGAGCAAACGATAATTTTTGTGACCGTATCAATGATTTATTACCCTATGAATAAGCGTTTCGCTTTTTCATTGGGTAACTGGCAGTACATTTACACCACCAGACAATCGCTATTGAGCATTTTTCTAAATGTTCGTTAGCGATTATTTGCGGGATTCTTGGCCCGTAAGGAAATAATCCACAATAAACATGGAGATATAGGATGCTGCATGCACAGGTTGTGCCAAAACCAAAAAGACACATCATGGGTAATTAGGTAATTAATTTTCCATCTTAATCACATTTATGGCTTAGCATAACATAGTAGTCCCTCAGTTTACATTATTAATTGGCTCCAGGATGACCATTATAAGTTGAGGTTTAAAACCCCCAAAATGTCATCTAAAATAAGAGGTAATTAAGATTTCAGAAAACTAAGCAGATAACTAAGATAAAGCAAGTCCTTACATGTTATGGTCAGGTATAGATGCTAAAAGCTATAGATCGCTTTCTATTATGAGGACATGAGATTCTTCAGGGTTCTGTAAAGTACACAATCAAAGTGGAGGAGCGAGTCTTTTGAGCAGCGGGGTCAGCCTCTTGCTGCTCCAGAAGCCTAATTTTTGAACAAATATGCATCGTACAAATCAATTCACTCATCAGCAATACTTAGGTTGATGTTCTGCCTAGATTATGTTTGTAGTAGCATAGCTGATGATCTATCAGTCAGAGTGACATAGAACAGATGCAGATATATTCATGAAACCTAATCCGAGAGAAGGCTTGGAGCCTGAATTTGCCTCACCGTGATGGAAATAACTGCTAATTTATCAGCATGGACTTAACCGTGCAGTGGCCCAAAATTCAAGGAGTGCCCTATGACAGTGTGGAAGGTATCAGCAGTAACTTTCTGTTCACATCACTGTTTATTTTTCCGTTTTTATCTGCCAGAAGAACAGGCAAAAAAAAAGTATCCTGTAGTCTAAGCATCCGCCTTCACAACCTCAGTATTTGGTCAGCATTTGATCAGTATTGGTAAGGCAAAATAGAGATAACGTGATGGAAATATTTGCATGTCTTCTGTGTTTCAGACCCACTCCTGCTTTCTGTTTCAAAATCATGATCAAATCCTTATGCAAAATACTGACAGAGGCCTCATGCTCAATTAGTGTGAGTTTTGGCTATTTGCCTCTGAAATCGGCTTTATTCAGATGGAAAAGTATTTGGTCAGATTTTTTCAGATTTTTTTTTTTGTCTTCAGTGTTTTGGACCCACTACTGCTTTTGATTTCCAACTTATGATCAAATCCTGATGCAAAATACCAACCGTGTGATAAAGGCCTCATACTCAATTTGCATGAGTTTGGGCCATTTGCCTCTGAAATCAGCTTTATTCAGATGGAAAATAAGTCCTACATGCAGGACTTTAATGGCCTCCATCACATGGTCAGTATTTAGTCAGTTTTTTGCATCAGTATTTGATCAGTATTGGTAAGGCAAAAACAGGAGTGGGATCAAAACAGATATAACATGTGATGGAAATATTTGCACTTCTTCCAGGTTTTGGACCCACTCCTGCTTTTGGCTTCCAAATCATGATCAAATCCTGATACAAAATACTGACCATGTGATAACAGCCTTCTGGATGCTGAAACAATAGAACCCTTTTTTTTTGTTATTTTTCGGTTCTTCTGATCAGGAGAATGGAAAAATAAACTGTGATTTCAACATGGCCAAACATGGACACTAGTGGTCCCTTCACAGACTGGAGAGAGTGGTAATAGCATGAAGAGTCACAATAGTGGTCATGGAACAGAGTGGGAAAGGGGTGGGCAACAGCAGTGGCAGTAACAGCACAAGATAGTGACAGATCACAGAAGGGGCAAATGGCAGTAGAGGCAGCAGGTGGTAGTAGAAGCAGTAGGCATGTGGCATCAGGTGGGTGACAGCATCAGAAAAGTGGCAGTGTTGAATCAGGCACAGATGTCTGGAAATCCTGGTTGATCCAGACCTGTTTCATCTTTATAAAGGTTAGTCTCTCAACATTTTGTGTTGTAAGGTGAGTTCTCTTTGGGGTAACAATGGCACCCGCTACACTAAACACCTGCTCTGATGCCACACTTTTGGCCGGGCAGGAGAGCTTGTCCAGGGCAAACTTGGCCAGTTGCAGCTACAATTCAAGTTTGGCTGCCCAGTAGTCCAGCGGATCTTGGATCAGGGGTGACAGGATGCAGTCCGAGTATGCCACCACCTGCTGGTTCAGCTTCTGCTCTATGTGCTGCTGCTGGCTGGTTTCTTCAGTAGATAGTTGAAGAAAAGTGCTCATCAGAAACTTTAAGAGTTGCTGCTGATGGAGGTGGTGCTGCTCCGTCACCCCCCCCACACCCCTCCAGCAGTCATGGCAGTGAAACATGAGCCCAGAGGGTCCCCACGGTTAGACCTTCGTGAGGATTGGCGATGGCATGTATAGGCAGCGACCAACTGACTACAAAGGATATCTAGATAGTAGTTGAGTTTTTCAACCCTCTCTGAAGGTGAAAAAAAAGGCCCCCATTTTGGACCAGTAGCAAGGGTCTAACATTATGGAGAAACAGTAGTCATCCCTTTGCCAAATGGTGATAATGCGGCTGTCACTATGCAAGCAATTCAGCATGCATATGGCCATTTGCACAAGGGACTCGGAGGGACTCTCTGGCTCCATCTCTACTGCATACTGTCACGGTGTATCGAGTTCATCTGCATTGTCTTCGTCATTGCTCCTCCTGCTCCTCTGCTGTCGCTTGGGCAGATAAACCACATAGTTCTGTATAGAATTCCTGGCCATTTATGTCCTCCTCCTCATCCTCCTGTGCCAGTTTAACTTCCTCAGAAGGCAATGAGATGTAGGCGGCACATTTTCTGTCCCCTCAGATTTATCAGCATCCCCTCCAGGATGTGAAGGAGTGGAATGACATCATTCATCCTGTAGTCCTGGTGACTGACAAATAAAGTGGGCTCCTCAAAGGGCATGAGCAAATGACAGGTGTCTCACATGAGTTGCCACTGTCTAATGTCAAAGTTACACTGGGGAGTAGTCCTGTCCGTCTGCATCATCAAGAAATTGGTCACAGGTTTCCTCTGCTCATAGTCATTCCATTGTGTGGAACTGTTGCATATGAGGTGATGTAGGGGAACACCATTCTGTCTTTGTAGCTAAAGGAGAGCGTGCTTTGCAAGGTAAGAGTGTCTGAAGTGCATGCACAGTTTTCTTGACATTTTCAAGACATCTTGCAGTAATGTGGGAGACTTCAGGAACCAGGTGACAACCAGGTTGATGATGTGTGCCATGCATGGTGCATGGTCAGCCCTCCCTTACTCAGCACAGACAGAATGTTCTTCCTGTTATCGATGACCATGGTTCCTATCTCCAGTTGGCGAGGAGACAGCCAGGATTCAATTTCTTGGTTGATGACGCAGAGCAGTTCCTCCCTGGTGTGACTCAGTTCACCCAAGCTGACCATGTGCAAAACCACGTGACAATACTTTGCATAGGTGGTATGCTGGAGGACCACTCTGAACTGTGCCTACAGTGAGGCTGAGGAAAAGGTGGAGGATGAGGAGGCAGAGGAGGACATTGGTGCAGAAATCCCAGAATTACAATCAGAGGAGGCATAGCCATCACCTGGCCAAGTTGCTGGTGTGCCTGGGCCGGAACCACATTTACCCAGTGGGCTATAAAGGACATACAGTGAGTCTGATGCACCGTATATCTACATATTTATAACTGAACAGATTAATTATTAATGGTGCAGCAGATTAACTAGGTACACGCGCCTATATATTAGACCGGTTGTTGAGACTACTGCAGTGGAAGAAGATGCACAGGGTGATTAGACAGAGCCTGCACTGTCCCTGCACTCTTCCTATGCTCTCCTTACAGTGTCTGAAAACTCTCCCTACACTGTCCCTGTACTATCTCTATCCAGTATTCTACAATTAAAAGATTGCTAAAAATCTGTCCCTGGCACTTGCCACGACTCTCTCTATGCTCAACTCACAGTAAAATTGCAGAGCCAAGGCAGGATTCGGCTTTTTATAGGACTGTGACATTACAGGGGATGGCTATCTGCTGATTGGCTGGCTATACGGCACTATGGGTCATATCTCCTTCCTGGGCTTCTTACTTTCTCTTTGTAACACTTGTAGCTGCCCTTTTAGGAAAAAATCAATTTGTTACAATGCGAGAGGAAATTCTGATTTGTGGCAAATCAAACTTTTCCTGAAATTCAGATCAAATTCAATTTGTTTCACTTCATTCTGCTCAACACTAATAGTCTTATGTGGCCCAAGTTATAGCTCAGTTATAGCTCTGGAGAGTGGGCCAGCTGGTACTGGTCTGGAAGGAGAGCTGTTGTTGCGCGGCAGGTACAGAAACTATTGGTTCTTGTGCCCAGCCTTTCAGCCTCATAGGCTGAATGCCGCTAGGCCTGAGGCCTATGAGGCAGTGTTACATAGAAACATAGAAGATTGACGGCAGAAAAAGACCACCTGGTCCATCTAGTCTGCCCTTTTATTATTCCTTTATTGTTATCTTAGGATAGATACATGTTTATCCCAGGCATGTTTAAATTCAGTTACTGTGGATGTATCAACCACCTCTGCTGGAAGTTTGTTCCAAGCTTCTACTACTTTTTCAGTGAAATAATATTTTCTTTTTTTTTCTTTTATAATTCTTTTTATTAATTTTAAAGAGAAGTACAACAAAGAGGTCTGGTAACTCAGTCCTCATAACATTTGTAACAAACAGAATACCAGATATAAAGGAATAGAGACATATCCCTTCCACAATTCCTGTCAATCACCCACTCACAAAGTATGATAAGCGTATACTCTCACTGAAAGACAGTTTCTGTCAAAGTCTAGTCTCAATTAGTCATTAGTCTCCTGACCAGATCTGATTAGGTATTGCATTCTGAACAAGTAAGAAATATACTAAGGCTTGTTTCTTTCTAACCAGGGTGTCCATATGCTCACGTATTTGGGTCTATTCCTCAGCTCCCAGTAGGACAGTTCTTCCAGGTGGGCTATATCATTCACCTTCAGTAACCACTGAGGAAGCCCAGGGGGTAGTTCCTGCTTCCAATGTGCAGCAATTAGTAGTCGTGCACAAGCCAGTAATGCTCTGATTAATTGTCCTATTGCCTTGGGAAAGCTGGGAGGTATCAGAGAGAGCAGGGCAAAAGCTGGAGTGTGAGGAATTTCCAATTTTAAGTGCGCACTTAATATTGAGATTTGTTCCAACACCTCTTTCCAAAAACCCACCAGTTTAGGGCAGGACCACCAAATGTGGAGGAAATCCCCAACCGCTGTCTGACACCTCCAACATCTATCTGAGGTGGTTGCGTATTAATCTAGATGGGGTTAGATACCATCTAGACATTAATTTGTATGCGTTTTCTTGCATATTAACACATCTTGATGTCGTCTGAGGGGATTTAAGAATAAGTTTTATCTTCTCCTCTTTAAATGTCAAACCTAGGTCTCTTTCCCATTCCCTAATAAAGTATAATGATTTTGGAGTCTCCTCCTCCTGCAATTGTTTACTAACCTTTGAAAGCAGTTTAATTGGGGTTTTTGTCTGTACTAACAGCTTCTGAAACCAAGTCAACTCTAGAGAGTTGGATGTCAGCCTTATATGTTTAATAATCTTAGTTTTCATACTTTCGTATTGCAGTGTATTTAAGTTTGAGATGTGGAGAAATAATATTTTCTAATGTTGTTCTTGATTTTTCCCCCAACTAACCTCAGATTGTGCCCCGGTGTTCTTGTGTTCTGTTTCTTATTAATAACCCTTCCCTCCTGAACTTTATTCAGTTCTTTAACATATTTAAAGGTGTCAATCATGTCCCCCCTTTCTCTTCTTTCTTCCAGACTATACATATTAAGAACTCTGAGTCTTTCTTGATAAGTTCTATGCTTTAGACCTTCCACCATTTTTGTAGCTCTTCTTTGGACCCGTTCTATTTTAGCAATATCTAGAGATGAGCAAGCACTAAAATGCTCAGGTGCTCGTTATTCGAATCGAATTTTTCCCGATGCTCGGGTGCTCGTTTTGAATAACGAACCCCATTGAAGTCAATGGGAGACTCGAGCATTTTTTGCAGGGGACCGGGACTCTGCATAGGGAAGGTTGCGTGAAAACCTGGAAACTTCAGAAAATGATGGAAACACCACGGAAATGAACAGGAAACAGCAGGGGCAGCATGCATGGATGCCTCTAAGGCTGCCTAATCGTTTAATTATGCCAAATTCTGGGCAACAGCTTGGTGGTGACCCTCAAGGCAATTGTGCTGACCCAGACCAAGATGGGCAAGGCACATGTGCTGGCACATGTTAGGAAAGCACCCAACTAGGTGCAACGAAGGTCCATCACCGCCTGCAGGTGACACCACTGCTCATGCTGGCACTGCTGTGCTATCCCCCACCCCACGACGCAGGCATAAGCCTGACACAGCATGGCGACAGCGTAGTGACACCAACAAGTAACCAAGTTAGATTGAGGTAGCAGGTGAAGCACCCAAAAATTTAGCCTGACACAGCATGGCAGTGACACCACCAATGCCTTGGTCAGACTGAGATTGCAGTCAAATGTCTGTAGGTGAGCCTCCCAAAAATTTGTTTTGGAGTGTCCGAAGTTGACCCTCCTAAAAAATTGTTTTGGAGTGTCTGTAGTTGACCCTCCTGTAAAATATATATATATTTTTTTTTTCCCTGTTATTAGTTTATGTACAACCCATGGCTGGCATGGTGGGAATATATAGGTTTGCTTCACAGACGGTCCACTGCACCGTTACATTTTCTTCATCATTGCCAATTACTTTTTCACCAACTGTTGTCTGGCAATGATAAAGGGGAAGGTGAATCCACTGCCGAAGAAGAGTGTCATCCTCCTACAAGTCTCCACTTGTTCTCAATAGAAAAGGGGATGTTCTTGCCGTGGCCTTCCTCATAGTGGCCGCTTCTGCGGACGACAGAGGTGGTGTACCTACAGACAGCCTGACCGAACATGATGGCAGACGGGGAGACACTCCCTCATGTAAAATTGTTTTTTGAGTGTCTGTATTTGACGCTAATAAAAAATGTATTGGAGAGAGGGCCTGTAGGTGGCCCTCCGTAAGCATTGTTTGAATAGAGCGCCAGTTGGCCCTCAGAAATATTGCCTGTTGGCTCAGCGTTTCTGTGTGAAGAGGAGGAGGAGGAGCTGTTAAGAAGAGGTATAATAAGTCTGAGAAACCGTGACCGAGGTAGGCCCCGCAATCCTTGGTGTGGCCATTACATGAGTGGCCCCAGGGTCAGACTCGATCCCAGCCTCTACCAAGTTAACCCAATGTGCCGTCAGGGAGATATAGTGTCCCTGCCCGCCAGCACTTGTCCACGTGTCCATGGTTAGGTGGACCTCATCACTAACCGCGTTGGTCAGGGCACGGATGATATTCTGTGACATGTGCTGGTGTAGGGCTGGGACGGCACATCGGGAAAAATAGTGGCGGCTGGGGACCAAGTACCGAGGGACAGCCACCGCCATCAGGTTGCGGAAAGCCTCAGTCTCTACCAGTCTATAGGGCAGCATCTCCAGGCTCAACAATTTGGAGATGTGGACGTTTAGGGCTTGGGCATGTGGGTGGCTGGAATTGTATTTGGGCTTGCGCTCAAATTTCTCCTGCAAAGACAGCTGAACGCTGCGCTGGGACACATTGGTGGAGGTTGTGGAGGATCATGCAGGTGAATGAGTGGTTGTAGGGCAGGAGGCGCTCGTGCCGGGGTCCTGGGCGGGGGGTGGACTCGCCGAGCCAGCATGTGACACAGGGGAAAGGGCAGTGGTGTGACCCGCAGGAGGTGAACGGCCTTGGTTCCACTGAGTCGGGTGTTTAGCACTCATATGCCTGCGCATGCTGGTAGTGCTTAGGCTGGTAGTGGTGGCTCCCCTGCTGATCTTGGTGTTACACAGGTTGCACACCACAGTCCGTCGTTCATCCTCAGTTTCTTTAAAAAACCTCCAGACTTGCGAACATCTAGGCCTCGGCACGGGAGCTTGACTCCGTGAAACAGTTGCTGATCTACCTGCTCTGGCCCTGCTTCTCCCTCTGGCCACCCCACTGCCTCTTCCAACCTGTTCTGGTGCTGCACTTGCCTCCACTTCAGAAGCACTGTCTTGAGTTGGATTACCAACCCAGCTCGGGTCAGTCACCTCATCATCCACCAGCTCTTCCTCCAATTCCTCACTCTGCTCCCCCCTCGGACTTACTGCCCTGACAACAACGTCACTGTCTGACAACCGTGTCTCATCATCATCATTATCATCTGACACCTCTTCACGCACTACTTGCACTAAGTCCACACTCTCATCATCCACAGACTGTGAAAGTTCTACATTTTGGGCATCGGGACAGAGCAACTGCTCAGGTTGCTCTTGAGCAGTGGTCTCTGGGTAGGGTCCTGAAAAGAGTTCCTGTGAGTATGCCTGATCTGAATCCATACTTTCCGTGGGGGGGGGGGGCAGGCTGGGGGAAGGAGGTTGAGCTGGAGGAGACAGAGGTCTACTCTCTTGGCTAGCGTGGGTGGACTGCATGGAAGACTGGGTGGTGGATAAATTACTGGACGCATTGTCTGCTATCCATGTCATCACCTGTTCGCACTGTTGTGGTTTCAATAGTGGTGTACCACGTGACCCAGTAAGTTGCGAGATGAAGCTAGGGAGCGAAACTCTGCAGCGTTCCACTGCTCCCTCATCAGCATGTACAGTGTCACCCTGCCCAGGACCACGGCCTCTGCCCCCTACACTACTTGAACGCCCACGCCCTCGTCCTCGACCCTTAGCCCTTGGGTTCAACATTTTGTATATTCACCAAACTGTCGAGTTAATATCTGAGGCCAAAACCGTATTCAGTAGACAGTAGAATTACTATCTGAGGCAAAAAAATGTAGTCTTTAGACTCCAGCTATTGCACCGCAAACCACTCAATTTTGCACTGGACTGTAGTTTATATAACTGAGAATAAAAACGTATTCTCTAGACTGTGGCTAGTGTATCGCACACCTCACAGTTGTTCACTGGACTGTAGTTTATATAATTGAGTGAAAAAAAATTATTCTCTAGACTGTGGCTAGTGTATCACACACCTCACAATTGTTTACTGGACTGTAGTTTATATAATTGAGTGAAAAAATTATTCTCTAGACTGCGGCTAGTGTATCACACACCTCACAATTGTTCACTGGACTGTAGTTTATATAATTGAGTGAAAAAAATTATTCTCTAGACTGCGGCAAGTGTATCGCACACCTCACAATTGTTCACTGGACTGTAGTTTATATAATTGAGTGAAAAAAACTTATTTTATAGACTGACACTGCTGTACAGCACACCTCACAATTGTTCACTGGACTGCAGTTTTGATAACTGAGTGACAAGATCCCAGCACTACAGATCCCAGCAAGCCAAGGTACAGCAGCAGCAAAAATGAGTACTGAGAGGACTTTGGGCAATTTCATTGGGGTCTGTGTGGACCATGTGCTGTCCCCTTTCTGTCACCAGTGCACAGTGTGCAGCCAAGATGGCGGTAGCTGCACTACAAGTCCCAGCCAGCAGCCGAGAGGAGGACAAAAAAAAATGTCGTTGTAGCCCTTAGAAGGAGCGTTGGGTTCTTTGTTGGATGATTCCTGCCTAACCAGATTCTAATTTCACGCCCTAACAGTGTGCAGCCAAGATGGCGGTCGCTGCACTACAAATCCCAGCCAGCAGCCAGGAGGAGACAAAAAAAAAAAAAACGTGCTTGTAGCCCTTAGAAGGGCTGTTGGGTTCTTTGTGGGTGATTCCTGCCTAACCAACAAATAAATTCAGGCCCTAACACTCTCCCTGACAGACAGCAGCTCTATCCCTAATCTCATGCAGACGGCGTATGACGCGAGCAGCGCGGGACCAGATTCTTATATTCCCAGGTCATCTGATCTGGCCAGCCAATCCCTGCTATCGACTTGTAGGGGCCCCACGTGATGCTAGGAAGTACCAAAGACTCTCCTTCATGTTGATTGGCTGATAAAAGGCGGCTAACATGCAGGAAGAGGAAGTTGCCATTTCCTCGAGGATCGCGATATGCTCGTCCGAGTAGCGAGCATATGCGAATACCCTAATGCTCGAACGAGCACCAAGCTCGGATGAGCATGTTCGCTCATCTCTAGCAATATCCTTTTGTAGGTGAGGTCTCCAGAATTGAACACAGTATTCCAGATGTGGTCTCAATAGAGCTCTATACAGAGGGATCACAATCTCCCTCTTTCTGCTTGTTATACCTCTAGCTATGCAGCTAAGCATACGATTT